>JAYKKM010000240.1:570000-987500 GCA_035772405.1 Chrysogorgia sp. JL179-B06
GGTAAAGGTTACAGTAAGTTTGGCATTGGAGACATTCTGATGATTGGGGTCAGAATTTGGGGTTAGTAGGTAGGATTAAGGGTCAGCATTCAAATAACCTGTGATATGATGATTGGGATTATGGTTAGAGTAGGGTTAAATGTATGATAAAACCACTAGGAGGATTATGGTTGGGATTTAGGATTAATTTTATAGAAAATAGGATGATTTTAATAATAAACTACTTCGTGTCCCCATTAGACAGAATAGGACAATGAAATAGGACAATGAAATTAACTTGTCCCATAAGTGACCCGGGTCCACCCATCATCCCTATTCATCTGCATTAATAAATAACTGAATTAATTACTCGTGGGCATACCAAATGGTCTTTGAAATAGGTATTAGATACAAGGAAGACTTCTCAGATTTTCAATGTGGCCCTGTTTTATAAAATAAACGACATAAAGATACATACGCAAATACAATATAATATTTAAAATAGGATAATCTATTATAATAAACTATATAACGACATGTTGTCATGGTAACTGATTATGAAAAACCATAATAAAGAGACTGCTTAAACTGCTTATGTTGTTTTAATAAGATAGATAGTATTGGATAAGATATAATAAGATAGATAGTATAGTACAAGATAGACAGTATTAGAAAAAGAAGGAATAGCATATGCAAAACTTGGGTGCTGAACAAAAGAAGCTAAAGCGTCAACATTTGCGGAAGGTAGCTGTCGACGTCTTACCCAATGTGAATGTTTTTCAGAGGAAAAACGGTGTCATGAATCGTCAGGTTCCAAGCATGACAGGGAAGCATGTTTCTAACCTACTAGCAGGTCCTGGAACATTTGTGCAACTTGTTCCACAACATTGTCGCGATGCAGGTTGCAGCATGAAGTGGCAACGTATTACTGCCCTTCAATCTTCATGCAACTTTTTGCCATTTTGAAATTGCTGTGGCAACGCGAATTTCAAGTAGGCCCTGTGAATTTGTCCGCAACGCGGCATTGCGAAAGAAATTGGTGATATAAACTACATGGTATAACGATTGTAAAATGACAGCAAATATCAGTTAAATCTGTTCTGTTTTATAACCAACTGTATGCTACTCACGTTGTCAATATGTCAAGAATTGTACATTATTATCCTCTCGCAAGCGAGGGTGATAATCTCGCCGCGGCAGGGATCCATTTCTCACAAAAGGTTTATATATTTATATATTTATTTATTTGAGCGGAGCATGGTAGGACCAACTCCTTATAAGGAAGTAAAAAGTCGTTTTGGGTGATCCGTTTGAATCGGACAATATTTGCGCAATGTTGTGAAGGGCGACCATTGGCGATTGGTGATCTGACGAACTACATAAAGAGGTTTTTACGAAAGGTATACACGTTTGAGTAATATAATAGGCACGTATGTTATGTATTTAGACTGTTATTTGTCATGTATAAATCTGTTTTCAGAATTGAAAACGGTTAAATATTGATCGAGATAACGTTCAAAATAAGATTGCCGAATAATTTCTAAGTACATTTCTAAGTACATTTTTATGAAGGGCATAATCGTAATATAATAGACACTTATATGTTGTGTATTTAGACTCGGTAATTCCAAATCTGTTTTCAGAATTGAAATCGAGTAAATATTGGCCGAGATAACGTTCAAAATCTACGTGCGACGAACCGGCCTTTTGGGATTTGTTATCGACAGACGCGGTCTGGGCAGTGGGAACCATGGATGGGGAAAAGAAACTGTAGGGGTGGGGGTAGGGTAGAAAAGGCGAGCGAGGGGATTATTGCGGATTCGTATTTTTAGTTATGGATGAGGATTTCACGTACAGAAGCTACATACATGTGACCGTTACATCTCTATTAAGTCCTCCAGCCGTGTAACAAGACGTAAAAATCGATCAAATGAATTTGTTTTAAATATCCCTAAAGTGAATAGCGTATTCAGTTTCTATTGTAGAACCCTTAAGATATTCAAAAAATGCCACTTGTGCAACTGCACAAGTCTGTCCCCTGTCTAGTCTTCTTGTTAAAATTTAAGAAATAGAAAACATTTTCCGTGTTTACATACTGTTATATAAACACGAGTGGAAGTTTGGGAGAACGAGAAATCATAGTGGGAACACGAGCCCGTAGGGCGAGTGTTTCCACGCGATTTCGAGTTCTCCCAAACTTGCACGAGTGTTTATATAACGTATGGGAACACGGATAAAAATGTTTTCTATTTATTTTATAAAATAACCCGTAGAAAGCAAATAAAATGTACAAATATCTTTTTTATCAACACGTAAATTCTCCTTACTGGCGTATGATGGCGCCGTGATGTCTAATTGATGGCGTATGATGGCTAATTGATGGCGTATGATGGCTAATTGATGGCGTATGATGGCTAATTGATGGCGTATGATGGCTAATTGATGGCGTATGATGGCTAATTGATGACTTATGATGGCTAATTGATGGCGTATGATGGCTAATTGATGGCGTATGATGGCTAATTGATGGCGTATGATGGCTAATCGATGGCGTATCACGATGGCGTAATCCATCCATGTTATATTTAACAATTAGACAACGAGCCCGCGTTTTCTATGAGCAGATAGTCAACGAGGCGGAGCCGAGTTGACTATCGCTCATAGAAAACAAGGGCGAGTTGTCTAATTGTTTTAGTATAAATTTACAACTTTCTAGCCCAAGAAATAACTTTTATTTCGCATTTTTCATGGAAAAAAGTAAATATTCTTTCGAAATCACGCGACTTTTACCCCAGAGGTTTATATCAGCGGATAGTAACTCCTGCGATAGCCAATGAAAATTGAGGATTTGTGATATAAACTTGTCAATTTATACTAAAGCCTGATATAAACACGGTAACTGACCAATCACAGCGTGCGTAAGACACGACTTATTTTATAAATGTTATTAGCTTATTCTTTTCAAATTATCTCTAATTGATATGTCTGATTTGCGACAAAGACGGATTTCTCATGCTCTTGTATTATTCTATAAATGTCTGTATTGTAATGAGCCCCAGTATATATTCGTAATTTTAATTATAATTTTAGAACTTCAATTTACAATCTTAGAGGTGAGGGTTCTATCCTAGTTTTGCCTCGTTTTAACCTTCAGTGGAAGAACTGAATTTTTAGTTATTTAAATATTTTAGTTATTTAATATCCCAATGGTGTCCGGCTGAAAAATATCCAAAATTGAACTCCCTCTTTGTTCTATCGATATCTCTGGAAATACCCATAACTGTTGCGAAACCTACACCTTTTCTGAAAGCCCAATAAACCAGCTGTTACGAATGCTTTTGAATTTTCCGAACAAGACACATTATGTTAATATCAATTAGCATTAATTATCATAAATCAGGTTGAAAAACTTCCATTTTTCTAGAAAAGGCCATCTTGCACGCCCGCGTAGCATCATGAAAATTCAAAATGCCACCAATCGCAGAGTTGTTTATGAAATTAAATCAAACTTGGCGTGTGAGTGGATCTCATGTGCTTGGCGCTTGTCGAATTTCAATTTTTAATCTTGCGTTACCGTGTGCCGTATTTTTCGATTGACGACTTCGTGGGTCTAATTCTATGACCCCCCTTTTGACTGGGCCGGACAGGAAAGAGTTAAGAATGTATAAATTAAGGAATATTGTATATTAGTCTAATTTTATTAATTATTGTTCTTACTCACTTTTACAACTTGCATGACTAGTAGAAACTTATAGTTTCCGTACGGATGTAGTAATTATTTTTTATCATTTATCTTGCTCTTAATATCTTCTATCTATATAATATTTTGTAATTATGCACGTTCGTATTTTGAACGAGCTTCCTAGCTCTTAGACGCGACATGTTTAAATAAATTATTGTATTGTATCAGCGATAAGCTCTGTGTGGTTTCCCTGCTACTTAGTGTGGTAAAGCTTGTACATATAAATAAATAAATAAAATAAATGCATACATGGCCTTGAACTTGCAGAAAGTATTCAAGTTCAAAGTGAAAACGTAAACATGTTTACATTGGTGCATGTAAGTGTTTATGGAGCCGAAGATATAATATCGAGTTGTTTCGAGGACATATCATTGCAGCTGGCGTGTTTGTTTATTTGATAAACAGGTTATTTTTCCCATACATGGTTCACTTTTATCTAAATTTAAAGTACCTATCTCACGTTTGAGGATTTTATATAACTGTGATATTTGGGTCTTCCTGAGCAAAATCATAATATATATTGTCAGGCTTCGCTGTCAAAGTCGTACCGCGGTTGTGATATCACAAGGGGCATTCCAAACCAGTTTTCCTTTGTTACTTGCCACAAAATGCCTCTTGTGACATCACATCCGATAACTTCAAAAAAGTCCATGAAGATGAAATTTTTGGCTGACAAGATATATTATGATTTTGCTCAGGAAGACCCAAATATTACGAATACGTAAAGTCCCCAAACGTGAGATAGGCAATTCAAGTGACTCCACTTAATATGTACTACACTTTTAAATATGTACCGTTGACGACTACGGAGTCTCACAAATTGTTTCCTACAGGAGTTAGTGCGTAAACGCATGTAAGTACAATAATTACAGTATCCTTACATTTAGTAATATTGAAGTAAACGATATACTATTATAACTTGGATTACATAATACTACACTAATGATTGAGAACTTTATTTGAGTGATGTAAGGCTGCGTTTACACGGTACCGAACGAATTTGGATCCGGTATGAAATTCCTACGGTTCAGTTATGTTTACACTGTACCGTCTTTATTTTGATCCGGTTGTTTTTGCGTTTACACGGTACCGACATTTATACATTCGCTCATTCGCAGAACTCATGCAGAGCAAATTCAAAATGGCTACCTGCAGCACAAAAATAAAATCTGTCAGACAATCTGATACAGAATGAATTAGTCTCAAATGAGGGGAAAAGCTTAAATTCACCGATCGTCTTCTGCTTTGGTATTGGACATGTTTAACATAATCAGGAGCAAAATCATCATCATTAATGCAAGAATACCAAGGATCAAGGCAACAATGCACAATACTTATCTTCTCGTGCTGTTAGTAGTGACAACTTTTTCGATTAAAAAGCATTAAAAACAACATACAAAAACGAAAATATACTCTTTCTGAACGAATTAGGTAACCTGGCCAAATCTCCGTCAGGGATGCACCGGAACTTGGTTCCGGCCGGAACTCCGATTTTTCCAAGTTCCGGTTCCGGCCGGAACTCATGAATAATGTTCGGCCGGAACCGGAACTTATTTGTCAAAATATGGCCAGCGCTTGATCTGTAGTGCTCAGGCTTTCTAAGACTATGCATGGCGTCAACACGATTAAAAACAGATCAACTATTAGGAAACAAAGGACTTTCTTGAGAATATTCAGTATTCATATTTGATCGGACAAAAATGTTCATGACACCAGTATGGAAAACAAAAAGTTAAAACATTATAAAACTAGTTTTGTATGTAATGGAAATATGAAGGACAATTTTAATAATTTTCTATCTGGTATTGTTTAATGAGTGGTTATTTTCACTTTTTGACCGCTTCATTCCACAAGGAAAATGTCAGACTAAGCTACTGGTTCAAACGGAAAGATACTACTCTGATACCCGGTTCCGGCCCATCCCGAATCTCACTAGCGCTCAATCCTAAACCGTGCGATTCGGTACCAAAAAGTGTATACATGCACATACTGGACGAATTTGGAACTGGACAGGTACAAAATTAGACCTGTTTTTTTGCAGATATAAAACTAGTCTGGTTAGGCGGTAAACGCAACAATCGTACGAATTTCATACCGGATCCAAATTCGTCCGGTACCGTGTAAACGCAGCCTAAATCAAACCAGATAACCATCTGATTGCCAGTGAGACTATTAAGCTACAATGCATGGACACAGATGGAGAGCGACCCTCCCGTAGATGCGAGTTCAAATCCCACTCGAGTCAACAATTTTCTGTCGATTCAGTATTGTATATAGACTAATCATGTCAATAAATTTTCTTGTTTCTTAAGTTGCATTATAATATTACATTGCACTATAATAACGTCAGTTTTTGTCTATACAGCACCAACAAATGTACGAACGGAGCGACATATTGGGTTTAGGTTGTTGTCGCGCTTGCATCAATTTCGTTTCCAGAGCCTTCGCGGCCTGCATAGTTTTGATCCTATCACTTAATATCTCAATCTCGTTTCCAGAGCCTGCAATATCTGAGTACCCTGTTTACCTTGAAGGTTGCATTGCTTGGACTAATTTCTGAGAATTATTTTGACATTACCCGCAAACGTATTAATGAAAAGACATTTTCGCGGCAAGATCGGCATCCTACCAACTATACACCCCTAAGGAATTTCTACATTCTTTAATGCGAGTGTAATGTTTCGCTACGTACAGATGGTTCTCATTGACGTCACTAATTTTCCCAGATCACTTTAGGTAAAAATATTTTAGTCAAATTTTGAAGCGATATAGGACGTTTTCTAGTCGGTCTATATGAAACTAAAATGTCAAATATATGCTAAACTCTTTCCTATCCGGCCCAGTCAAGATCGGTTGTACAAGACCGATGCAAAAGATAAAAAATTGAAAATCGACAAGCGCCTGGCACATGAGACCACTCACGGACAAGTTTGATTTTATTTTATAAACAAACTCTGCGATTGGTGGCATTTTGAATTTTCATGATGCTACGTCGGCGTGCAAGATGGGCTTTTCTAGAAAAACGAAAGTTTTTCAACCTAATTTATGAAAATTAATGCTAATTTATATTAACATAATGTGTCTTGTTCAGGAAATTTAAAAGCATTAGTAAAAAAAAGTGTGAAGGCTAAAAGTATGACTCAAAAGGACCTCATTTTCAAGAACTAGTCTAACTCTAATCCCAATAATAATCCTAGCCCTAACCCTAACCTTGATCCTAACCCTAACCGTAGCTAACCATAACCGAAAAAACTATGCAGAAAAAGCAAATTAATTTTTATCAAACTCGACCGGAAATCGCGGGTTGGGAACGAGCGTCTATATATTGTTGTCTATTTATATATATATATATATATATATATATATACTAAACAATCTCGTTCCCAGATCTGGGAACGGATTGACCCATGCCACGCGAGTGTTAGATTGCTCCCAGACCCTTCTGTCAGTACTATAAGCGCAAAAAATCACCGGGTAAGAGGCAGCAGGCAAGCTTGTATTCAGTTGAACTATGCTCGCTGTAGAATTATATAGATGAAAAAATCTGCTCAAATTTCACTGATTACCTGTTTGTCGACTTCAGCCACCCCAACTTTAAGTCGTTCCTACAACTCTGAACGCGACGACCATTTCGATGCTTGTGAACTAGCCGTAAATTTAGAAATACTGGCAAAATGCCGCTCGGCTTTCTTTGAAACTGACAGAATACGTTTAAGCTCAACGATCCGGATCTTTGCCGACAAATATTTTGCCGCCTGGGTGAAGTCATTAAAGATATATGACTAACATATAGGAAATGGCAAAAATGTTTTTGTCTGGTCTTTATTTTTGGTTAGGTTAGGGTTTGCTACGCGGTTAGGGTTAGATAGGTTAGGATCATGAAAGGTTAGGGTTAGGATTGGGAATAGGATTAGACTAGTTGTTGAAAATGGGAAGGTCCTTTTGAGTTATCCCTTTTAGCCATGACCTGTACGTATACTGTACTGTATATGCAAGCATATTAATTATTTCATATTAATTTTGTGTGGCTCACTGCACGAAAAAATGGATTTACTCAAATTTACAATATGCGCAAATAAGGAGCAAATTTATTGAAATATTACATTTACCATAGGAGTAAAATTGGTAAATGCCGCATCTACAATGTTTACTCCTATAGTAAAGATAACATTTGAATAAATGTGCTCCATATTTGCGCAGTTGCAAATTTGAATAAATCATTTTTTCATGCACAGCAGCTTGCGTTACACTTTGCCGCGTACCAGGCTTTTAGCGAGGTGGCCGCCGTCCAGCCGTCCTATCATAATAATGATGGTTTTATTAAAAAATACATATCATCGCACGGTGAACCGTGAATTGCAATATGTTTACAAAAGAGATTAAGGATCGTTAAACATCAATATCAATTAAATGTAGAAATGGTAAAATATTAGAATATATACAAAACATTTATAATACTCCTATAAAAGCAGTTCTAATTAGTCTTATGAGCCTTCGAGCTCATTGAAGGGAAAAACGATTTCCCAAAACGGTTCGTGCGGCATTTAAAAAGTGATGGACGATCTTTATTTCGCAAGTTACGATGATGCACCTGCTCTCTAGATGGCGGTATTAAATGAAAAAGTTTCGAGTCTTGTTTACTTAGTTTACGTATAGTGATATCACAAAGTTCGGAGCGTCTAACGTCTAATCTTGGGAGAGTGGAGAGTTCAAGAGCTTCATAGTAACTCAATCCAGGGAATATAATTCGCATAGCACGTTTCTGGATGGACTCAATAGCATCGCTAAAGTAAATGGGTAGGCTATGATGCCAAACTTGACAACAATACTCAAGAATAGATCGAACCAGGGATAAGAAAATAGTTACAATATCTTTATGAGGGATACCAGCACGGGATAGAACTCTGATAATATGGAGACGTTTAGAGGCTTTCTTAACTATTTGGAGAATGTTCTCATTCCACTTGAAATTGCTGCTGATGGTTACTCCTAGCAGTTTGTGTGAATTAACTCGATCGATTGGTGATTCATCTATGGTAAGAGGTTGCAGTAACGGTTTTACACGAGAAAAGCAAATTCCAACTTCCTTGCATTTTTTAACGTTTAATTTCATGTGATTAGAGGTCGACCAGCTGGCAATTTTGTCTAGATTAGATTGCAGGGTTGACTCCTTGCCACGGGGGATGACTTCAGATATTGTTACAGTACATTATCAACATATTTCCAATAGGAGCAATTTAATTGAGAACATTTCAATTTAATTGAGTCGACGGTCACTTTTGAAAAATCAGATTTTTGGACGGTCACTTTACGTGTGGACGGCCATGGACGGCTTAATAAGCAAAATATTTTCCTCAAACAACAACTTACAGGTTCCTCTCTTTGTGATGTTTCTTAATCTCTGTTAGCTACTAAGTTTGGTAAGCTCACTACAGTACATTTTTTTAACACAGTACAGTTCATTAATTGTTGATAACGAATGAGTTCAACACCGCTTTGGCATTGGCTAACGTTACGATTCTAGAGCATTACAATAGTAACGTTTTCTTTTATGTGGTCTCTAAATCAACTTCAAGCATGGTTTTCACCCCTCAAAGTCAAGGAAAACACATTTCAGATATCTCATATTAGTCCCACATGGCCACGCCTACCAAAATTTTTGGACGGCCAGTTTTGAAATCCTGGCTAAAGGTCGAAGTAACATAGTCAGAAGGGGCGGATTGGGGCCAGGATATACATCACAGGGCCCCCTTTGTGACAAGGTTTTAATCAACTTGTTTCATGGTATATAATTATGTATTTTACATGAGTGGTAGTGCAATACAACTACAAAATAAAAACTCGCATGTTCAACTGAGGCATCAATGTGTGTTAGCGTAATTGTTAACACAACAACAGTCTCCGAAATTCTGAAGAATGTAGGCCTACTCTATCGACACTCGACAGAGGCCTGCACTCTGCAAAACTATCGCTTTCCTTGGCCATCCACCTTGTTATCTAGTCTTCAGAGCTTCTTGTTGTTACTTTAATATTCGTTTAGCAAAACAACTCAATTGCCTTCTTTGCGAGGCATGACGATCTGTTTAGCGTACTTTGTCTGGCAATACCTGCATGCATATGCCACTTACTACAGAGTTCAGTATTTTAGTATTCAACGAATTAAAGGCTTTCGAAATCTTGACTTTCAGACAATATTGTTCAAATGAAGGTTTTGACTATTTGTAGTATAATGAAACTTCCGTTCCTTCCGCCGAGGGGGGCCACCAGGCGATCGCCCGGTAGACCGGTGGGCTGATCAACCCCATGATTGTCAGTTTGGTTATATTGTTGATCAACAATGGTTGTATTTTACGTTACGTGTAAAGTTTCCATTTAAAAATGGCCGAGTTTGGGGGGTATGAGTCGAGAGTCGAGACTGCTTTGACGTCATAGCCTGACACCAATTATGTTTTATTTTAATGGCGGTGTGTGCGAAGTTCATGATTTGACACGCAAAATACAACCTCTTTTTCAACGAATTTTGAGATGAAATTTCACATGATTACTAATTTAGTAATTGTGGTAATGACTTCAAGATAATTTGTTCTTAAACTCATTAATAATTCATGAATTATCGTAGCCATTCCATGAACGTATACCACATCACATGCATGAGTTTTGATACCAAATGAAAACCTGTAGGAAACTTGCTGGTGAACTTCTCCATATTCAGATAATAATCTCCATATTCAAATCAATGAAACACAGAGATACAATAAATCCACACTTATTTTATTTTATTTTAACCACACTTAGATGTTATAGATCAAACGAGCTGTTTGAGAAGCAACATCAAACACTCGTTTATCGTGTTTCATCAAGAGACTCGGTTTTCATTTGTTTTCAGTCGTGTTTGGAACCCCTGATGAAACACTCAATAATATATAAGGCACTGTATTTGTTCATCGAAGAACCACTTTATACAGTTCGGTAAATATATATGTTCTGTTTGTTTTGAAACTTTTTGAAAGTACTATTTCCTACAATGAAGGGTGTTATACTCTATGTTCATTTAAAAGCAGTTATATATACCAGTAATATTTCGAGAGATATTGTTAAAGATTCAAAAATTAACTTACTTCCATCAGTCTGCTATCAGTCAAAACCTGCAGGTTGTGAGCTGGGATTTCCTGGATTCAAACTGAAAAACCTAGATGCACAAGTCACACCAAATAGTAGTCAGTAGGACATTGGAATCGGTTGCATTTACACTTTTTTACTTTTAAAGTTTACTTTATTGTCAAAACATAGCTGAATTCACTCCACCCCAAAAACAAGTGTTGCTTAAATGAAAGTTCTTTGTCGCCTTACATGAGAATGGGTATTAGTTTTCTTCTAATCTTTTTAGTTTGAGAGAAATTTGGCTTTGTTTATCGTATTTTGTTAAATTGAAGGTCGCCATTTTTGTTCTGATTGCGGGCGAATGCGGTCGCTCCCATTAATTTTTGAAGTCATTGAGTGATAGAAATGACTACACAAAGAAATCCTTCACAATATAGCGTGAATAGAAATCCTGCACAATAGACTAAGACCACATTATTGTCATGCTATTGTGAAGGGTTTCTTTGTGAAACACTATTCTATCACTCAAAGACGTCAACAATTAATAGGAGCGACCGCATTCGCCCGCAATCAGAACCAAGATGGCGGCCTTCAATTTACAAAAATCCCAAATTTCGCTAAAACTAAAATGATTAGAAGAAAACTAATACCCATTCTCATGTAAGGCGACAAAGAATCTAAATGATAATTATGCAGCAGGATAAAGTTACCAGAAGCTGAATTGAGCAAGTTACAGCGAATTCAAAATACAACTGCTAGACTTGTTGCAAGGGTTAAAAAATCAGAACATCTCCCCTGTGCTACGTAATCTTCACTGGTTGCCAGTGAGATTAAGGATTGTTTTAAGATATTGATAATTACTTTCAAAGCTTTACATAGCCAGGAACCTATTTATATTACTGATTACTAACTAAATATAAACTTACTCGTGCTTTAAGATCATCTGACCGAAATCTGCTACTTGAGCCAAAATCCAAAACGGTGACTCGTGGAGACAGATCATTCTCAGTTGCCGCACCAAAACTGTGGAATTCATTACCACAGGAAATTAGAAGCATTGATATTTTAAGTAGTTTTAAGTCAGCAATTAAGACTTTTCTTTTTTAAAATTAATTATAGTTTTTTGTTCATAGTTGTAATTATAAGTGTAGTAGGCTTTATCTTATAATGAAACTAATTAGTTTTATAAGTAACATTAATAATATATTGTTGTAAGAGCATTGAGACTATTGTATAATGCTCTTAATACGTCTTATTATTATTATTATTATTATTAATTATTATTATTATTATTATTATTATTATTATTGAACTCTCTGTCGGATATGAATCTAATCTCCAAACAAATGTTGATCGCAAAAGAGCAAGATACAAAGATCTCATTACACTGCAAAAGGAACATTTTAAATCCGTCAAATTTGTAAATTTGTCAATAAGCTCCTTAGGTGTTTTCGCAAAAAATGTCATACCTTTTTAGATATGTTGAGCGATCTAGGTCTTGATAACAAACACCAAAATTATTGCATTAGGAGAATTATGTCTATCGCCATTAGAACAACATATTATGTATTTTGTTGTAGAAATAAGGACTGGACAAATCCGGAATTACTGCACATTTAAAGATACATTTTAAATTAACTTCTTTTTTTTTCTTTTTTTTTTTTCTTTTTCTATATAGTTTGTAAACAATAAATAGGTTCAAGTAGTCCATTATAAATTACCTAAATTAGTGAGATTTATAATTGTATATTATATATAAAGAATTTCAATAAAGTTTCCATTATTATTATTATTATTATTATTATTATTATTATTATTATTATGAAGTTAAAGTTTGAAACCTATGTATAATATTATAATGTACAAAATTCAAGCACGTGTTTTTAACGCATTGTAAACGATGAAACTCTTTTTAAACCGATCAGTTCTGAATGGTTGAAAAGAATGTTTCCTTTGTAGAAGATCATTACGTTTATGACTAGTGTCGCTAGTTGCTGTCTACGCACCACTAGAAGGACTAGCTCCGCGGAGGAGAGAGCCTCATCATATAATAATGCTGCAGGAAAAATTATTCGCATAGCTCGTTTCTGTATTCTTCAAAATCGTGAAATACCTGACATCAGGGTTTTTTAACGTACAGTTCTACACAAAATGTGCAGTTCTAAACTCTAAAAAAATTATGTGCAGTTGAAAACTAAAGTAATTGAAGGTAATGGAATACATATGGCTCCAATAACAAAAGCAGAATATTTATTTTCTCATAACAAACTTAACAATATAGTTGTTGTTAACAACTTTCTTTACCGAATATAATAAATAATTAATAACAATTGAATTAATACTGTATTATTCTAACAACCATCGTTAAGAGCTTTCTACTTTTTTATAACCATGCAAATATTGTCCAATTATTATAATAGAAATTGACCCTTTCTAGTTCTCGTCAGATCGCATTTGAGGACATTCCCATGGAGGATTAAATCGCCTGGGATTACTAGACAAACTGAAATACTAAAGCCAGCATCGTTCATATTTGTACGGACGAGCATGAGTTAATGAAAGTTTATTAACAAGAAAAAATGTGTACCATTTGCGCGAGTTAAATTTCATGCTATGACATGTTGTGACTGTATGACAAAATGTGCAGTTCTAAATTTTTCTTAAAAAAACCCTGCCTGACATGCATACTCTGTAACAAGTACGGTGGAACGTTCAGTTAATTCCACTTATAAGATCACGATATATATGTAGGCCTAAAACTTTTACATTTTCAACGACATTGTTAATAATAATGGGATCGAAGCCAGTGTTAGACTTACTGAAACTTTTTTCTCCTAAAATCTGATGGGTTTGTTTGAGAAGAGTTTTTTCATCTCGAAGTGCATTAAAAACTCGGCTGCATGCGCCTATAGTTTTCAACCAATTCAATACGGTTGTCTCAGAATCATCAATTGACCATTAAAATTAGTTATGAAGCTGAGACAATTACCTATCAAACTTAACTGGTTTCAACCATTCTGTTTTACAGTGCACTTCTCGGTAGTTGGATAAAAAGCTCATTAAAGGACAAAAATTAAGTTTGTCTAATACGAAATAACTCGTAAAATGACAGCGAACACCTTTTACAACTTTTCCGTATTTTACTTCGCTTTTAAATATTTCAGTTACGCATTGAAATATTAGTTACATCTTTAATTAAGTTTGTTCCACAAATGCGTATAATACCTCCTCATGATAATGAACGTTGTAAACTTAGCAATCTGCACTGAGATATAAGACAGTTTTGATGAGTGAAAATTCTCTACCCTGCACCTGACGTCAGACTCAGAGACCATCTCATTTACATATCAAACAAACTGAAATATTTCAAAAACGAAGTAAAATACGGAAAAGTTGTGAAAGATGTTACTCTATTATTTTAAGAGTTCTTTCATATTAGACAAACTTAATTTTTGTTGCCAATGTCCTTTAATGCATTAAAACTGAGGTGCCCATAATACAAAGTACGATATTACTGATATAGATTGTACAAGAAGCGACTAATAGTTGAATCAATGCCAAAATGTTTTATGGTTTGAGCTTTATGTTGATGTGCTATAAAGGATTGTTTTTTGGAAATGCTAATCAGAGTGTGACATCAAACCAGTCTTCATTTCGGATACAATATTCTGCTGCTATATAGAGAAATTTTCCTATATTAGACCTATGCCTAGACCTATACTATAGAAGAAATGGCAACACTATTAAATTCAAGTTCCAGCGACCCGTTAAGGAATATTTCAGCGATCCAAACGACCCATAAACAACTCCAACGATCGTTAAGGCCTAGTGGAAACTATCCTTAACGATCCGAACGACATATAAATCTACTATAAAACTCTACACGACTCAAACGCGACTGCAACAAGTGGAAACCATTTTGTCTTCATACTCGATCCAACGATCCAAAAACTATATAATGACTTGTTGTTCTCGATAAATTTCTGGCTGATTTTTACGGCTCAGGCAACGTTGACGTTTAAATACACTACGACTTTTAAATACACTACGACATTAATGAAAGTGTAAATTAAACAGTTAGTTTTTGAAGATATTCAACAAACTCACAGTACGTGAGTTTTTTGAACAACTTTATCGGGTCTATCGTGTCGTGTTTTTAACTCAATAAAGTGCTCGTTTTATTAAATAATACATGACATGCTTACTATAATTTAAGAATAATATGATTTCAGTGTGTGTAGGCAGATTACAAAGGCAGACCAAAACACTAGTTCATTACCATAGCAATTACCTACGTGTATTGACCATGATAGTACAAAGTACGTCAAGTTCATCAAGACTCAAGGTCGCATAGGCATGCATATACATATATAATGATATATCTATCGAACCAGTACATCATTGAAAAACAATGATTTGTTGAAAGTAAAACACTTTACAGCCGTAACTGACAAACCAACTGTGCAGGTCGGTCTTTTACCTCTATTGTAACTATATATTAAGGAGTAAAATATTGAATCTAAAAATGTGACAAATAAAATAACATATATACATTATTTTGTTGTAACCTTCGCTCTCCATCTCAGATTTGATCTTTGCCCGGTCACTTAGAAACATTTTCTGAGGAATTGAGCTTATGTATCGTCCGTGTATATATATAATCTCATCACACTCAAAGATCGAGTGTGATGAGATTTAGGGAACACTTCACATCTTCATGATAAAAAAACAAGGAAAGTGCATGCATGTATATATTATAGCAACAGAAAGACGAAAATTTGTAAAATTCAACTAGCTTCTGACGTGCAGGTAAATCTCAATTTAAATCTGAAAACATATGGCGGTCCGGGGCCTATAACGTCGAAAACCGAGTGACGTAACAAAAACATGAGAGAAGTGCATTAGGCTAGAAGCACTACACACTAGCCGCCGAGGCGAGTGCTTTCCCAACTTCTCGAGTGTTTTTGTTTCTGCACGAGGGTTTCGATCACGTTATGAAGACGTGGACAAACGTTTTCTATTATTTTTATAAAATAATTCAGAAACAATTGTTTATATATTTGAGTAATTACGATATATAACACTTTTGATTTTGATTTAATGCTAATTATCATTAATTACACGTCATTCCGGTCTCCGTAGCCTGCTTGTCGAGACTGGCAAGCTGACCAATACAGAGTAAATATTATTTTATAAAATGATATCGAAGTATATATAATATAGTAGGCAGTGTGTTGAACCACCGAACTAGTGAACTTACTGCATAGGTGGTCTAAAAGGCTGTTCACATGCAGCTACAAGGTCAGAATTAGGGACTCATATTGGACAGCCTGTTATATAGCTGCACCATGTATAGACAGCTTTAGGATCTCTACATAATACTGTAAAGCATTAATACCTTTTTGAATTAAATATCAATAGATTTGCAATAAAAACAACTATAAAGACTGATAACTATATAAAATATATATATGCAATGTATATTGAATAATAAATAATATAGACAATGAACTAAGCAGAAATAATCGATAGAAAAATTATCATTAATCTTTAAGTTTACCATGCTCATGGCTGCCAGACATAAAGATTCCTGTATATATATATATATATATATATATATATATATATATATATATATATATATATATATATATATATATATATATATATATATATATATATATATATATATATATATATATATATGCAACAAGACACGAAATTTTAGGCATGCTTTACTTAAATGAAATACATTGGCTTAAAGAATACATATAATACATGGAGTTTTGATCATAACTGTTCAGTTTTAACGAAAGTTTCACTGGAGTTTCTGCACTGTATTTGTGGTCTTGTGTGAGAGTAATTTTAGTTTTCTGAAACATGTAGTTGTAAATAATGTTTACTCCTATGTATGGTATATTAACAATTGGCATACAAGCCTCATTCACAGCATTCATTTGATACAGTAAGTCGACGTTGCCAAGAACATAAGAGCAGCCCTTAAAATGACATCAAGGCAAGTACTTAACGGCCTCCTGTTATTATACCATGCACGGTCACTGTCAGCAGATTACATGTTGTGGACTGCAGCTGAAGGAGTAGGCGTGTTATCTTGAATTCTACAAGTTATTTTGACAAGTGATAAACAAGGCCGCTGGAATCATGATTTTTTGGTAAGTTCTCTTTGATTTGACGCGGAATTATATCACTAAGTTCAGTTGTACGTCTTCTAGTTTCTCAAAGATAGCGAACTTTTGACCTGAATTAGTGAAAAGTCGAGCCTTGATAAACGATAAACACTTAACAGGTGCGTCTCCACTGCAAGCATGGAATTCACAAAATAATTATTTACAAAAATATATAGTGTAAATGACACAAGCATATAATCATTGCTGTAACAATTGTTACGTACCCTTTCAGATTATTTCACCCATACAAAAAGCTCCAGGTATTAAAGGATATAAGTATATAACTATATAAGAGTGTTGTGCGCTGTAGAAATACAAATCTGCAATATTTTAAAAGGTTGATGCAGCTAGGAGGTATAAAATTTGGGCAAAGGCTCGTTAGATATAATAAAACGTAATATATAGCTATAGTCGCCATCTCATGCACTGTCAACAAATAGGAGTTTAAAACATGACCATGCATGAATAGCACTCATCCCAATGACAAGAAACGCTTGTCAACACGCTTCAGAGGATCCATGCATTGAGATCAACAAACACCGCACAATGATACGGCGGAGGCATGACAGGAGCATTGACACACCGGCTCTTTTTACGGAATACAACGGAGTCTATAATGAGTTGATCTGCTGCTCAACTTATGCTCAAGAAGAGCTATATATATTACTTAAAAAAAGTTCCGATCTGCAAAACCATAATATTATACAGATGAAGAGAGCACACCAAGACTCTGTATTCCATAAAAAGAGCCGGAATGTCAAGTATAATGCATGCCTCGCCGAATGATAGTGTGGTGTTTAGATCTTGATCTCAGTGGATCATCTGAAGCGTTTTGACAAGAATTTCTTGTCATTGTCGCTGCAAATTCATCAACTTAGTCACCATCATGTTTATTCCTATCAATATGGCCAAGATCCATATTGATGTTCCCAAAACGCCCCCTTGAAGTAACTGCACAATTCAAAGCAATATAAATGCAACTGTGCATAACAAGCACTAAATAACATACACTAAAAGGAGGTTTCAGATGGCAGCCGACAATACTCAAAACATGTACCCGCGCTTTGTATTGTGGGATACTAGAGGTGAGTAAAAGTCACGGTTTTGCTTAATCACGGACGTTTAAAAAATGGTTACTCTTCGTTGTTTGCTACGATTTATGTGTAATAAAGCGCTTTGATTCTTGTTACATGCGTAGAAACATATTGTAGTTAAACTTGGACAAGATAAACACTTGAATATTGTTACTTAGCCAACCGGAAGTAGAATGTTAATGGCGATTCTGTTGTTTTTTCGGCCAAATGACTTCATTGAGTACGACGTCAATAACATTTAGAAGTACAGTGCCCATAACCTCAAAATGTTTTATTGTCTTGTTTGGAAGAACTTTTAAAATGATAAAGTAACTTCTTTTGAAGATTTTCGTTTTTTTGCTTTCTTTTTGAGATATGTCAGTTTGTTTGATATGCAAATGTCTGGAATTTCATCACACATGCATAATGACTTATTAGAGAAATGTGTATATCTCTTTCATTCTCGAACGAAATCCTTTAAAATCAAGAAGTTTGGTGTTGTGGGAGAAACACGCACACGTGTTATTCACACTTTACTGTTTTTATTTCATGAACGCAAAGATATATAACATTCTCTGATAACTCATTATGCATGTGTGACGAAATTCCAGATATTTGCATATCAAACAAACTGATATATCTCACAAAGAAAGCGAAGATGTGAAAATCTTCAAAAGAAGTTACTTTATCATTTTAAAAGTTCTTCCAAATAAGACAATAAAAAAATTTGAGGTTATGGGCACTTTAATTCTTAATTGTTATGCGTTTTTACCGTCATTCCTTTTTTGACCATCGTGGTACATAGGAGCGCTAGCTCAGAATTTTACTCACCTGAAGTATCCCATAAGGCACCAAATACGCCCATTTTTTTTAGATTCGCGATCTGTGTATTAGATTGACTGTTCAGGTATATATATATATATATATACTACACACAGCTAAAAATCGCTGCACTATAGTTGTTGGTTAAACAATACTGTACCAACAGTTGTTGGAAAAACAATATTGATAGAGCATGTTTGCTATTGTCTTGGCATTGTTGCTAACTTTGCACATATAAGCGTCCCAACTTTCATGAAAAGTGCCCTTTTTGAACAAATAATATATTAAACAAATAGATTCCATTTTGCCGTTGTCTGTTCAGTTATAGATGCACAGATGACGTGAGAACGTGGTGGGGAACAAAAAAGTGGCCCACGAGACAGAGTCGAGTGGGTCACTGATGTTCTTACCACGTTCTGACGTCCTCTGTGTATCTATAACTGAACAGACAACAAAAAATGGAATCTATTTGTTTTATACAATCAAAAACAACCCCAAAGGGCATGAAAAAAGAAAAACACAGCTGCTGTGTATCTGTCCTTTAATAGATCATGGGAAAGAACCAATTATGAAAATGCGTATATAATCACGTGATTGTATAAAAACAAATATATATACATTTGTGCGGCTGAAAGGTTGTGTCACCAACTTAAACTAGCTTCCTACGCCCCTGCATACGCAGGATGGCTTCACAATGTTTTAGCAACATTGTTACAGATAAATCTACAGACACAACCGACGTATGACTTTACAAATGTTCAGCTCGAACGTGGCCGAGTCGAAGGCTGTCACCATACGACCCTTGTCTGACCACGGAGCACAGCTAAGATCTAAGTGTTGATTTTACTGAAGGGCATTGTTATCATGGCTGAACAACCTTGTTGACATGATTGTTCACAGGGTGCAGCACAACATTGTTTACGACCGAGTTGGCAACACAATGCAACATATATTTGCAGCTGTGTCGTCGTGCGTTTTTATATGCGTTCAATTTATAACGTCATTATATTCTATGATTCTTGAATGTTTTTCTATCTATCTCTGTTGAACATATTTCGTTGTATATATGGCCATACACAGGCCACAGTTTTAGTTAGGCATGTCCCGATTGTGCTCGTAAAATCCTAAAAAGTTGCTACCTAGTATGCCAAAAAGTTTCTAAAAAGTTGCCAAAAATCAAAAACGTTGCTAGCTAAATTTCGAAAGTTGCTCATACTTGCCAGCTAAATTTCACGATATTTTCACACATAAGTTAATTAAAAGCTTTATATTTCGTTCTTCTTAATAACTGCTAATATTGGTTAAGATAAATTGCTTGAAATTTGAACTTGCCACTGCATTTTAAAATGTCTCTCGCAAATATGGGCGTATTTTTACAAAACGTTTAACGAATAACGCAAGAAAACTTCTAATGGCATATATCTAACTACAGGCATCGGAATAGCTTGAACATGCATCAGAAGTCCAGTGTCTCAAGCGCCACTTCTCGGGATGAGATCGGAGGCCCTCGGATAGTCGGTAGAATGAAAACGCCATTTTGATTTTAGTAAATTTGATCAAATTAAACTTGATAAACATCAAGAAATTCGCAGAAAATAACGTTTTCTATGAAATTTGTAAATTTTGCATGATTGTTTTTTATTTGTACGAATTTTTAATCAGGATAAATACACTTCAGTAATTACAATTTTAGTGTTATAAATGTGTCCTGAATTTGTGTAATAATATATTAATGAAAATCTAAACTATATAATATCTATTTAAAGTACAGTTCAATGGCTCTGAGAAAGTCCATTGTGTTATCTATTTTTCTAATATGCAGAGGTAGATTATTGAATATAATTCCTGCCTGATAGAAGAAAGCCTTTTGGGTGCCACTTAATCTTGTTTTTGGTAAGATAATACAATGTTAGTAGATTTTCCATGATCCATTAATTTAAAATAAATTTTCACAAAGTTCTCCTTTAAGCGACTTGTAGACCAAAGTACAACATCGCTTTATTCGATAGTTTTTAAAGGTAGTAATAGTAATGTTAGCTTTACAATGATCGGCTGTATAATATTATTTGCTTTGCTCCGTTTTCTAGCCTTGAGAATTTCTTAGCTAATGAGTCACTAGGATTACAACAAAGTATTGAACAATAAGTCATTACAGGGAGAATCATTGTTCTATAAATGCGTTCGGCTGCATGGATTGTGATGGAGTTTCTAATCCTATAGAGTAACTTCAGTCTTCCTGATGACTTTTTATAATTATACGTTGACGTAATGATCAGTGAGGTTGAGTGAAGGGTCGATTAGTACTCCCAGGTAGTTGTATGATTGACAATGAACAATTTTGGTTGATCTATAATATACATCAAAAGCAGTGATACTTTTAAGACGCTTAGTTGTGCCAAGCAACATTGCTTCCGTTTTTCCTTTATTCAAGTTTATTATAAGTTCGTTTGCATCCAGCCAATCGGATAATCTACCCAGATCATCACTAAAAAGTTGCTCAAAAGTTGCTCAGAAAGGCAAAAGTTGCTTGAGGTTGCTAGAACTGAAAAAAGTTGCTCCAAACGCCAAAAGTTGCACAAAGTTGCCGAGCACACTGATCGCGACATGCCTAGTTTTAGTACGACCTCTTCATCTGTAATACTTAGCCATTGCTGCAGCATTACCCGCAATATAGTGAGGTTTAAAGGACGGCAACATGACAGCAAGAAAACGTGAAAATGGCGCGATATACTGACATACGCAACCCACTTTCTACAACATAAACGACCTAAGACTTTTGAAGCTGAGAAATCGTATATAGAGAGCTTATCAAACCACGAGTAGTTACCAGTCCATCTACCGCGAGTGACCTATATATGCAGGGAGGCCAAAAGGCAACTTCCGGTTTCAGGGCTAAAAAGTTGTCGACTCAAACGAGACCAGAAATCTCGATTATGACGTCATTATGGTGGCGTTGTTCTTTGTCGAACGCAATATTCAACGCCAGAAAACGCTAAGCGTATGTTCGCTACAATGCTATTTTGATTGCCAATGTTGTATCCATCCGACTAACATCAGGAGTAACCACCATGTTCTTCATAAAGCCCAAATGGAAGGAAGCCCGATACCGAACCCCTGCCACCAAATCTAATAAATTACATCAGCGAATCAACAGAAGCCACTTTGTCACCAGGGTTCGCAATCTTCACAAAGACACAAACAACACCCACTCTCGCCCAACTGGCTTGATGAGCAATGGTCCTGACCTTGCAGTGGCGGAAGAGTAATTCCATCCTCCATTATTACACCAAAACGCTTTCCACAAAGCTAAGTGGCAATATAACCTTGACCGTTTCAACGGGGGTAGAAACCAAGGACTTTATGGTCAGGATTGGTGCTGAGACGTCTGATCTTTCCCTCTGACAGGATCCCTCAGACAATAGATCATCTCATCAATCGATGTCACATCCACAAGAGCCCTCATGGCAAGAAGAGCTTGATGAGGACAATGTTATATAGCTGAAGATAAATGTTGATGAATGAATGAAAATAATCTTTAATGAGGAAGCCATCGTCGCCGGTTAGGTGATTTACAATATAGATAAACAGGATATTAAAACTAAATAAATGCTAATTAGATAAATACTAATACAGCAGGAAATCAAGACAGTTTTCAAAAGACCTTGTTTAAAAGCTAACAGCGTTGGTGATTCGCGTAGGGCAAGTTTCAAAGAGTTCCAGATATTAGATGACAAATTAAATGTGGTGCAGTGCCAGTGGCCCCATCTTCTTTTTGCTGAGGATTTACGAATATTGTTTCTATTTCTTGTGTTATAACTATGAAAGTCTATTGAAATTAGAACGAAAAGTGTTTACAAAGAGATTATTGATAGATTTATAGGTAAAAACAATACGATGTTCAGCTCTACGACGGCATAATGGTCTCCAAGATAGTTTTGTTAAAGCGTTTGATGCAGATGAGAACTGAGTGATTATTATTTAATACTTGAAGTTCGTGTATTAAGGTTGCATTACCCAATATGCAGCTCTGAGAATTTCAAACGAACGACCTACCAACCATAAAAACACACAGACGTGTGTTTAATAACTTACAAAGGTGTGTTCTCTGACACACTAAACTGTGTTAATTTACATGATATCATGTTTGATTTACATATGCGGGTTCCAAGGTGGAGCACAGCATTGTGCAGTTGGATTCCGTATATTAAAAAATATATAAAGATGCATAACTCTCGACTAGAAATTTAATTTAATTTAATTTATTTAATTTAATTTAATCTTATTTTTACACGGTAGCCCATCAACCATATGGTTACAATAGTTAAAAAGATAAAATTAAAAGGTTGCTTTTCATGGGGCCGTGTGTTAAAATGTCATAAAGTTCTAAATATGCCTAACTAATCTATATCTAACTTACAAACTAATTAATTATGCATGCATATATATGTACAATGTTAAAATATTCTAAAATAATTAAAATACAGTATTAAAATAGCTATATAAAATACTAAAATAGTTAAAATACCCTATCATTAGTCAGTAATATTTGACACTATATTGTTACGCTCATTTGTGGGTTGATTATTCCATATCTTGGCACTTAAATCACTAAAACTCCTCTTCATTGCATTAGTTTGTGGTTTTGATAGCGCCAGTACTTGGTTATTATTTCTTAGATTATAACTCTTATTTTCAGAGATCCTAAACATGTTTGATATACTCTGCGGGCATTCCTGCTTCAATGCCCTGTTAACTAGTTTAATAGTTTGTTCTTCTCTCCTGCCTGTTATATATATATATTCCTATTCTTCTTTACATATAGCGTGACTCCTTTCTCGAGAACACCAATTCAAATTTTCAGTCGTAACTTAGAAACGCGTAACCTAAAAACACGGATTTCAAATTTCACTCAGAAAATCTCAACCTGAAAATCACTTCAAGAAAGCTCAACCGAAGTCTATATCACTAAAAACATAAATTGTTACGATTATTCTTTGCCCAGTTCTAAATTACTACCACAGCTTTCTCAAACAAGTGTATAGATGAGAAAAGTGCCCCGTGAGCGCTGTGGACTACCATAATGTAAGGTCATTTACAGACCTTTGTCACGCAAGATTATGGCCAGCACGGAAACAAGTCAATCATTGCACTTCATGCAGGATCTTGATGGAACTAAACAACCTTGTATAACTAAGCCTTGATCATATGAAGATGATAGTTGGTGTAGACAAGAATTTGTATGAGTCATCTCGACTCATTCTTCCCAGTCAAACGAAGATGATAGTGGGGGAGTTGATATAAAAACAAGAGTTTGTATGAGAGTTATCTCGATTAATTCCTCCCAGTCAAACGAAGATGACTGCAGTCGATGAGAGTTGGTATAAACAAAAGTTTGTGTGAGAGTAATATTTCGATGGTTTCTTCATAGTCAAACGAAGACAAGAGTGGATGAGAGTTGATATACTAGACAACATTTCGTATATATAAGAGTTATCTAGACTCATTCTCTTCAGTAAAGAATTTGGGTCAAACGAGAATTTGTGTCAAACGAGAGTTTGGGTCAAACGAGAGTTTGGGTCAAACGAGAGTTTGGGTCAAACGAGAGTTTGGGTCAAACGAGAGTTTGGGTCAAACGAGAGTTTGGGTCAAACGAGAGTTTGACTGGCGACGAGCGAGGCGGTCGTCCCGCGAACGGTCCGGCATCAATGCTGACGGTGTTAACTAACTGGAACCGATTAAGAATACTTTAAGTACAATCTTTTTGTTTAATTGTCGGAGTTCCCTTCGTAGTGTGGTGGTTATAGTGTGTTGAGTTGGGTGCGAAGCATGGCTATAGAGTTCGATTCCCGCACGGATCAATAAGACTATTTTGTATTTTTCTTTAATTTTTCATTTTTTTAAAATTAGGGTTAGCATTAAAATTAAGGTTAGTATAAAAATTAAGGTTAGTATTAAAATTAGGAATTAGTATAGTTCGTATTAAAAATGTTATGAAAGTTATAGTGCTACTAAAACTATAGACTTTCGATTACGACCATTTACGAAAGAGTAAATTATGGTGGCTATAGCGAAATGGAAAATGGGAAAAGTAAGACGAGGAAAATTTGAAATGAAGCCATAGCAAACGAATCTTTCCAAGGTTTTCAAAATTCACAGCGTTATAGCGAATCGTTTTGTATGGAAATGGGGTTAAAAGGGATGACTCAAAAGGATCTTTCTGTTGTTTTGGTTAGGTTTTAGGATCAAGGTTAGCGTTAGGATTATAGACTAGTTCTTCAGTGGGCCGAAGCTCCTTTTGAGTCATTTCCCTTTTAGCATTCTCTCCGTTTTGTATCTATACAGCCAGACAACTCAGGCTCATGTCCTCAGGATATGTCCCGGACAGGGATCATCTGATAACCTTCTGATTACCGGTTAGACACTCTATACCATTGAGCTACGGAGACTTTATTAAAAAGTCTTTATTAAAAAGAGACACAACAGACGTTACGTGACTTTACAATCATTAAATAAACCTAAAGTTATATAAAACTAAGCTAAAACGTATGCTATACTACTTCATAAATTGAAAAATGCATCTATTTACAAAATCTCGTTTACATCTTTCAGTTTTGACTTTAGGGAATAAAAATGTGTGCCTTCGCTCTTTAAGAGTTTTCCCTTCACCTTGTTTGGGGGAAGTAAGTCAGTATAAGACATGTTCAGTGCAACTAATTATACTAATAAATAGGTTACTATCTTTCTTCTCAATAACATCCGATATTATAATGTTCTTCGATGTAATCGAAAGCGAAAGGCTCGCTTAAAGAACCTATCGATACGATCTAAACGTTTGCTTTGAGGTAGAGCCACAAACTTCTAATCCGTATAGAGAAACAGTGACAATGCAGTGGGGACAATATAGCGAAGGTTATGATATACTGGTCTGCTTATACTCCAAGCTCACTACATTTAAGAAATAGAAAACGTTTTCCGTGTTTCCATAGAGTTATAGAAACACGAGTGGACGTTTGGGAGAACGAGAAATGCTAGTGTGTTTCCACGCTATTTCCAGTTCTCCCAAACTTTCACGACTGTTTCTGTAACGTATGAGAACACGGAAAGATGTTTTCTATTTCTTTTATAAAATAACACTGAGGAAATAAGTAATAAGACTCTTTTATTAAAATGATGAAAATATACATTCTCCTTACTCATGCTAGACAGCGTCGTCGCGGCTGCTCAAATGAACATAAACGCTCTTAACTGTGAAGAAAAGCATCCAATCTTCTCGTTTTTCTTCTTGTTGGCTGTCACAGAACATATTTATCAATATTTTAGCTGTTTGTGAGCAAAGATTCGTCTTACAGTCCATTTTATAAAAATGGCGGGAAAAATCCATGTTTTCCATCGAGTTATAGAAACATGGCTTACAGCCAATCAGCGCGTGCGTTTTTAATTTGTTATTTTATAATAGTATTTATAAAATAACATTTTGAAAACTTGCGCACTGATTGGCTACGAGCCATGTTTATATAACTGTATGTAAACATGGATATTTCCCGCCATTTTTATAAAATGGACTGCAAGACGAACCTTTGCTCACAAACAGCTAAAATATTGATAAATATGTTCTGCGACAGCCAACAAGAAGAAAAACGAGAAGATTGGATGCTTTTCTTCACAGTTAGAGCGTTTATGTTCATTTGAGCAGCCGACGACGCTGTCTAGCGTGAGTAAGGAGAATGTATATTTTCATCATTAAAATAAAAGAGTCTTATTACTTATTTCCTCAGTGTTATTTTATAAAAGAAATAGAAAACATCTTTCCGTGTTTACATACAGTTATAGAAACACTCGTAAAAGTTTGGGAGAACTCGAAATAGCGTGGAAACACTCGCCCTACGGGCCCGTGTTCCCACTAATTTCTCGTTCTCCCAAACTTCCACTCGTGTTTCTATAACTGTATGTGTAAACACGGAAAATGTTTTCTATTTCTTAAATACAACACAGACAAATTATTACTAATATTTGTAAGCGCTGATGTCTAGCAACAACCATGCCCCGTGCAGGGTTTTGACTGTAACTTATTTAAAATATGTCAGCTTAGCCCGATGGCCCATGGGTATAACACTTCATAGTATCTCAATCTCAACACGAGACCCATAGACACGATTTTTCCTTGTTATCATCATGTGGCACATTTCCTGCTTAGAATCCTGGTGTTCGGAAATAGTTTAACATGTCGTTTTGCCGGATTTCCAAGTTGGACAATGACATTTTTTAAAATGACACTTCCTGAATTTGTTTTAATTTTTATTTATTTTTATTTTATAAGCTTTGCCATATCTAGACTAGAGAACAAATATTTACACAATGACATATGCAAGACGAGAAATAAATTCCATATTTCCGCACATCCTGCAATTTCATGTCACGAGGTTCCAAATATATTAACATATATTAGCAATAGAACGATATAATATATACGTTACGTATTACCTCGTTCTTTTATAAACCCCGCTTAACTCCCAGAATAAAAACAGAAATTTAAAGCTGGGGTTTTTAAAGAAACGAGGTAATACATAACATATCTATCGTTCTGTTGCTTATATATGCTAATATATCTACATTTAAAGTGCACCTAACCCCAAAAATGATAATGCTATGTTTGAAAATGCACTTAAAATGATGAAGCATGGCACTAACAGTTCTTCGATATCTATTTTCGTCCTTGAGGTCTTCAGTTATATGTGATATGTTAATGAGGCACAGGATGACGTCATACCAGGCAAACAACGTTGTTGCAATTCTAAAATTTGTGTATATCTTCAAAGTTATCCAACGAAATTACTTGAAACTTTGCATGTGGATACATACCACCAAACTAAAGAACATCGTTCAAGTTATGTTGTCACCATAGTAACAAGTAACAGATTAGCTTCCAAACCTCTCCGTTCCCATACGTAAATCTTCATTTTCTGTTGTCGCAAGCAACGTTTTCGATTTCAAACTTGGGTATATTGCATTGGAAAAGTTATTGAGAACTGCGAATTTCAACATGTTCTGCATTTGAAAGAAAACAAATGATTTTGTTTTAGAGACTAGAAGGTCTGGAAGCTAATCTGTTACTATGGTGACAACATAACATGTTCTTTAGTTTGGTGGTATGCATCCACATGCAAAATTTCAAGTAATTTCGTTGGATAACTTTGAAGATATACACAAATTTTATAATTGCAACAACGTTGTTTGCCTGCTATGACGTCATCCTGTGCCTCATTAACATATCACATATAACTGAATACCTCAATAACGAAAATAGATATTGAAGAACTGTTAGTGCCATTCTTCATCATTTTAAGTACCCTTTCAAACATAGCATTATCATTTTTGGGTGCACTTTAATCTTGATGAATACCATATACAGGACAGGGTTCTTTACACTGTGCGGGGTATACATTATTTTATTACCGGCTTACCACCATGCAGATAGGAATATATAGGAATTGCGTGAGTTAGGACATTTATAGCGGATGACGTGTCATGAATAGTAGCCATGATCATCATTAGATGACATAGTTGTTTGTATAAAAAGATTGGGAAATCGCAAACAATAAATACACCCAAAGGAAACATTTAATAATACTAATATTTATTCGTGATACCCACACACCTAAGTGTTTTTCAATGGGGTCATGTAGGGCAGGGCAGGACAGGACAGGGCAGGGCAGGACAGGGCAGGGCAGGGCAGGGCAGGGCAGGGCAGGGCAGGGCGGGTACAAGGTTGTTGCAGTGAGCTCTCTCTCTCTCATATATATATATATATATATATATATATATATATATATATATATATATATATATATATATATATATATATAATATATATATATATATATATATATATATTATATATATATATATATATATATATATATATATATATATATATATATATCTGGAGGGCTATCTGCCCGAGCAAAAAGTGAAGCCCAAGATGGCCGACTTTGCACGTCAGTTTCAGTCCCCTGCGCGGTTTGTACGTCAGTCTTTCTTATATATATAAACCGCGTAGGGGACTGAAACTGACGTGCAAAGTCGGCCATCTTTATCTTCACTTTTTGCCTGGGCAATGACTGGCAGATAGCCCTCCAGATATATATATATATATATATATATATATATATATATATATATATATATATATATATATATATATATATATATATATATATATATATATATATATATATATATATATATATATATATATATATATATATATATATATATATATATATATATATATATATATATATATATATATATATATATATATATATATATATATATATATATATATATATATATATATATATATATATATATATATATATATATATATATATATATATATATATATATATATATATATATATATATATATATATATATATATATATATATATATATATATATATATATATATATATATATATATATATATATATATATATATATATATATATATATATATGGATCTAAGTACTCAACGTTATATACCGAAAGGTCGCCATTTTGTTTCGCTCTGCCACGCGGTATACACTGAAGAAACTTTGCTTTTTCATGAGCCAAGCAAGCAGGATAAGTATTGTTTCACTACTTGTCTTCAATTACTTTTCTTGTTGTTTTTATCGGAGCCATTGTGTATCGACATTTCGGTCAGGTTCTTATGCACGAACTTATATAAACTTACTTACTACAAAACAAGCCATTGTGTCACTGCCACTCAAATGAAAACTAAGCAAGCCACTGTGCCACTGCTACTTAAAACCTAACAAGTCATTGTGCCACTGCTATAAATGACAGAGCTTTCACGACACCAGAATTTGTCACAAAGAAGTTATTAGCCCCGAAATTAATTCTCTGACATATGAAGCATCTTTAGCTATAACCAAAACTAATTTGCATTCACATTTCTGTCAATAATACTTTATTTTCGGTTTCTACTGGTTTAGTTTCATATTTCAAATTTATTATACGCAAAAACGCCGACACATGTACGCTGTGCGTACCTATTTTTGATTTTATGTTAAGCAACGCAACATTTTTGACGGTACAAGAAATATTGTCTGCCATAAATGTCAACAAAGTGTTAAAAAATACGGTTGTTCCATACCTTCATCTTCAGTCCAAAACTTTGAAATCCATGCAGTGATACACCATGAAAGGTATACATTTGCATAATAATCTAACAGCAACCATATGACTTCGGTGCTAACTTTCTTTTATCATCCACGCTAGATTCAAATTAGCGAGAACGATGAAAAACTATGGAATTTCCTTTTTTTGATAAAGAAAGATTATCTCCACACAGAAAACATACCCCTGCACAGATAAGCTTGTACAGGAATATAACACCATTTCGGGTACACTCCTGCATCCCTAAAACTCACACAAACTGTCTTTAATGGGACGCTTCTCAAATTGTACTATATAGCAGAGAGGGATGCATGCCATATAGTAACTGATCAAAAGGGTTTGTTTACTTTGATTCACTCAAAGTCATGAACAGCTGATCAGACCAAGAGTCAGCACTAACTCCTAGACTAATAATAGACGCTGCATATATCCGTCTGATCTTGATGTATTAAAAGAATTTAACGTTTTTTATATAAGCGGTGCATTTAGTTTATTTCATTTATTTTATTTAATGCGACGATTGTGCGGCCGTATATTATGAAGATCTATATGTAAAGATATAAATCATATATAAGCTGCTTATGGCTTACCAGAAGCTGAATTGAGCAAGTTACAGCGAATTCAAAATACAGCTGCCAGACTTGTTGCAAGGGTTAAAAAATCAGATCAGATCTCCCGGCCTGTGTTTCGTAATCTTCACTGGTTGCCAGTGAGAACAAGGATTGTTTTTAAGATACTGATAATTACTTTCAAAGCTTTACATGGCCAGGCACCTAGTCGTACTTTAAGATCATCTAACCGAAATCTGCTACTTGAGCCAAAATAAAAACGGTGACTCATGGAGACAGAACATTCTCAGTTGCCGCACCAAAACTGTGGAATTCATTACCACAGGAAATTAGAAGCATTGATATTTTAAGTAGTTTTAAGTCAGCACTTAAGACTTTTCTTTTTTAAAATTAATAGTTTTTTGTTCATAGTGGTAATATATATGTAGTAGACTAAGCTTTATCTTATAATGAAACTGTAATTAGTTTTATAAGTAACATTAGGAATATATCGTTGTAAAATGTCTTTATTATTATTATATATATATTACCTGTATATATGTAACTTTTTTTAATGACTTAAATCGCCATAGCTTACTAAATATATAGGTATATAATAAGTATTAAGAAACAGACAAAAGCAAAAACTGTTCCTATACAAAAACATGGCAAACTATGACAGGAATGTAAGATAGGTTGGAGAAGTTAGAAGAACAAATGGCCAAGCTGATCCCAGAGGAACTGCGCAGATTGAAAACAACAAGAGAGATGCAGAAAATTGTACTGATGGAAAGTGAAACTATTGTAAGGAAGATCATATTAAATTGGGAATTAAATAAGTGTGTGTGAGGTGTGTAGGCTGTGGGCCCACCTTAAGTGGGGCTATGATAATTCAATCAGTTGAGCTATTTACAAATAGGAAAACTAGATATAAGAAGATAAAAAGAGAAAAACTCTGGGTTTATCTCTTACGAAAATCGTAAGGCAGTCCAACAGAGACGATCTGACAAGATCAAACAATTAGTAAAACTTCAACAAATCTGGATTGGTCCACGATTTGTTGCGTCGTATATACAAATAAAAGGAGGCGCGCATGGACACTTCCATGCACTTCTCTAACATTCTTGTACAGTTTATTTCAGTACCGTTAAAGATACGTTTTAATTGCTTTATGTGCTTTGTGATATGGCCAAGAGTAGTAATTTCCACGAAAATCTTCCGGAAATGTTTAAAAGTGAGTAAGCAATCTCGTTCGATTTGGTTATATTTTTCCATTTTATAGTTCCTGCTTTTTTCAGTGTTCGTTTCGAAACAGCAAGTAAGTTCTATAACATATAGATGGTGTCATTTTTTGTTATAACGAATAGCTCACTGGGACATCGATAATCCTGAAGGTCGCCATATATTTTGAAGCCGTACGAACTCAGCTGGCTCAGATACCTCAACATAGTGTAAAGTATCGAGTCGTGTCTCCATGTGTAACGGCCTTCCTCCCAGCTACTGAACAATTTGATAGCATATGGCGTTGTGTTTGTCGCTCAGAGCAGAGGTCGCATGAAGCAGCTTCAATTTCCCCCCAGCGATGCAAATTGGAATTGTTGGGTAAGCTATATATTAAAGCTCTTCTAACGAAAACATAAATATTTTTCGGCATTTGGTCACTAATGGCTTTCCAACTTGATATTTGCTTGCCTGTGGATACTTTCTTGATGTGCCTCATTATAGAGTTCTGTTCCTTTTACGTTGATAGATGGTCAAGCACATTGTTCTCAATCTGATGTTGTAGCGCCGATTTAGGGTTTTATAATTGAATCCGTCATAATGTTGTTATAATAATTTGTAATTTTGAACAGCGCTCTGATCTCGGCATTTATTGATTTACTGAGGATCTTCCTTATACTTAATTTACAGTATTGGAAAACATCAGCGACTAGTTGGAGGCCAAAACCAAATTTACTGACCGATAACTTCAAATGCGAGAGATTTGCTCCTTGATGGAAGTGGAGCCATCTCTTAACGTATGATACGATCTTTTCGTCCAAATTTTGAGTTATCCAAGTCGAAGATAGGTGGTACACAGATAGTCTCCATCGGATTTTACTGCATACATATTTAGTAATTATTGAGATTTTAATAATAATAATAATAATAAGAATAATAAGAATAAGAATAAGAATAAGAATAAGAATAAGAATAAGAATATATAATATATAATATATAATATAAAATATAAAATATAAAATATATAATAAGAATAAGAATAAGAATAAGAATAAGAATAAGAATAAGAATAAGAATATATAATATATAATATATAATATAAAATATAAAATATAAAATATATAATAAGAATAAGAATAAGAATAAGAATAAGAATAAGAATAAGAATAAGAATAAGAATAAGAATATATAATATATAATATATAATATAAAATATAAAATATAAAATATATAATAAGAATAAGAATAAGAATAAGAATAAGAATAAGAATAAGAATAAGAATATATAATATATAATATAAAATATAAAATATAAAATATATAATAAGAATAAGAATAAGAATAAGAATAAGAATAAGAATAAGAATAAGAATAAGAATATATAATATATAATATATAATATAAAATATAAAATATAAAATATATAATAAGAATAAGAATAAGAATAAGAATAAGAATAAGAATAAGAATAAGAATAAGAATAAGAATAAGAATAAGAATAAGAATAAGAATATATAATATATAATATATAATATATAATATATAATATATAATATATAATATATAATATATAAGAATAAGAATAAGAATAAGAATAAGAATAAGAATAAGAATAAGAATAAGAATAAGAATATATAATATATAATATATAATATAAAATATAAAATATAAAATATATAATAAGAATAAGAATAAGAATAAGAATAAGAATAAGAATAAGAATAAGAATAAGAATATATAATATATAATATAAAATATAAAATATAAAATATAAAATATAAAATATATAATAAGAATAAGAATAAGAATAAGAATAAGAATAAGAATAAGAATAAGAATAAGAATAAGAATAAGAATAAGAATAAGAATAAGAATAAGAATAAGAATAAGAATAAGAATAAGAATAAGAATAATAATATATAATATATAATATATAATATATAATATATAATATATAATATATAATATATAATATATAATATATAATATATAATATAAAGAATAAGAATAAGAATAAGAATAAGAATAAGAATAAGAATAAGAATATATAATATATAATATATAATATATAATATATAATATATAATAAGAATAAGAATAAGAATAAGAATAAGAATAAGAATAAGAATAAGAATATATAATATATAATATATAATATATAATATATAATATATAATATAAAATATAAAATATAAAATATAAAATATAAAATATATAATAATAATAATAATAATAATAATAATAATAATAATAATAATAATAATAATAATACAATATATTATTTAATTTATTTGTAAATGGTTAACTTTGTCCATGGTTGTGCTATAGCATTAGCTGCTACCATACCTATGTGTATTTTTAATATCGCTTGCCGTAAAGGTCACTATAATAATAATAATAATAATAATACTAATAATGAGGTGAGAGAACATCGTCGTAATCTTGCAGTAGCATTCCACGATTATACGAAGGCCTATGACAAAGTCCAACATCGCTGGGATGCTGAAAGTGTACCGATGGATGCTGATCCCTGAAGATGTTATAACAGTGAGAGAAAGGTTAATGCAGAACTGGAAGACGATATTGGAGGTGAATATCGGTATAAACAAGATGAAGTTGCTGATGAAGTTGAAGGTGATGTGACAAGAGAGGGAGAAGATGAGTGTGTCATGCTTAATGATCCTGTGTTTGAGTTAGAGGAAGGAGATACTGAGCTAGAAAAATAATTTGTAAAGCAGCTATAAATATTTTGGAAGAGACGACGTTGAACTGGGATCGAGCAATAAGAAAAGCTCCAAAAGTGGAAGGAAGTGCAAATAGAATAATTGAAAAGCTGCATATGAAAGACGTTAAGGAAATAACAGTGATAACTGATGCAGTGTATGCTATGGGGAGTAGCCGTAATTTTAAATATTACCAAGAGAAAATCTACAGGAAATGTAAGAGGAGGAAACAGACGTGAACAAAAATTGAAGAAAAAGATGAAACAACTTATAGCTAGGTCCGGGAATGAATTGTACAGAAGGAAACAACGTCGAAAAGCGACTGAGAAAGAGAAGGGTAACCTAAAACTGTTCCTGGCCAAAATTGGATGTAAAAAGGAAACAGATCAAGATCTCTTGAAAGAAAAAAGAAAAATGGTTTGATGAACTACGAACACCAAAGTAGTGTTAGAACAAATGCTTAGAGAGGAAGAAAGATTCGGAATAATGCCAGGTTTGTCGAAGATGAAGGAGGATTTTGCCGAAAATCAGACAAAGACGTTTACAGGAAATGTTCCAGATATTGAAAAGTGTGCGGAATTCTAGGGAGGATATGGGAGAAAGATGCGATAACACCAGAACAACCGCGGATGCTTAAGATAAAAGAACAGCTACAAATTAAGTTGCAGAGTATTTTGAGGCTTCAGTTGAAGCGATTGATAGTGTTTTGAAGAAAATTATAAAAATTGGACATTACCAGAAATACCTTACTCCCCTTAACGTTTTCCACCAGTAATTCTGTATGCAATCTCAAAGGTACTCTTGAAGGAACAGCAAATATGCCAACTATATTAACGAGCAAATACGTTGCCCTATAGTTACCAGCAACGAGAGGTACTTACCCTAAATCCCAAATGACCCTAATCCTAATCCTAATCCGTAAACCCACACCCCAACTAACATATAGATTTAAAGTTTTTAACCAGTTGACCACGCTTGTTATGAACTTTAGATATACTGATTTCCCATCGTCATAACTCATCGAGTTTATGTAACCTTACGAAAATTCCACATGAGTTCGCACGTGCATGTGATATCACATGTGAAACCTAACACGTAAAATATTTCACATGTGAGCACAAATGCATGCAACTGTGATCACGTATGAATTGTAGCATGCCAAATACATTCACATGTAATCACATGTGAACATGGCGACAGGTAGAAATGTTCACACGTCGCTTGTTATGAACTTCAGATATAATTAAATATTTCCCGTAGTCATAATCATCGAGTTTATGTAATAATTTGCGTAATGCAGAGTTCAGGTGAAAAGCCCCTCAAGGGTCTCTGCTAAAATAAACATATTATTATTATTATTATTATTATTATTATAAGCCGATAATAAAATGATGTATAAAAGTGTTTTCGCATCGGCTCTCCCTTATAGGCTCTGGGTCGTCGCACGTTCGGCGCGTGTTCTGCGTTACGGAAAGCGTGCGTATATATATATACTGAAAGCAATTTATCAAGATCTATAGCAAGACATTTAGGTGACGGTAGCGTAACCCACGGGGGATGGTCAGGCTGACATCAAATGATAATGACCTTCATGAACCCTGTGTGGTGGAGTTTCGAGACAAGTTCACAAATCCATAGAAACAATAATGTCGGTGAAAAGATTGATTCATAAAGATCCATTCAATGATTGTGGAATTAAGCCTTACATTCCACCAATGCCAATAAAATGTTTTATATATATTAAATGTGACTGCAGCTTGGTTATTTCAATATACTGTAAGTTGTTTGCTACTCAAGTCTCAAGCTTTATATATAACGAAAAACTCAGAAAAACTGTTTCTGAGCCCCAGACGGGAATCGAACCCGCAACCTTTTGATCTCCATTGAAATGCCAGAAACCATTGATAACAATTGAGATAACGATTGAGATACCAGAACTCTGCCGCCCGAAGTTACACGTATAGCCGCTTCGCTCTGCAATCTGAGTTCTGGTAGCTCAATGGTTAGAGCGTCTATACCGGAGATCAGAAAGTTCATGCGGGTTCGATTCCCGTCTGGGGCTCAGAAACATTTTTCTGCGTTTGCGTTAAAAGTTTGAAGAGTATAGCAAACAATTTACTAGAAACATGTTTTATATTAAATTGTTACAATCCCCAGACTTCGTTTAAACAGTTTAGCTTTCGTCTCCGGTTGTTTTTAATTTACACAAATGACCGAATGATAAGTTGGCCTAGTATACTGATTAGGCCGTTGGGGGTCAAGCAAAATTTTACGTTGGTTAACTGCTAACGTCCGATTTGTGTGACAAGCAGCAGATTTAAAGCTGTTAGTGTTAACATAAAATTAGTTTTAAAGCTTTGTTGTGAAGGGGGCTCTATACGAATGTAATTAAATGCGCGCATGTTGCACGCATCATAAAATATCGCCTTCTGTTCCTTGTGTGGACTGGCTCATGCCGCGTAATGCTGCATGGCTGGCGATTTAATACGCTTTTCATGTGCCTATAAATTAACCCCGTTTTTGTGTGCTGGCAATTCAAAGCAATTTTTACACACAATAGCGAGGCCGGAAAGGCTTATTTTTATGAGCATAAAATTGGCGGACATTATGAACAAAGTCTATGACTATGCAATTATATTGGTAGGTTTAATAGCGGATTTTCATTCAGAGCTTTTTGTCGAGCGCGATCGAACTTTTGCGAACGCTATTTCTGTTACCCAAGCGTTGTACTGAAGGTTTCTTAATTATTACATATATTCAAATGAGTCATGTTTATCACTACGCATGCGTAGTTAGAAAAGCGCTCGCAAAAAGTCAATCGCACGACAAAAAGCAGTGAATGGAAATCCGCCTTGGCGCACCAAATGGGAACAAAATTGCTACTTAGTCTTTGCTACTATTTGTCAGTCTCGCGCTTCCCCCGTTATTCTTGCCCCCATCGGAGATTTCATCCTAAAGATATTTAGACATACCTGAAAAACATGCGGGCTTATAAGACCGATCATGTTTTGTTGAATAATACGCCATTCAAATCGGCAAAGTGTATGAAACATCAGCACCGAGCCACGAACTGGTTAAAAACTGCTTATATACCAAATGGAATTAATGCCAACTACAACAACTTATAAAAAAAGAAAAACCCATATGAGTAGCTCATCGTGCCACCTCTAACTACTGTGCTAATACGGTTAATTGCGTCACAGCTAAATGAAGGTTCTTTGATGCCAACTACACAATACGATTTTCCCAAAATATGATTGTCATACACGGACATATGCAACTGATTCCTTGTGGCCAAATTCTTGTTTACGACTCGCTAACTAAGTTGCATGAATACGTCCTCGGGCTAAGAGGCCTCTAACTCGCAGCTACATATATCCATTCTAATTTCCATAATTTCTTACCAAAGCTATATATACCTAACCATATATAGTAACATATTCAAGTACTGTACATGCATAGCGTCATCGACCAAACTGACAAACAAAAACCAGCCATAACCTTTTGTTTTAAGCACGTTTTCGTGACACATTTAAGAAGGTTAATATAGCTAAGGCGACAGTTGAAAAATCGTTCCTTTGTTTTCTTAGGGTATTAAAAAATTGAAATAAGAACGGACGAGATGGTATTAAATAGTTGCGTTTCCTTGACATACCAAGACTTCTTATATAAACTTACACACCTTTCATTTTCCCACACAGTTCACCATTGCAGGTTCGCCGAGACTGAGAACTCGCCGAAGATCAAATAAAAGTTAGCTGGGAAAAAATCGGGACATCCTGCATTAGGATTATCTTGCGTCAACTTGGCTCCAACAACTGAGAAAACATCCTACGGTTATAGGTATGTTTTTATATCACAATTCTTCTGTCTTATGCATGCTTACCGTTTGCATTAACCGGAGGTAATCGAGCTAATTTTTAGACCTATATATAGTTGCTTGCTTCTAGCGCCGTTGTCTGAACATTCAATATTCTCGTTCTTATATATATAAAGAGTATATAGAAGTTATGTATAAGCATTGAAGTGCTCTACTCAAGTTGTCAGCACACTCAAGAAATTATTTTCTGCGTATATATACTGTATATCTTGGCACTGTCTAGTTACCATCTCCAAACTATACAAGATATATTTCAGCATCATCTATTTTAAAGTCAGCAGGAATCGATAATGTTGCCTTTTTCATCCGAAACCAAGGCTCATGTTTGAATGCTCGACTATTAGTTTATCACTCTGATGTTGCGGTGAGACTCCGAGGGCCTTCGATTTAACCGCGTTGTTATTCGAGAAGACGCGTTGCGATTTACTGTTGTTATTGCAGCACTTTCTCCTCAATTATTTAAGACCAGCTGCGTTGGGGTTGGATCTCCCAGCTATATACCATAGACAATTAAGTGCAATAACATTATACTATGCTGGTTGGTACCACTACACACTATATGCTAGAGTACAGTGCACACAACAATTATTGAGTGATGGCAACAGATTTGTTCAATATTACTAACTGGTTCACGGAACATACTGACAGGGAATTTTTGTACAAGACCATACCCAAATTCCCGAGTACACGAAATCCAATTTTCCAATTATTGATCAGTGTCTACATATACATCTTTTATTTGAGTGAGATTGCATGACACAAGACCCTGTAAATGTATTTGAAGGCAAGAACACTGCAGAAATGGTTTAAATCGCACAGTCCTCAATGTTTCTCCAAGTGATCTATTCCAAAATGTCAAAAATGACGCTGGTCAAATTAAAATAGTGAAGACCATGCCAATAAACACGCCGTTTGAGTACATGCAACGACACTGATTTTTTTGTGTTGAAATCGTTTTCTTAATAATTAGTTATAGCTTAACAAGACATATTCAATACTAACAATGGCAAGAGATTTGTTCAATATTCCTGGTTATACTGACAGGATATTCTTGGCCAAGTCGTACCACCTTCCGGAGTATACAGAATAGTTTTCGAGCCTTATTCTGCCGTGTCTCATGTAATGCATGTAGCATGACACAATTGCGGAAATGGCTTGAAAATGTCGAAATATTAGTGTCCCCCAATTTGAGTCTAGTTATAAAAAGTCGAAACTGTATGGCTGCCCAAACCACGAGTGTTCTTCCTATACACGATTCCCAAGCAAGTCGTTTTCAGCATTATGCATGTGCATCATATATGTGTTGTGCATGTTGAAATTATTTTTTTAACAACTAGTTAGTTTAACAAAACATACACAATATAAACGATGACAACAGATTTCCGGAGTACACGGTATAGTTGTTTTCGAATTATTCAGTGTCTGTGTGCTCTTTTTATTTGAGCTGTGAAGTCCCAGCTGTAAGTGTGTTTTTAAATGGCAAGATTACTGCGGAAATGGCCGTTGAAAATATGCAAATCTTAGGGCGCCATTCACACTATACCATAAGGTCGATCCGCGTGATCGATCTCGGATCGATAGAAGTTTGCGGTCAGATTGAAGCAAAATTAATCGGAATGCCTAATAGAAGGGACCTGATGCAACTTGAACAGTTCGAACTACTAGCATTACTGGTATGACTTCCAGCTTCATGAGCAGCCATGGTATCAATGCCATTATCCTGCAATCTCACAGCATCTACTTTATCGCCAAGAAAAGTATCCAGTCGGTTCTCTGCAAGCGGCCGGAACGACCGAGAGAGTCTTTGTATTTCTTGTATTCACTATAGGTGCATAATCTTTGTTCGACACATCTGTTGCACAGATATTTATTTATAAACATACATTGCTTTGAGGCAGTTGTCTAGCTTTTTTGGAATTTTTGCCTCCCATCTTGTTTCGCATCTTTTTGCCATTTCAAGAAATTTACAGTTTACAGTCTAGTAATAAATTTTGGATAAGGAAGAATGAAATACCTTGTCAAAACAGGCTACGTACACGGCGTTAGTACGGAGTTAGACCTATTTTGGCGTAGTTTTGGTCAACACGACAAGTAGATCCAAGATCACGTCTTCGAGGGGACTAAACTAGATCGATCTCGGATCGATTTAGTTGTGCTTGAGCGTTAACATTGTGCAGATTCTTTCCTTAGATCTACTCGGACCGATCTAACTCGCTAGCGTGATAAAAAACCTCATCTGCAGCAGTGGCGTAGCCTGCATACCCGGGCCCTGCACCTTTCAGCTGTGAACATGGGCGTTTCCCAAAACCGTTTACCTAACATATTCATCTTGAATATACCTGACAAATGTTGAAAATATAAAGCCAAAATACAAACTTATCCAGTTTTGGATTGATTTTGTGTTCTACCTTTCCTTCCCGCTGCTCTGCCGCTTGTTGAAGCTAAAAACAACCGCTATCGGAATCAATGACAATCATTGATTACCATATGTTTCGTGACAACAAGCTGCAATTTTTTAAATGAAATATCATAATATTTCTTCGTTAGAATTTTGTCCCGCTGGTTATATAATACTATATATGCAATGAGTTCAGCTTAATGTATTAATGTATTTGATTAACTTTTTTTTTTGCTAAAATTATTTTAGCAATTGCGCCACGGTGCCCTATTTTCGCAAAATATGTATATTTATTATATAGATGGGAGTGTTTTACTAAGAAATATGCAGTGACATATTTTCCATATCCTCACTAGTGAAGATATCGATCACGTGATTAAACACTTCCCATCTTTTGCATTGAATCCATATAATAAAACGAAAATTACAAGGTGGCTTGAAGATATGAATCAGTTTTATCTTCTCGTGGTAAAAACAATATTTTACTCATTCGCTACGCTCATTTGTAAAATATTGTTTTCACCACTCGAAGATAAAATTCATATCTTCGCACCACCGTGTAATATCCTCTATGCCTCATATATATTTGTGAAAATATACATCAAGCCTAATATATCGCATTTTCGCACCAAAATGGTGAATTACATTAATGTGTCCACAGGAATTAAGAATATTAAAAAATTAAAAAAATCCCTCTAATTATCGGAATAGAAATTTCGAAGGCTATGGCTAAGCCAAAGTATATCCTTTCAAAAGAAGTGCTAACGGAAATACTAGCTAGCTTAGGCCGTCTCAGGCATTTTTTCAATATTTTCGAAACACTTCGCTGATTTTCGCCATTGACGCATTTCTCGCGAGATTATTCGAGATTTCCCCGCACTCGTGATACACACATACATACATAAAGTTTATTTAAACACGCGGAAAAATCGCTTCATTTACAAAATGCTCTTCCAGCGAGCCGCGCTTCCTACTATATACTAACTACTAACTATAATATATTTACAAGAATTATAAAAAATAATATTATTTACAAAGTATACCTAATACAATGCCATGGTTATATAATTTGAAAGCATTTTAGTTTGGTTGCTCTCTTGCCTCAACAGGGATTTTATTCCAAAGTTTCAACCCCCTATAGTGAAAGCTACTTTTTGCAGCCTCTGTTTTAGGCTTGGCCTGGAAATATATATACAAGTTAATATTTGAATTCCTAAGATTATATGAGTGTACATTGGATGTGTTTTTAAAAATCTTTCCCAGATATGGCGGAGAAAGATTATTATAGATTTTATACATCATAGCCAATTGATTTATAGTTCTCCTATTTTCTAAATTTACCCAACCAAGAACATCCAACAGATCACTAGATCGTATTTCATAATTTGAAAAAGTAGTAACTCAAATTCTCAATGTACTTTGAGTCTCGGTATAATGTAAAACAGTAAAAACTCGTTGCTCTGTAGTCAGTTGAACCATTTTTATACGAACTGATGGTATGACTAATTAGTACTATGCCTTCTTCATACGATTAGAAGCTATTTTAAATTCCCAGGAGCGTAAAATCTTGTGCTTAACAACAATAGGTTATCAAAGTTTTGAAGCTTGGCATGGCGATGTTTAATGAAATAAAATCAAATGTTTGCGGTTATATGTTTGCGGTTATATGTTTGCGGTTATTTGTTTGTTGTTCACGTTTAGTCACGCTCTGACGAACTGAGTTTACGGGACGAAAGCTCAGCGAATTTTATCTTTAAAATAAACATGGTGTAGCTATAACCGCAAACTTTTGATTTTATTTCAACAATAGGTTAATTTCTAAAGTCTTGTTTTTTTATACACCCTGTATAGTTACAATATTCATGTCCGTGTTGTATTGGATACGACTCTCGTCTTCGGCTCGAGCTTGTATATCCAATACAACACGACCTGCACTCACATTGTAAATAGTATACATATGTCAGTGATTTTTCCTAAAGGGAAATGCACTTTTAAATATAAGAAAAACTTACTTCTTTAAGTGCCTTATATTTAATTTATTAATGTCATTTAATTTAATTTTTGTCACTATAAATTTAACACGAGCTGCAAATAGCTTGCTAGTATAAGAACCAATCAGATTGCAGAATAGCTCACATATGCATGCTGGATGCAGGTTATATAAATATTTATATATACAGCTGCAGATGAGATTACTGAGATTTTGTAGTGAGTAACACTGAGAATTCTAGTGATGAGTTGTGCAATTTGAGATCTACCGCATAAAATGAAACGGTACAATCTAGAATATAAAATTTGTTGTGCTGCGGTGTATAAATCGAATATTGTAAATGGTTGGTGTACTGCCAAAATAGTGTGTAGCAGGTCTGGGTTTGGAGCGAAGGCCCTTCGTCAGAGAGTGAAATTTCGATGGGCCTTCATTCGAAACGTTCGACTTCCTGACACTATTCAGTTCACCCAACCTTTTAGAGTATTTCGGCTTAGTAGAATATAAGTATTTATCCAGATACCGAATTTCAAAGGACACGACAAAAACAAATTATTAGAAATACCTGTCTTCAAGAAGAGATGATTTATTTCATTTTCACCGATTTGAGATCGTGCCGGCTGGTTTACTCATTTGCATGTTTGCTTTTCGTCTACCATGGCAGGTATAGTAGGTACTATAGCCAAGCTTGTTGTCAAAATGATTTATTTCACTCATAAAGCAAGTTATAAGCAATGATCTTGAATGTGATGTCAAATCCATCTGGCAAAACTATGGAAAAAATATAGGGACATGAGGAGCTATGTTAACTCTGATTTACAGGTTTGTTTGTTTTTAATATCGTTTTTTTTTATACAGAGGGAGAGAAAGAGTGTTGTAATTCGACGGGGAGGTGATTATTTTAATTATATATACGTACTGCTATTGTACTGTATCGAACGGTGTATTGTTTTGAAGTGACCCCGACCACAAATATCAACCTCCAATAATGGATGCAAAACAGCTTTACATACCAGCTAGATCATAATGTTATGGTTATTCACCGGCGAAGGAAACTGCAATCATGAAATTTCTTCATTGGTACTGAATTTCCAAACCTAATATCATAGCTTATGTATCATAAACTGTCAATCTGCTTCAAGACTAAGTACTAAATGGCATGCCATGATTAGATAATTGTCTAATGTTATATTGTTGGTTACTCACTCTGCAGACTCACTATAATACACTCCTGTAACCTTCTGATTGCCGCATAGGTGAAGTACATATCAATCGAACCAGTCTGACATCATTGAAACCTTCGCTCTCCATCTGAGTTTCCGGTAGCTCAATCGCCGTTAGAGTGTCTCATCGCCATCGGCAATCAGAAGGTTACAATACAGATTCGATTCCTATCTGGGACTCAGGTCTCAGAAACAGAGGATATGAGCTTGACGATCGCGTCTATGTATCGTCAGTCTACCCCAAGCTCTCCCACATTCACTACAGAAGTGTAAATATTAACACAATATATAGTTCATTGGCAATTTCCAAACCTAATATCATAGCAGTTGCGCATCATAAATTGCCAATCTCTGCCGTTCTACAAGTACTCAGTACTGCATATAATTTGATAATGTTAAAACTCCGTTGCTTTTATTGCATTCATCATTCTTTGCAATCCGTCCTATTTGCTTTGCTTCATAATCAGCAATCCTCTGCACTGATTTTATAATTTCTCCTCCTATTTCCACTCCTTCAATATCCGCTAGTAGTGCTTACACCATCATTGTCTCCGCATAGATATTAAACAGTATACAGACGGAGCATCCTTGCCTATACTCCTCTTCCCACAAGACATACTGACAGATTGTCCGACTGAGATATATACATCTTAATCAGCCTCGATTTCTCCAGTCAATATACCAATTTCATTTAAGATTTCTATTAATGTTGTCCATTGAACCCGATCTTAAGTGCCTTCTCAAATCGACAAAACATACGAATATGCGGCATATCCTAATCTAAATCCAAACTCGAGTCTTTTCCTAAATACTATTCCGCTCTTGCTATTATTATTAATATTATTTTTGAAGCATGGCATCCCATGTTAAAGTAATGTCCTGAAGTATGTGCATTTGGTGGCCTTTGTTATTTTTTGCAATGGGTATCATTATTGATTTCTGGAAATCTTCAGGCCACATGCCTCTTTCATAGATGTCCACGCATAGTTTGTACACTGACTTCTCCAAGTTCCCCGCACCTTCAACTAGATATTTTAGTAATTCTGCATGATGTTATTTCATCGTGTCCAGTTGCTTTCCCATTCTTTAGCTGTTTTATGGCGGTTTCTATCTATTTCTATTTGGCTCCTAAGTATCTTCTGGTTTATTCTTTTTTTAATTTAGCTTCGCGTGATAAAACATACAACTGTTTACAAATAAAATAATACATAAACAATGCAAGAATACAGGAAGCGGGGACACCACAACAGTTTACACTAATTACTGTGGGCCCGTTCTCTTTATCATATATAGTTCTTCCCTGACATATTCAATCCACCTATTTTTATATCTTCTGGCTTTTAAAGCTTGTTTCCGTTTCTGTCTTTAATTTCTATCTTTTGTATTGTATTTCCTTTTTCTTTACTCATTTCTTCAATTTTCTGGTACATTACTCATTAGATCGGTTCTTCCTTCCTTTTTCATCATTTCTATTGCCTTGTATTTTTTCGCCATCCATATATACACACAATATTCTTTTATGTTCATATAAATTAGCCTATCGAGCTTCGACCTTCATGTGTTTATAATTCAAAAGAATTTGCTCGAAAGTCTAATTTATATTCACATAAAAGAATTCGATGTACATGTATATCTCTCGGTTTTTTCCTTCACAATTCGTAATTCCCTTCGTAATCCTTTTTTACCTTAATCAGTATTTATATTTTTGTATCTCCTTCTTTCCTCTATTTTGTCTAGCTTCCTTTTTGTCGGTGACTCAGTTAAAGTTAATGTTAAGAATATGCGACATATACGGTCATGACATACGGTCCCTATAATCACACCCCCTACGGAGAATTAAACAGCGCGCATGCATAAAAACTAAATAGTTTTATCTTGTAGTAGCATATCCGGGCGCTGGCGCAAATTCTGACCACATGCATTCTGACCACATCTTGTGGTAATGGTATAAGCTCAATTAAACTAATAATGACACACAACTAAGAGGAAGGAGAAATGGAATGCGGAAAACAAGAGGAGCACAAAGGATACTATATACAGAGAAAGTGAGCGAAGAAATTGGACATGGAAATAAATGTGCAAATGACACGTCAATGCAAGATGGAATAGACTCAAGTATGTAATAAAGAAAAACGCAACTGAATTGTGTTTACTATATAAATGTCGGGGATTGCCGATCCTCGTATCACCCAATACTTCACAAAATTACAATCACGCATGGTTTTCAGGTTTTAGATTTGTATATTAACACTACGTTCATAACTTCACTGTTTCACAACGCTCACACACATCTACTCAGACCTCAACTCAAATATATTGCATTCCTGATTGCAAAGATTGCAAAGCTACTTGATTCTCGTGTAGATAAGGTGAGAGAATTTCGATCGTTACAAAGGAGATGCTCGTCCATTGACGATGGGGGTCGCCTAACATCTTGTTTTCCCTCATGAACATCTACATTCCTTACTAATTGGTTCAATGTTCTTTATATGTCATCGATACCATATATATGTTATTTACCGGATGGGAGGTCCGTATAGAAAAATATTTGCCCGAGGTATCAGAAACTGCCCGAGGTATCAGATACTGCCCGAGGCCGTCGGCCGAGGGTCGCTTGTGAGACCGAGGGCAAATATTTTTTTGCGCATCGACCAAAACGGAAAATAACATATTTATTTTTTTATTATACACAAGGTGAAAGACGTGGTTGCTTCAGTTCGCTAAAATTCCATTATTTAAATAAGGAAAGGAAAACAAACCAAAATACTTTAATTTTTGTATAATAAAATTATATTCCCAGCTTGAATCAAATAATGTGCTAGTGGGTAGCACACGTGTCCTTTACCTCTTAGCATAGCCGGTGCATACTACCCGGATTCGATTCCTGCTCAGTGCAGTTATCAGATTAAAGATTTCGCCTTGGCCGCAAGTGAGAAGAGTGCTTCCAGTTTGACTCTACCAAACACCGCAGGTTTTCTCCGGGTACTCCGGTTTCCTCCTGTAATAACACTGGACCAATGAGGGTGGCCCTTACTGGACCTCTAGGGAGAACAGTTTAATGCCTGATAGCGTTATCCAGTATAAATAAAAGTGAGTTTAGTTTAGTTTAGTTTGTCATTTTCCAGTTAATAATAAAACAAAATCACCATTAAAAATATTAGCGTCTAGGATTCCGTGACTGTCGTCAGATATCGCAAAAAAGCCCGCCCGCTCAGATTTAATAAAAAGAGGGATTTACTATACATGGTTTTAAGCTAGCATTTGATCAAATATTCTCACAAATCGTAGTATATAAATACCGTGTATTAAGTATTAATCTAGTGTATGTAAATAAAAAAGATTAAATAGCATATTTAGAGGTTGTGAAGTGCATGTGAACAGATACGCATATACACAATGCATCATTGTACAGATAAGTACATAAAGAGTTATGTTCTGTTGAAAAAGATAAAAGGAGGTGACGATTGAAAGTGAACAGAACTCCAACATCAACACAAACGAATGAAATATATTATATGCTACAGTATGGATCATGCGTATAACGATGCACTGACTTCGTGTGGTAATTCTACCATTGGCGTACAAGGTAAAATGTTTACTACCTGTAAATCATTAAATTTGGTTACGACACTGAAATATGCAATAAGCCAGTTCGTAATATCGACTGCGCATCAAAATGACTTGTTCTGCGTTGCGTTGGTATAAAACTTATTTCAATTCATAACGTCAGGCTAAAACCACAATAGACATTTGCATTTCTATTTACACTTGCAAATTCGTTATACTGATTCCCCAGCCTGATGTTATGAATTGAAATAAGTTTTATCCCCTACGCAGAACGCGTCATTTTGATGCGCAGTCGACATTTACGAACTGGCTTATTGGTTGTCACTCCGCCATCGCGACCAAATTCATGTTTATACTCTGTGCAACTTTAATACCACTGTATTAGTCGGTGCATGTTTTGCATAATCTGGTTAGAAGAGGAGAATGTATATGTACATGTTGCAAAACCGGAGAAAATACAGCTTCACAGATTACCCCTGCTGTCTGATCACCATTCACTACATTTGTCGTGTATTCTTTGTTATCTAATCCCTCGCGAGTGTTGTCGCGAAGCGAAGGTGATGATTATTTAGGTTATTAATAGAAACATCCTGTAATTAAACAGCTGTCGCAGTCTGCAAGGCAATATTTTTGCAAATAGCTAGAGCTACGAATTCTTGAGTACGGTGCATACATATATACGATTCAGATTTTAACAACAATAGAAATAAAAGTTCTATATTTGCGTTCGACGATGGAGAATGTCATTATAATGGTGTCGTATATGGCGTTGTCATCGAGATGATGTTTGGTGTCTGTGTTGTGGCGTTTTTGAGGCTTTATGAGGTGTTTTAAGCCTTAATACCGGAAGTTCCCAATCGGGCTCCCCGCTAAGCCACTCACTTCGTAAACTGGAAAATTCTTGTGGGCCGGCGTTGTGGATCAAGAATCAATTCTTGTCATCCAAGTTCCACATTGGATTGCTTTTTTGCAAAGCTTCGGTTGCGAGTTAGTTAATCGGGCTTCGTCGTTTTATTTCGCGTGTCAAAGATTCCATACGATCTAGGCCCATTTCTCTTATTGATTTCTTTGGCTCCGCCAAAACATTATAGACTAAAAACATTGCAGCTAGGAAGACACAAAGTTGCCCGCGGAGGAGGCTAATTGGGTTGTCATGTTTGGTGCCAGTATATGGATTTGATGCCAGCATTCGTGAGAATATGACATCCCTGATGTAAACTATTTTCCAATGCCTTCTCATAATCGATTATTATGTGTGTAAATCGAAAATTGAGTACGAACAGCGCATTTGATGGTCATTATTGTGCATGGAAGCAGGAGAAAATGCATTGAACAGTGTGTGGTTTGAAATGCTACAATAGTGTGAATGGGATATTCCGTCATCATGCACAGTGCACTGACGAAGCTCGAATATCAACACTTGATAATGACAACCTAAAAATAGAGCAACAAGCTATTCGTATATTACAGTAATTACACCAATAGAATAGAATAAAACTTTATTTCACGAGGGAAAAGATATTACCTATAATATACCCAGAATCTTATCCCGGCATTACCACCATATATACAGAACTCGTGACTAGGCTCTCGGCAACGGCTTCCGTAGCTCAGTGGTCAGAGCACTGCACTAGCATCGCAGGGTCGCGGGGGTTGATTCCCAGCCGGAAGGCCTTAAAGTTGCATTTTTCGCAACTGGTCCCAGTTTGGTCTTAAAATGTATGTATTCCAACACTCGAAATTTTCCTTCACCATAAATCCTTTCAACATGTAGTTTGATCGAGTGAAATGCCAAATATTACCTATATTAACCACAAAGGTTATCTAACATACGGCCCTCAACATACTACATTTACAAATTTTTTAGTTTATTAGATTTATCACTCTTAGGTGAACGGAATACCCCAACAAGCTAGAAGTCCAATTACAGGGGTTCCGAGGGCCTACGATTTAAGGTCGTTATCTTACCATTTGCTGATATATTATTGCAAAGACAGTACTTTCTCCTCAATTATTTTTTAAGACCCTGAGTGGAGGTCCGACGCATAATAAAATAATAAATACAACAATACAATAATAAATACAATAATACAAATTTACAGTTGAAGCAAAATAGGTCTTCTAGATGGTCAATACACCATATACGAGTTACTTAAATTCGACTAATTTCCAGCAATAAGATCCGAGAAGTAGTGCATCTTATGTTCAATACAATGTTCAATACAATGTTCAATACAATGACAGAATATGTAAACATTGCAATCTGAATGAAATCGGAAATGAACATTACTTAATGTATTGCAGTAATGCAAAGTTCTCCGATCGTAGATCCAAGTTTATTGATAACTTATATACTATTAATGAGTCATTTTCCTTATTCAGTTTGCAAGATCTCTTTCAATATGTTCTTGCTATGCATGACATGAATACTATGAAATTAGTGTCAACTGATATTGTTACGATATACTAGAAGTCTTTGACAACTTATAAGAATTTTAGTTACGTTAATATTTTTGTCATTGTAAACCTATGTATGTATGTATGTATCCTATATACCAATATTGGTGTTTGTTATGGATTAAAGATTATCTTATAGAGAATTTTATTAATTTCCTAACAAGTTCGTTTTGTGCTATGTCGTATAGCGTTCGCGAACGATATATTGTTGCGCTAACGCCTTTCCAGCCTGCGGGCTGAGGACGTAGGGTTACGTAACGTTTGCCAAGAGGGGCATGTGAATCGACTATATCGGTCAGCTTATCAGCTCGGAATGATATTGTTCACATAGTTCTCTCAGTTTTGGTACAGGTGATGAGAAGAGCCAAAATGATCTCTGCGAAAAGCATTGGTATTAACTGACAACTGTACGTAATTTACGATACTTCATTGAGTGTTTAGAGCTCGAGGCTTACACACAACAGGTTGCAATGCAGCACACAAAATAATCAGATAGAGCTGGATCATGGACGCTATATAGTTTCGAACAATATGTTCACAATATATTCTGAACGTCGGTTCAGGGAGATGACTATATATGTCTAAGGATTGTTACTATGGTTGTACTTGTACCAATCCAGATGACAAATGTTACGATGCCAAATATTACTTGTATAATATACCCAGAATCTTATCGCGGCATTACCATCACTATATATATACAGAACTCGTGACTAGGCTCTCGGCAACGGCCTCCGTAGCTCAGTGATCAGAGCACTGCACTATACTATCGCAGGGTCGCGGGTTCAATTCCAGCCGGAAGGCCTTGAAGTTGCATTTTTCGCAACTGGTCCCGGTTTGGTGTTAAAATGTATATATTATTCAACACTCGAAATTTTCCTTCACCATAAATCCTTTCAACATGTAGTTTAATCGAGTGAAATGCCAAATATTACTTGTAATATACCCAGAATCGTATCCTGGCATTACCACCACTATATATACAGAACTCGTCGGCTAGGCGTCGCGGGTTCAATTCCAGCCGGAAGGCCTTGAAGTTGCATTTTTCGCAACTGGGGGTTTTGACGATCGGACAAGTTGTTCAATTGACATGATAGTTAAACTCGCCTAATATAATAAGCTTCCCTGATGATATAGCATTAATTGGAGCAGATTTATAAAGTCATTGAAGAACATGGTGGGAGTGTGGCCATTAATTGTCGAAGGTGGAACTCAACTTGGGGTGTGAAAATCATGCAGCAGTGTTTCCATTGGTTCAAATGAGTTGTATTGAGTCATGTTAATCTTTTGTATTTTAAGCTGTTTATGTACAGCAGCCGAATGCCACCAGCAGACATCCAGACCTGTTATATCTCGGTAGGAGGAAGAAAGTACTTAAGCTGCATAAAAATACTCTTTCAAATTCCATAATGCATTGTTAGTGGACGGAAGCTATAGTCCTCTATAGACAAGGACATTTTTGCACAAAATACAATGTCGACTATATATAAACATGTCTTCATTTCCTGACTTATCTATGTCGTTGCGCCATTTCTGTAAGTGATTTTTGTTAGAGGAGCAGGCGAAGGTATTGAATTATATGTTATTTTGAAGTAATTATCGTATCAGGAAGAAATCCCACAATAAATGCTTGTAAAATTCACGGATATGCGTGACAGCTTAATATTATATACAGGTACCTATACCACATTCGGAAGAATGCAAGGAACACGCATGTAATAGCAAGGCGAATTATTTGAGCTTGATTTGACGATCGTTGCATGTATCGTGCAACTGATTTCTACTTCACAAATTCAGGAAACACTTGATACTAGTCCTTATTACTAATAACTAATTAGTACTGTAACTGGAGAGCTATTGCCTAGCTTCGTCTTACGCGAGAGAAGTTTACAAAACTGATATTTTCTCATTATTAAGAGGTGTTGAAATATGTAGGCATATGCAAGACTCGAAATCATTAAATGATTTATATAGATGGATGCATCATGCATCTATATATATTTTTAAATAAAGTTTTCAATAAACCAATCGGGAACTCTGTCAAGCTTTCGGAGCTATCTATGCCAGAAAGTTCTATTTTCCTTTTTATCTCAAATATATTTAGAGAAGAAACAAACAATTGGATGAGTTTAGCTAAGCACATGCATGCATATTGATATAACCCAGTCAGCCGGACTTAAGAGAAAAGAAAAAGTTTTTTTTTTCAGGTACCGTGTTGATAACATTATTATTATATTAGACTATAATTTCTGGAATGATCCTATATATGGTCAAATAGATGAACAAAACGAAGCGCGGATAGCTAAGGCCTTCCGGTTAAAACATTGTTACTAAGGCAAATGGTAACAATTTCATCTCCAGGACGTAGCTCAGTGATTCCGATAGTATATAGAAGAAAACCTTTCAACAGAATCAAGAAACGATAGCATACCGACCGATTTGGAGTGCTTTACAACATCCTATATCCATACATGCAAAGAAAGCCAAGGTATTGTACCACAAAGTTTAAAAATATGTCAGCAGTAACTTTGCCTGGTCCTGCAAACAAAATCAAACAGAGATATTTGAAATTCCTATATACTGAGATGCGATTCATGCAAACGCCAAGCCAGGGGATGGCACGGGATAAGCGTTAGTATAAGAGGCTTTCAAAAAACGGCGGCTTTATGCCTTTATCCACAGCGTAGTCCACTTATTCAGGTTCGACGACATTAGTGTTAGTAGGAGACATACTCATATATACTCATGCATGCCTATGGCTATGGCCCAAATCAAGTTTTTCAAGGCTCTTTGCTGGTGAGATGACTCGACTGAGTGGATGAGCATCATGAGCTTTTGTCGTGGAAACGGGTCACTTAGATAACTGGTCTGATTCTGAATGTCGATTTATCTGTTTAGAGAGATGATAAATAGGATGAATTATCCATCTTAGGCTTAGATAGGCGCATCTGCTTCTATAAAACGTCTTCAACTAATTGAGACAAAGTTGTCGTATAGCTGTGTTATGAAAACCACACCAAATACACCATTAAGACGTCAGTAAATTACAGAGGAGATATAATCAGTTAATTATATTTAGCTCGTGGTCGGGATTAAAGAAAGTAGCATTTTCAGTTGCAAGAAAGTTATCGCTAGCAGCTTAATAAACTAACTTATACTGTAATCCTGTAACAGCCAATACAGCGTTTATCTATCAACACAGATCAACAGCAGTGAGCATGCCTATAACTATAGTCGTATATACTATATGATTACTAGCACCTAAGAGGCAATTAATGCAGACACAGACTACGTCATATAGTCGTTGTTTTCCCAACATACAAAAGCAAAAACCCTAACCATTAACCATTAACCAAATAAAAACCCTGAAATAAAGAAATACTAGCCCAAAACTAACCCTACTTCTGTAAATCCAGCATCTCAATGATGCATTTTGTGTCTGCGGTTCACGAATATATAATTGAGAAGCCCAACTGACTGTCGACCTTGTCTTTAATGAATCCGATCCCAGTTAAAGCATTTAAGCATTGAAAGAATGTATATTGTATGGAAAGTGGCTATAGAGGATCATGAGGCATTTAAACGAAATTCTGGTGGTGCATAACAACTACAGTTTACCTGGCGTGATTACAAAACTCATAAGCTAACTAGGAAACATTCTGTTAAGACGACTGGCATGCAGACTTGCAAAGCCGGTAGATGTTGATCCAACCCCTTGCAAAACAGAGGTTGCATTCCTTTTACTAAACCCAAACATGCCCTGACCCTCCGTTTGTTATACGGAAGATAATAAAATTTCATGAGAGGATTAATAATATTTAATAATATTTAATATTTATATTTATATTGCGCAAATATCTATAAAATATTCAAATGCGCATTACAATACATAGAATAGTAATAATAGTAATACCAATAAAAGAGAACTACAATTTAAAATTATATACATGCAAAATAATCCATCATATTCACTAAAAAGTTCTGCAGATTAACAATGTCTTAACCTTACTTTTAAAAGTTGTAATGTTATCTAGTTTTCTTATTTTTGTCGGAAGAGAGTTCCAAAGTTTAGGAGCTGCAAACATAAAAGCACGATCACCAAGTGTCTTCTTAGATTTGCAAGAAGGAGTAGCTAAAATTAATCCATCACTGTTGCGGCGTAGATTGTAAACAGATGGTTTACTTATACTTAATAAATCACACAAATATTCCGGAGCCATTCCATGTACAATTTTGAACGTAATCAGTAACAACTTAAATTCAATGCGCGCACGCACAGGTAGCCAGTGTAATTCATGCAGCAAAGGTGTTATGTGACAGAATTTTGTGGCGCAAAAAACTAGTCGTGCAGAGGCATTCATTACTCTCTGTAGCTTATGAACTTGGCATTCAGGTAAGCCATAAAGCAGGCTATTGCAGTAATCAAGTCTGCTAGTTATAAATGCATGTATAAGTGTTTCGGTACTTTCTCTATTTAAATATTTCCTAATACGCCTTATGTTGTAAAGGTAGAAGAATGCACTGCTACAAGTCTTCATAATATGGGTGTTCATATCTAGACAAGAGTCAAACCATGCTCCAAGATTACGCGCTGTAGAAACTGTGTTAATATCCTCCTCGCCAACCTTGATACAATTGATTGGGACGAAATAAAGTGTACATAGTCAATTGCTACTGACGAAAGTGATCAGTATTCGCATATATATAGGCAGATATAGGAGTGACCAAAAACACCATGCATTGCTTGGTCTTCGAATATAGATAAGCATGAGTGAAATGCTGGGGAAAAACCAGATTCATGAATTTTAATAGATTTTATATAGATTTTAACATTTTTCGTTGTGATCGATGAAAACCAAATTTTTGATCCGTATCTCATAATCCGGATTGGAATTTTACAAAATTAATTTGAAGTGCCAGTTGAGTGAGCCATAGAGTGAGCAGATTATCGAAAACGTCAAACTACACATTACAGACGGCGTTTAATCGAGGCAATTCGTCATTCTGACTGCATGGAATTAACTCAAGAGTGTTATATGAACACTCATCACGATGTTGAAAGAAAGAATAGGTCAATGCTTGGGTCATGCTGCGAGCTAGCATTAAATGCATACCACGCGTTTGTATAATGATCACGTGGGTGACTTCCTAGCGATAGAAACCCGCTCAAAATTATCGTCATTAAAAATATATATTCAGGAAAATTCAGCAAAAGCTGGTTTAAATAAGGCCTAAATACATTACAATAGATTCACAAAGATATTTACAATACATTCACAAAGACATATACAAATAAAGATATAAAAATTAGGCACATGTAGTTACTGAATTCAGTTATCTATTTTCATTTTATTTTATTAACTTCACCATAATTTATACAATAACTACATAGAACAATGGCAGAGTAACCGCAACAGCATTAAACCAATTACAGCGCTTACAGCGCGCCCAAAAGAACTAAAAGAAATTTGATATTTCTATTTTGATGCATGGTCTTAGCCAGGGAATGAGGGAAGCAAATCTTTATGCCTTGCATTATAAGTGTGGAAATCCCGAGAGCTAAAATAGTGTAGCAGATAAGCCGGCGCCAGGTTATTTATGCACTTGAAGACTTAGTTTTTTCATTGAAGGCAAATTTTATAGGCTCAATCTAGATTGCATGGACGGCCAACTAAGTGCATAGCATGAGGGTCGCGGGTTCAATTCCAGCCGGAAGGCCTTGGTGTATTGCTTATGACTTCTTATTGCGATAAGAACTATACCGTTCAAATCCCTTTCCTACCGTTCAAATCCCTTTCCTTGAGATGAGCTAAACGAGACATTGAGTGATTTAGTTTGTCTTATTTGGAAGAACTCTTGAAGTTATAAAGTGTGGCGTTTACAGTTCGTCCACCATGTCTCACTTCATTCTTGAGATATTTCGATTTGTTTTATATGTAAACGAGATAATCTGAATTACATTGGGGCCGAAGAGAAAATGGTTGGGTAACTGAAATTCTAAGACCTAAATGGTTGGGTAAAACAATCACTTCTCTGAAGGATCTGGAAGCAAAATTTTCATGACTATATACATAAAAAATTAAGATAATTTAAAATTGGAATCTCATCATTAGTTCTCCTTAGTCATCATTGCACATTAACTTTTGTTATTGTATTCCTCTCCTTGTTTTCCTTGGATTTCTAGTGCTTAATGTGTATAGGGAGATATTAATCTGAAAGTTACAGTAGTATCTGTCTGTATATCTATATTTGGGTTTGTTATTAAAACTTGTATCGACGATATGCTGGGAATTGGGCTTTATCTAACTTTTTCCTTCTTGGGTTGGGGAAAAAATTTCTTTACCCACATAAATGGTTGGGACGGCTAAATTTATGATCTTAATTTGGTTGGGTAAAATCAAATCAGTATTTCTCTTCGGCCGACCTAAATAATGAACGATCCCTTATTTGCTTCCTGTCACGATAAAGCAAGTTATTCTGTCTTCGTTTTTGGGCGTATAAAATTCAGATGCCAATATGCCTGGCTTGTCAAAAACAAAAAAAAATGGCCACGAACTGTCAGGAAATAAATATTTTTTCGATTTGTTTGATATGTGAATGAGATGATCTGTGACGTCATTTTGTTGACATAGCATTTTGACTTGAAAATCATGTATACCTTTCGGGATTATTTAACGAAGTCACTTGAAACTTCGCGAATGAATGCATCTCATGACACTAAACACCAGACCAATGACCAATGCCATATGGAAAACTGAGTTTATTTTTTCCTACCACGATAAAGCAAGTTATTCTGTCCTTTTGTTTTTGGGTATTTAAAATTCAAATGCCAATATACCTGGCTTGTCAAAAACAAAACAAAAATGGCCATGAACTGGCAGGAAATAAATATTTTTCGATTTGTTTGATATGTGAAGATGATCTGTGACGCCATTTTGTTGACACAGCTAGCATTTTCACCTGAAAATCATGTATATCTTTGGGATTATTTTGAGATAAAGCAAGTTATCAGTCTGTCCTTTTGTTTTTGGGCGTATAAAATTCAAATGCCAATATGTCTGGCTTGTCAAAAACAGAACAATGGCCATGAAATGAGAGGAAATACATTTTTTTCGATTTCTTTGATATATGAATGAGATGATCTGTGACGCCATTTTGTTGACACAGCATTTTGACTTACTGGAGAATCATGTATATCTTTTGGATTATTTAACGAAGTCACTTGAACCTTGGAAAAAGAATGCATCTCATGACCCTGAAACCAGAATCACCAATGGCATGGTAAAACTGAATTATTTGTTTATACAGCAATGATGAAGCAAGTTATTCTGTCTTTTCTTTTTTGAGCGTTTAAAATTCAGATGCCAATATGCCTGGCTTGTCAAAACAGAACAATGGGAAACTGAACTGGGAAAACAAATATTTTTGCTTTACAGACTTGAGAGCTTTGGAAACTATTATGCAACATAATTTAAAGTGCCCCTAACCTGAACATTTTTTATTGTCTTGTTTGGAAGAACTTTTAAAATGATAAAGTAACTTCTTTTGAAGATTTTCACTTATTCGCTTTCTTTTTGAGATATATCAGTTTGTTTGATATGCAAATATCTGGAATTGCGTTCATGAAATAAAAACATTAAAGTGTGAATAACACGTGTGTGCGTTTCTCCCGCAACACCAAACTTCTTGATTTTAAAGGATTTCGTTCCAGAATGAAAGAGATATACACATTTCTCTAATAAGTCATTATGCATGTGTGACGAAATTCCAGACATTTGCATATCAAACAAACTGATATATCTCAAAAAGAAAGCAAAGAAACGAAAATCTTTAAAAGAAGTTACTTTATCATTTTAAAAGTTCTTCCAAACAAGACAATAAAACATTTTGAGGTTATGGGCACTTTAAATATAGACTCTCTATCCAGGCTCGGAGCTACGGGGGTATGGGGGGAGGTGCGACTACCCCCAAATCTTTTTACGAGTTTCAGTCGGCAGAAGTTATATTTTAGACGTGTTCGATTTAACACAGACAAGTAGAATCATTAACTTTTAACACTTATCAGTTTAAATTAATTTCAAACTACCAAATTTAAGACTCACCAATCTAATGTTGATATTAATTGTTTTGTTTGTATGTAAATGTTAATCAACTAGAGAACACCAAAGATATAAATTTATTAAAATGTCATCATGTTTTTATTCCATATTAAGAATGCGTTATTAACGTAGGACTAATTAATGAATAGGGTCATTTTAGTAGGCACCCAACGGAAAGACAATATTTTGACAAGCTTCGATCGATGGGATCATGTAGTCGGCACAAGCTCGTGCGTCAGTCGGTTGAAGTGAGCTTATACCCCCTGTAAAATTTTCGGAATACGGTCCTGGCTCTGTTACAATATTAATTTAACGTTCAAGGGATCGTCAAGACTCAAGGGATAGGCTTCTTTGAACTTTGTTAAAATGCCTTCGTATTTAGTCGTTCGAACCGATTCCTAATCAATTCCGGAATACGAACAAGCATTCTCAGTCTTATCGTCGTTTGCTATAGAAAGAAGCAGTTCAGTTTCTTCGTCCGTCCAAGAAAATTCTGTGTTGGGAAATTTCTGTTTTTGCACCATTTTGAAGTTATCCCAACATGCAACAGTTTGGTTGGTTTGTCGATGAAATTAGAGATTATAGTGCAGGGGATACATGGAAACGCGACTTTTACATAACGTCTATCGGTTACAATCATAGCCGGCTACGTGGAAATGGGGCCTCAGTGTCATGAGATGCATTCTTATAGGCAAAGTGTCAAGTGATTTCGTTAAATAATCCCGAAAGTGTATTTGATTTTCTAGTACGTCAAAATGATGTGTCAACAAAATGACGTCACAGATTATCTCATCGACATATCAAACTAATCGAAATTATCTCAAGAACGAAGTGAGATATAGATGGGGAGATAATGGACATCGCGAAGTACGAGACAGAAACTAATGATATAAAAGTGCCCATCCGGGGTTTGGGGATTTTACATAGTTGTGATCTTTGGAATCTTTCGAGAAGAATTGTAAAATTTCTTGTCGTCCGAAAATTTCATCAAATTTACAGGAAATGACGTCAAGCAGGGACACGTAAAGACATTGCACCATTTACAAAGAAAGTTTATTTAAGTAAAGAAAGTTCGGGAATTGAGTGAATTGTGTCAGTAAACAGGTGTTAAAGTTCAGAGCCAAACTTTCTTTGTATTTCACTGTTGAATCAGCATACAATATATTTGCCTTGGAAATGACGTTAAGCAGGGACACGCATGAAGACGAAATTTTTGAACAACAATATATATTAATTACATTTCTTCTTGGTAGAATCCAAAGATTACGAATATGTAAAATCCCCAAACACCCGAAAAGCACTTCATTAATAAGTAACCTTCTAACCTTCAATATGTGTTGTATTGCATCGTTTTGTATCGTATTGTATTGTACTATTGTGATGTATATTACGCGATTGATATATTATTATATAGATACTCGAGGTATTTTTAGATAATAATCAATCAATTTATTAAATTGTCAAAACTTATAACTGGCCACATATAAGCTACATGATATAACCTTATCAAGCAAATATATAATCTATCAAGCAAATATCGGATTTATTGCAAGTTCAGTCACTTTTAAAACTTTAAGTGTTGCTATGCAGGGTCGCAGGTTCATTTTGAAGCCGGAAAGCCTTAACTGTAAATGCATTTTTCACTACTACACCGGTTGGGTTTTAAAATATACATCCTGGCACTCGAGGTTTACCATAGCTCACCTTAGCTTTCATGTTGTGAAGTTGAGAGATGAGAAAATATTGGTTTAAAGCTTTAAATCACACACACTAACAACATAAATATAGTTGTGTTTTCCATGTGGCTTTGCTTTACGCTACCTTGGTCTGGAGAAGTAAATCCTCCCAAGGAATGAACTATAAAGAGCACGCATGGCTTCTTGCTCTGATATTTTCCTTCTTACTCAACATCACAATATGTACCGTGGGGTAAGTGCAACAGCTATAAACAGAGTACAGTAATATTTTTAAAACATGATCTAATATCCGGGTTTTCCACCACACCCGAAGTTGGTGAAGGGAAACCCTCCCGCGGTTTGACGGAAGACTTCCGCTGATTTCCTTCCTCCTAGCTTCATGCTTATCACAACATATACCCCACGGTCCAATTTTTCAGTTTGAAGTTTAAACGCGACTAATCATCATAGTATACAAGGTTTCGCTGTTTCGCCTTTACCTTTCCCGGCCTTGCCTCTCATCGAATTTCCCCCCAGTTTTTCGTTGTTATATACAGACATGTTTAAAACATACTTTTCAAATTTGTTAATTTGATTTTAAGACGTTTTTAAGCATCAAAACCGACCAATTTGTTAAAACATCTGTTCCGAATTTGTTTGATAAACAGAGAGATTCAGAGAGTGTATTTCTAAAAATTGTCATGCGATTCGGCATGAACTACTGTTGTTAGGAGTGCCAGCAACGCAATAACTTTCACTGTGTTTTGTAGCTTTCTCACCAATTTCTGCCATTTTTACACTACTTGCAAACACCTTGAGATTACACCAACAAATCACGTGGTATTTCGCTGCGCATGTGCAAGGGACTGACGTATTCACGTTCTTTTATAGCCTATATTTCAGTGGTGTAATAACATTTTTCTGTTCAATAGGGCCATCTATACGAGGGAAAATAAGACGCGTCTAAGGTAAGACGCGTCTTATTTAAGACGCGAACTGGCCGTATAAATGACACAAAAATTCTGTCCGCGTCTTATTTTAAATAAGACGTGTCTTATTTAAAAAACAGAGGTTTGAACTGTTCTTAGTTAGGCCGCGTCTTAAATAAGACGCGGACGCTTTCGTATAAACGGCACTCGCGTCTTAACTAAGACACGGACGCAATGTGCGCATGCGCAACCGCACAAAGTGAGCCTGCAGATATTTGTATCTTTGCAATTATTTTTTTTGAAGTCGTTTTTTTCCATCTCGAAAATGACATCTTCAAATGAAAAGACGACTCCAAAGAGAAATACTTGGAGTACCTGCGAAGAAAAGGAATTCCTGCTGCAATACAAAAAGTATCTTGGTGAAAATAGAGGTGTGCTTTAAAATAAACAGCAATCTTTTATCAAACTTTTTTGTACAGTTCAAAGCCAATCACTTTTGGATTTTGCTAATGCGCGCCATGTTGGATTGCTAATAGCAACAACGCAACGCATCGCACAAATCCGCGGTAAGACGCGAGAGTTATACACGTTGTTGCGTCTTAGGTTAGATGCGCTCGTATAAATGGTACAGTTCGCGTCTTATTTAATCCGCGGTTTATCTTAGCCGCGGCTTATTTTCTTCCGTATAAACGGCCCTATGTTCTAAATGCATATTGAATATTTAAAAACTTCGTTTCATGTGTCTATCGAGTTATAGGAGGCATGTAATGCATTGTGGATTTGAAATAACGAGCCGAAAAGCGTGTAAATGACACGAGGCGATAGCCGAGTATTTTGTTACGGCTTCTCCAGTGTCTTGCCTCTATACTCGATATAGAACAAGGCAACTATATACAAATATACCAACCACAAGATCTATTTTCCGGCCAAATAATTTAGCTAAACATTCTGTATTTTAGACAATCCTTTAACATAGCCCGTCAGTATTTTCTATATATTTTTTTATTTCTATATCTCGTTCCTAAAAGGCCTAAAAATACTTTTGTACAACAGCAACTTCCTAAATTACATTCAACACTTTTCATGCCAGGGTAACTTCAAACTTCAGGTTAGCTTCAACTACAATACTGTTTATACTGTATACAAAACAGGATCCAATATCAATATTTTTTATTGAAGACTTCCTCAGTTTCCGTTGCTCTTAGTTTTCGTTTCTTGCCCTCTACTGTTACTTCTCAAACTTCTCAGCCAATAATATGCGGTCAAAGCAGGTCACGTGACGTATCTGATATCGGGGGGAAAGCAGGACGCGCATTCCAAAACAACACGTGTATAATATAAATGAGCATATATACTGCAATGTTTAGTTACAAATATTATATTTAGAACAACACTTCACATTCTAATGCTCATGTATTTAGATATTCATATATTTAGATGTACTTATGAGAGATATGTATTTAGAAATATAGTTCTAAATGCAGCAAATATGCAAAATAGTATAGTTTTGGCCAAAAGCGACTTCAAACACAAACTGATATCAAAGACAGAAATTGGTGTGTAAATCATGATATTGTACATTGCTAAATTGTACAAAGCTTTCTTCAACTCACTACCCTTTCATTTTTATTCAGTATAAGAAGCGGAACCAATGACTTGTATTGAGAACGCCTCTGCAAACACAGACTCTCAGATAAGATAACATCACAACATGCACCTAACATTGTCATTGAGTATTTACACTCATGACCGTACGTCAATGTTTTTTACAGCATGAAGACGCTTAGAAAATTTGATAAAAATAGAAAGTTGTGATATTGACGTGCTTATAACCAAGCTTGAAAAAAAATTCAGAAAATTGCAGTTTAGTCCCAAACAGGGGAATCAAACCGGACTCGAATGGGAACCTACGCGATATATCAACTTGGACGTCGATTTCAGCGGTGAAAGCATTGAACTATATACAGTGTATAAACTTGAACGATTACTTCATGCATAAGCGCGGCTCTATGATTGGATGAAGCCAAAATTTAAACACTACGTTTGTCAGGTGCCAAGCTAAAAACTTAGTGAATAGTTAGTTTTTTGTATCAACTTAATTAATCTCAAGTAAAAATTCGCGATTTTTTGATCGGGCCGCGGGTCGGCCATTTTGTGTAACAAGGGGACTGGATGTAGTTCATGGCTGCCCCCATGGTTGGCTTCAAGACCCATAGTTCAATGGGTGAAGGCTATTTCAGATACAGTGGAGCACATCGCCACCAGTAAAGGCTACAACTACTGAGTAATGATCGCTAATCCCAAGGGAAACGTTTTACTGAAACTAACCCGCATAACATTTTTAATACGAGCCCTAATATTAATCTTAAACTAAAGCAAAGAAAGAAAAAAAAAAAACGAAGTAAAAAGAAATAACTAAAAATAAAAAATAGTCACCACATGTGAACCGAACCAAGACCCTCATCTCGTATAAGGCCATTGGACGAACGCTGGGACTATATTGCGGGGCAATAGTCGAGGGTTGGAATTAAGAGCATTTTAGGAACAAGGAGTCATGCCGCGGAAATCTTCATTTGGAATCCTTTCGGAGTTCTTTCCCACGCATAATGAGGTAGACTAGACGACGATTTTTTACTCGCTAACGAGGGGCCGTCTCTCGAAGCCTGAAACCACCCACACACTATCAGACGCCGGCAGTACACCAACCTTACAGAGTTTTCGATTTGTCATTTTTTATTTAACCCTGACGATTCTGAAAGCAATCATATTCAAAACCGCCGGGTGTACATTTTTCGCCTTTACTGGTTCCACAGTAAGTGGGTAGGCCAGGAACGAGCGACGAAGGTGCGAGAAACATCTAAGGGGGGCAGGGAAATAAAGGCGGAGAATGGTAAGGTCGTGCAAAAAAGTGTAGCGGCCAAAGCCGCTATCTGCCGCTACAGTTCCTGCGCGCCTGCCATAGTTAATGAAGACATCGTCTCGAAACTCGGAAAACTTCAAACTTTTAAAGCGGTTAACATTGTTAAACAAATGAGCTGCGATTTATGTTGAACCATACCTCACCGTGCGCAAACCATTTGTTTTAGGTTTATTAACGATTGAACCCAAACGTTGCTATTGGATGGTTGCTTCATTACACTAAAAAACAATGACGAGTTCACTAACCGTCACCGCGCACAAATTTACATAAAGGCGAACAAAAAGATAGAACAAAGACATACGTCTAGTTTCCAAACCATGCCTACATTGACTATGCTGGTGCAAGCTACGAAGGACTGTCGCACGCACTCTGCGCAACAAACACAAAGTCACCTCTTCCTATTCCGCTTCAGAGGAATACGCCTTTATCACAAAGGTTTCCTATAATTATATCGAGTTGACTACGCCTTGGCTTCGGCGGAGGTTGGCAGTGGAAAATATTGGACCAATATCCGTAACATTCCGACAAGGAGTATGATGTGAACCAACAATAATTAGAAAAACGAGGAAGAATTAAAATGACCCAAATATCAGCATCATGCTTATACTATGAAATACTTTCAGGTTTCTCAAAGATCATTTGTGGGAAACACCTGCATGCATGCACGACCATCATAGCAACAACTTGTCTGCTTGAGTCAACACCCTGAATATCCTTCAGAATTCCGACGTCTTACTCTGATGAAGGGCTCAGCTCGAAACGTCAGTATTTTGTTCCTAAAAATCTCGGCAGTTCACCAACTTTTAGGGTATACCCTGAATATCAAGAAGTATACAAATTTCCAACGCGAATTAACCTTGAGATTACTGCATCGCCTTGCAAATATTGCAGGAACTTTTTTTCTGTGAGTTGGTCAGTAGACCTCCTAAAATAACATTTAGTTTAGTTTATTACACAACAGGCTAGAAGCCCAATTGTAGGGGTTCTACGATTTAAGGTTGTTATCCGAGAAAACCCAACAGTGGACCATTGCAGTGGTCCATTAACCCAGGATTTGAGAACCTGTGTCTATCAGCTCATAGACATGTGCGGTAACCATGATTTTATGAAACTATTTTTTCCAGTTTTTCGTCGGTGATTCGGCAACTAGTATTGTTAGGAGCGCCAGCAATGTAATAACTTCCACTGTGTTTTGTAGCTTTCTACTAATTTCTGCCATCTTTACACTACTTGCAAACTAACAGGTCACGTGGTATTTATAGCCGCGCATATGGAAGTGACCACTTTTTGGGTGAAAGTGGCGCAAGAACGTTTTAAAGACATTTTTCTGTTCAAGAGGATCTAAATGCATACTGAACATTTAAGAACTGAATTAATTTCATTTCATATAGGAACTCTAAATATTTTTAATAATGCTTACTGATCAGCATTGCCGATATATATAGTTACCGCGGCGCATAGCCACTACATATATCAAATGAACATCTCGGTAGGTCAATGATTGAGCGTCTCACCGGCAATCAGAAGGTTACACGTTCGATTCCTGTCCGGGAATAGATATGAGATATGAGATAAGATAGATAGATATAAATAGATAGAATAGATAAGATATGAGCTTGGCAATCGTCTATGTATATCGTCTTTGAATATCATTATCATCATTATAATCACGACTCTTCAATCACCCTTTTTCTATCCGTGTTAACAAAAATACACATTGGAAACTGTATATCATAATATAAAACTTGTATTCAAGCACAACTTAACCGGCATCCATACTAGCTCCGTCAATATAAATCGAATCGAACTACGCGCATTCAATTCCCAGCTACATGACGGCCAATGTTTTGTAGTTCCAGTTAGAGGGTTGAACGTTTTCGCTTTGAATATTCACATGCAAAGGAGCGGTGTGCCGCCTCCGGGAGATTTCCCGATTGGCCCCAAGATCTCACGGGCCCTTAAAATCCTACTTAGAAAAGTTCTGAAAAAGTTAAAATCATACTTAGAATTAAAATTACACTTAGAATTTAGAAACGTTCTGAAAAAAGTTAAAATCATACTTAGAAAAGTTCTGAAAAAGTTAAAATCATACTTAGACTTTAGAAAAGTTCTGAAAAAAGTTAAAATCATACTTAGGAAAGTTCTGAAAAAGTTAAAATCATACTTAGACTTTAGAAAAGTTCTGAAAAAAGTTAAAATCATACTTAGGAAAGTTCTAAAAAAGTTAAAATCATACTTAGACTTTAGAAAAGTTCTGAAAAAAGTTAAAATCATACTTAGGAAAGTTCTGAAAAAGTTAAAATCATACTTAGACTTTAGAAAAGTTCTGAAAAAAGTTAAAATCATACTTAGGAAAGTTCTGAAAAAGTTAAAATCATACTTAGACTTTAGAAAAGTTCTGAAAAAAGTTAAAATCATACTTAGACTTTAGAAAAGTTCTGAAAAAAGTTAAAATCATACTTAGGAAAGTTCTGAAAAAGTTAAAATCATACTTAGGAAAGTTCTGAAAAAGTTAAAATCATACTTAGACTTTAGAAAAGTTCTGAAAAAAGTTAAAATCATACTTAGACTTTAGAAAAGTTCTGAAAAAAGTTAAAATCATACTTAGGAAAGTTCTGAAAAAGTTAAAATCATACTTAGACTTTAGAAAAGTTCTGAAAAAAGTTAAAATCATAGACTTTAGAAAAGTTCTGAAAAAAGTTAAAATCATACTTAGGAAAGTTCTGAAAAAGTTAAAATCATACTTAGACTTTAGAAAAGTTCTGAAAAAAATTAAAATCATACTTAGGAAAGTTCTGAAAAAGTTAAAATCATACTTAGGAAAGTTCTGAAAAAGTTAAAATCATACTTAGACTTTAGAAAAGTTCTGAAAAAAGTTAAAATCATGCTTAGGAAAGTTCTGAAAAAGTTAAAATCATACTTAGACTTTAGAAAAGTTCTGAAAAAAGTTAAAATCATACTTAGGAAAGTTCTAAAAAAGTTAAAATCATACTTAGACTTTAGAAAAGTTCTGAAAAAAGTTAAAATCATACTTAGGAAAGTTCTGAAAAAGTTAAAATCATACTTAGACTTTAGAAAAGTTCTGAAAAAAGTTAAAATCATACTTAGGAAAGTTCTGAAAAAGTTAAAATCATACTTAGACTTTAGAAAAGTTCTGAAAAAAGTTAAAATCATACTTAGACTTTAGAAAAGTTCTGAAAAAAGTTAAAATCATACTTAGGAAAGTTCTGAAAAAGTTAAAATCATACTTAGGAAAGTTCTGAAAAAGTTAAAATCATACTTAGACTTTAGAAAAGTTCTGAAAAAAGTTAAAATCATACTTAGACTTTAGAAAAGTTCTGAAAAAAGTTAAAATCATACTTAGGAAAGTTCTGAAAAAGTTAAAATCATACTTAGACTTTAGAAAAGTTCTGAAAAAAGTTAAAATCATAGACTTTAGAAAAGTTCTGAAAAAAGTTAAAATCATACTTAGGAAAGTTCTGAAAAAGTTAAAATCATACTTAGACTTTAGAAAAGTTCTGAAAAAAGTTAAAATCATACTTAGGAAAGTTCTGAAAAAGTTAAAATCATACTTAGACTTTAGAAAAGTTCTGAAAAAAATTAAAATCATACTTAGGAAAGTTCTGAAAAAGTTAAAATCATACTTAGACTTTAGAAAAGTTCTGAAAAAAGTTAAAATCATACTTAGGAAAGTTCTGAAAAAGTTAAAATCATACTTAGGAAAGTTCTGAAAAAGTTAAAATCATACTTCAAAAACTCATTAATATTCATTAACCAAATTGTCCAATCACATTTCCGTATTTAGTCACGCGCAAGGCTTTTATGCCTGATAAAACCATGAATACTAATCAGCATGAAAATTATATAAAGTCTCTACGAACTTTATATAAAATTCCTGCTAATTTGCATTTCATACATCAACCCAATTTACCTCTAATAGAAAATAAAAACCAGTACACTCCCTATAGATTACAATCAATTGTTTTTAGTGAAGCTATTTAAAACACTCGAACGCGCGTTTTATCATATGTAAAATGCTCGCGCTGCGCGCTCGCATTTTAAATATGATAAAACGCTCCTTCTCGTGTTTTATATACTACTTTAAAAATCATTAGAAAAGTTCTGAAAAAAGTTAAAATTCACATTATATATCTTTAGTGATATTTATTACGCGACAGTCACTCTAATTTTAATCGTGAGAATGCTCCAAATTGCATATTTTCCCCGCTAATTCTCCCGCCCTTGTAATTCAGTATATCCCGGCCCTTGTTTTGAGAGCCACGCCGCACCTGCCCTCAACCCTGCACGTAACCTTAACAACCACTTCACTGTCGCTCGCTCAACTATAAGTGGACAAGTTTCAATGTTGTCCTTTCGCAACTGGTGTTGACTTGCTCATATACTACGGGATATTTTCTCAATGACATATCACTCTCCATGCATATCACTCTCCATAGGCCAATCTCTCTCTACAGCACGTCACATTCTGCACATATTTTGCTTAGATTAGCAATTTAACTGCACCGGTTGTTTAAAACATTACCCTTGGATAATCTTTGTTCAGCAAAAATACCGAGAATTCTTAAAATTATATGAGTGGTTGCACGATCTTTGTCTTCTCAAAGGCTCAAGTGCTTTTGAGTTTTGTTGAATTAGTGACGCCTCCGCAAATACAACAATCGTTTTTCCGTCGTTTATCTCAATATTTTCAACAAATATAACGTTTTTCCCATAGTAATTTTCTATTTATGCACATCGTTTAAAACCTTCAGGACCGACGGCCTCGGCGTCGAAGAGTAGGAATTTAAATGGTTTAAAGACGATACTGCTGGGGAGTCACTTATAGACAATAGGTTGAGTTTACAGGCTACCAAGATGACAACGGTGATAGATAACTGATCTGACGTTTTATTGAGATGAAAGTGGGACTCTTTTATGACTTTCAGCATGATGCAATGAGCAACTATAATATCCGTTTCTCTTTTTCGAAAGCATCAAAGATTCCGAAAAGATTTTCTAGAAGTGGCTTACGTCAAACTCAACCAAACACCTAGGCCACTCGATAAATCGGAATATCATGATCCCGAACAAGGAAATAGTTCATTACAGAACAAAACAAGCATAATATTGCCTTTATGTAAACAAAAATTATTTATATGCATGCCTTTTGTTCAATTTGGAACACCTCATTTATCCTCGCTCTGTGTGAGTTAAAGGTTCCTATTTTTGGAAGAAACGTGGAGATATTTATTTTAATCATATCGAGTTTGAGGACTGACTTCGAGATTGTCAACTGTGGGTTACGCGTGCACGTCGTTGGTCGCTGTAAGTAGCTCGTGAATAAGGAAGAGAAAGGTATATTTGATGCTATATTTGTGAACTACTTTTGCAGTTTGTTTCTTTTAATTAATGAGTCATTAATGGGTCGCATTTGAGAGTTCATAACGCGCAGGGGAATCGAACCTGGAACTTAATTCTTTGGCTAAATTCAGCGAACGTCGTAATAAATGTTGGTTCAGGTATTTCACATACTGCTATGTCCACAGCGATTCTCATGCAAGATACCTATATTTACTTTTATGCAATGCTATAAGCGATGTTTTAACCAGAGAAATTGATAAATTTCACGACATATATATCAGAATATCTTTGAGGCTCTGGGCCTATAGGATGAGAATTAAGGTTCGGCTTCCTGTCTATCAGTGAAACACTTTAGTCAATGAGTTATAAACAGCATTAGAATAGCGAAGATCAGTATGGTAGAGCGTATATATATAGAGAGCTATATAATTGAGCCTAAGATGTAAAGCGAATATAGGCCATGATATTCACTGCATGATTTTAAGTATGTTACGGGTTCAAGTTCGATTCTCGTCGGAGTCGGAAACACATAAGGGTTTTCCTGTTAGAATGGAAATAAAGCAACACTTCACGTCATGAAAGAAAAGTATATATGGCGTGTTCAAACGCTTTTTGGCCTATTACGAGATAGAAGTGAAACAAATATATAGAAAATATAGCTGGAGCGAGACTGATGTAGGAAAGGAATGTATAAAATACAGAACGTTTACTAAATTATTTGGCGAAAATTGGACCTTTTAGTTGGAACTTTCGCAAGCGAAAATCTTGAAGATCTTGCCATAGTTTATACATGCCATATTTTTTTAAATAAATAGAAAAAATCGTCCCAGTGTCTCTATATCGAGTTATAGTATAGAGCACTTGGGAAGTTACTCGAGAGACTAACGCAAGACACGCTATCGCGCCTTGAGTCTCACACGCTTCTCGCGAGTTTTCAACTTCTCATTCGTGTCTCACGTTTTCTATTTCTTAATTATTATCAGACCTGAACTGGCCTATGTGTCATTGTGCCAATGATACACGCGCCCTCTTAAGACGCCTCGACTGCGCCCACTTCCCCTTGGTTTCCTCGATTGAATTTTACCAATTTCTGCACACTTTCATTGAAGTTGAATTAAAATAGGATTGTTTGAGTTATTTAAAGTGTTTATGAAACGAAAATTAAGTTTTAGGTATTCAAACGATCTCCTAAAATAACGAGGAATTCCAGTAATTTAGAGCTCTTTCATATCTCACGTCGTTCTCGAGATATTTAGACTTTTGTGTGGTTTGCATGAATTTTTAAGAAAATCAAGTAATTAGAAATGTATAGTAAATTAATTTGACATCGCTATTTTGGTGTAATGATGTTAAGTTTCACGAAGTGTCGTAATGTGCAAAGTATCAAGTGATTTTGTCGAATAATCTCAAAGATATACCTGATCACTAAAGACGTGTAAAAACATGGTAAATTGTATTTTTGAGCCCCAGACGGGAATCGAACCCGCAACCTTCATGATCTCCGGTTAGACGCTCTAACCATTCAGACTACGTTGTGTACTAGTTCGTACGTGCGACATACATACTACAAATTCAGCAGTCTCGATATGTCTGTATATCTTATCAGAATATATTAAATGTGACTTGGTTAGTTTAATATTTAAAAGCTTGAGTAGCAAAAAATTTACCATATTAAAATAACCAAGCTGCAAGTCACAGAGATTTGACCTAATTCAAACGTTGATAGATTTTGATAAAAAGATAGGTGATGGGACCTGCACCGGTGTTAAATATGGTGATAAGTAGGATGTTAAGTGTTTTGACAATCGACTGGAGTAAATTCAGATACGGCATGGGGCTCTGAGTTGGATGGCGTAAATTTGACACTTAAAAACTGGTTCTCCATTTTGGATGCGATGTATGTGAAGTATGAGTATGTGCAGGCGTGTATCAACAGTAGGAGTAGAGAGCGATTGTGAATAGTGTGATATTTTGTGTAATATATGGGTGGGTAATGAGACCTACACCAGTGTTGAATTTTGTAAATAGTAGGCAAACATGCAGTATTTGACCATAACGGTACCAAAAAAATTATATCATGTGGATAACACTGATGATTGACATGGACAATGTGTAGGCGGTGGTGTGTTTGCGAGTTCTTGAAAATGGAGCCTTGTCTCGGGTAATGTCGATCAGGCAAAAGGGTATATTAAAGTTAATATTTAGGATTTACACTCGGTGAATCAAATTATAAAGGAAAAGTATGGTAAACTACGAGTGTCGAATAACAACGTTGGCGTGTGGTCGTCCTATATATAACTTGCCAAATTCTCTATAATTAATGAGTCTAATTGTAGTCTTGGATTATAATTATCCGGATCTTGTGACGGTCGCGCATTTCAAAAAAACCCTCGTGGGAACACAGAGAGAAAATTCCAGAAGTAAAAATACAGAAAGGTTGACGAACGTCGTAAAGAGTGAAATGCAAAGTAAACTAAAAACTGAGTGTGAACCTCTATATTTTATGTACTTTTTTATATATTTTATATAATTTATGAAAACAGTGCATGTACTGGGATAAAGTGTATATCCTGGGAACTCGTCATGAATAGCCATTTTAATGTTGTTTTTTTATTACACTTTGCCAAGTATAAAATAATGGCAGGGTCACGCACCGCAACAGTATATACATCAATTGCAGTGTGGGCCCATAAAAGAACATTGACAACAAAAATTAAGTTTGTCTAATATGAAAGAACTCGTAAAATGATAGAGTAATACCTTTTACAACTTTTCCGTATTTTACTTCGTTTTTGAAATATTTCAGTTTATTTGATATGTAGCTAAATGAGATGGTCTCTGACGTCAGGTGCAGGGTAGAGAATTCTCACTTATTAAAATATTAGTTACATCTTCAAGTTTGTTCCACAAATTTACTTGAATATGTGCGTATGATAACTCCTCGTGATAATGAACGTAGTAAACTTAGCAATCACCGAGATATACGACATTTTTTAATGAGTGAAAATTCTCTACCCTGCACCTGACGTGACGACGTCAGAGACCATCTCATTTACATATCAAACAAACTGAAATATTTCAAAAACGAAGTAAAATACGAAAAAGTTGTAAAAGGTGTTACTCTATCATTTTACGAGTTCTTTCATATTAGACAAACTTAATTTTTGTTGCCAATGTCCTTTAGGGTTAGAATCAAAGTTAGGGTTAGGATTAGGTTGAGATTAGGATTTTACATGGCCATTTTGAAAATGGAGCCGCTTGTCCCGGGTAATGTCGACCAGGCAAAATTGTATATTAAAGTTAATATTTAGGATTTACACTCGGTGAATCAGATGAAGGAAAAATATGGTAAATTATACGAGTTTCGAATAACAACGCTGGCGTAGTTGCCCTATACATAGCTTGCCAAATTCTTTATAATTAATGAATCTATAATTATAGTTGACCATGGGTTATAATTATCCGGTCTTGTGACGCGGTAGCATTTCAAAAAAAAACCCTCGTGGGAACACAGAGAGAAAATGCCAGAAGAACCCTATGGCTATATACGTTGATAATGAATTAACAAAAACTCTAAAAGGTGCATTTCAGAAATTATATAGTGAATAGGATGTCTTCGAGCGAATTGAGGCTCTTCGTCATACAGTAGCTATAGTGAAACGTAAAGTGGAGATAAGAAAAAAAATATGAAAGCTGCTAAGTTCTCAAAAGAACTATAAATATAATATGAAAAAGATAAATACGAGAACTTCAATGTATCGAAAAGTACTCAAGTGAGAGTGCTTACATATATTCACGGACAACGTTTCTGACTGAAGAAGGACATGACCTACATGCCCTTCGTAGAGAGTCAGCGAAACCGAGTGGACTAACAAAGTGTTGACTTGAGCGAGATGTGAATCGCACTTATGTCCCCCACTTTTGGGTTATCAGAACAATCTTGTATAATTCATCGCCGAACAGTGTAAAATACTGTGGTAAAATCAAATAGTAAAAATACAGAAAGGTTGACGAACTACACTTCGTCGTAGAGAGTGAAATGCAAAGTAAACTAAAAACTGAGCCATATGTACTTTTATATAATAATTAATATTAGAGAGGATTTAATATAGTCAAATGCATATATTGAAAAAGTGACTGCCTCAACCCTGTTCTCCGAATCAACGTTTCGGCGCTCTAACCTTTGAGTTATTGAGACACGGTCAGTACAGTCTATGATTTCTCCATATACATATTAAATTCGCCGCTTTCACTCGACACCAACAGGTAGACATCTCATCTAACCATAACGTGGAGCAAGGCCTCTCGAGCGCACTTCCCAAAGTAGCGAGGCAATGCACAACTTCTTGTATACAGAGGGCTTTAAGAATAATTAATTAATATTAGAGAGGATTTAATATTGTCAAATACATATATGGAAAAGTGACTGCCCCAATCGGGAATCGAACCCTCGTCTCCAAATCAACGTTTCGGCGCTCTAACCTTTGAGCTATTGAGACACGGTCAGTGACAGACTACAGTCTGTGATTTCTGCATATACATATTAAATTCGCCGCTTTCACTCTATACCAACAGGCAGACATCTCATCTGACCATAACGTGGAGCAAGGCCTCGCGAGCACACTTCCCAAAGTAGCGATGTCTGCCTGTTGGTGTCGAGTGAAAGCGGCGAATTTAATAGTACTTTTTATATATTTTATATACTTTATGAGAACAGCGCATGTACTCTGGGATAAAGTGTATATCTATATCATATAGTTTATATACCCAAGGCAGTAAAGTAATACAGTAATTGAAAATAATTTCTTAGTTGGTTAATAGTTATGGAGTTAAGTCTGATACACTGAAAATTTTCGCGATAACCTAAGATCCAGAATGTGCAGTGTTTCTCTTCAAGGATGACTCATTTTCTGGATCAACTCACATGTCAACAATTAAGTCAACGTTATTTGACTCGAAGTCGAATGGAATTTGATCTCGCACTTCCAGTAATCACTAGGATATACTTCAAGTTAAATGATGACGTCAAATTGCGATATTTTGGTCCATAGCACTTTTGTACCGTTTCAGCGGAAAGGAGCTAGTCAACTAATGTTTATGAGTACCGACAATAAATGACCTTGACAACAAACCGATGGAATTATCGCCATCAATGAAATATCAAAAGCAAACAGTTATATTTGGTCGGCTGTGTTTGCACATGGAAATCGATTTGTGTTCTTTGCCGCCATTATTAAGCCAATGAGATGCGCCATTGGTGTCACTTAAAACAATAATGTTGCCGTCAAATGCCTCGAAATGATAAATGGACGTTGAATGGACGCGACACAATGACAAAACACATAACATGTCGCTCTGCGTTCACTGTTCGCCAATATATTATATTAACCATGGCAGGCGAGCTTCCTCGCAAATTATAACTGAATTGCTTCCGTGCAATACAGACGATATACAACGGTTTCGTAAGTTGAAATCCGCAGCCGAAAATGTTTCCGATGCCCGATTGATGATGCATCTGCAGTGATAATTACTAACCGACAACTCTCACGGCTTATAGCCGGTAGCTAGCTGATCTCTCCTTCAAGCCACTGTTTTCAAACGAGGCGGCATTTTACGTTAGCGGAATTAAGACTAATGAGTTTTTACTTGACTCTTTAGAAGAATGATCTGTATTGTTGCAGGCGGTTCATTTTTATGATCAAGCGCATGCCGAGCATTTGAATTTCAATGACCACAATCTTTCCTTTCTGCACAGCGCGTAGAGCAGTTGAGGACAATTAGTTGAGATTTAATTAATTAATAAGTTCCCGGCAATATGAAGTTTAATCCTTTTAAGGCCAGCTCAATTGCGCCGGTTCACCGTTTATTGCTACATTTCATCACGGCTAGCACATCTGTATTTCGCAACATTCACTTGACACGCACTTTCGATCGAGTTTCTTGTAAAGCAAAGTGCTATGCCATCTTTTAGAAGTGCCTTCGATTGTTTATCTCCCCGATCTTTCGACAATTACTCATTGAATTGCGCCGATCTTTGTAAATCATCTTATTAGCTTAATCATGCAATATCGGCAAACGTCATACTCGCCAAAGCCTAGAAGGATTAACACGGCTTTGAGAATATAACACACAAAGCCTGTAGAAGGCAAAAAAGCTTGGAACAAGACAAAGAATACGTAAGTCTTACATATTTAGATATTCTCTTTTGTCCACTTCAGCCCATCAAATTCTGCGAGCTTGCTCTAGCGATCAATTCATCTTTCATCAGTCCTTGAAAGTTCTTGACAGTGATTACTTTGCCGTCAACGAGAGGGCGATAACGAGCGCCCGGACACGAATGAGCAGTAATAACTTCTATAGTTTTAATAATATAGCAGTAATTCTCACAAACATACATAGTGTTGCTAACCGAAGTGAAATAAGTTGCATTAACGTTAGGCTTTTAACACCTTTAAGTCTTGTTTTTGCCCAAAGGCAAACAGTACTCCCAAACAGACGTCCGTCGCTCTCACCTTCTGTGACATCAGCTGGAGCTGAAGCGCTGTGGACTTAAATGCGATCGACTATAGTCTACAATGATGTATATACTACAGTATGGACAAAGAGTTATTGCTTGTTTTATTACAAGTATATCTCAACATGTATACCAGGCTTTTTTTAACAGAGCTGAAACTCTTATTTCTTGATTGTATATATCTAATTAGAGATCGCATCTTTATCCTAAGCAATTATTGACCCATCGCAGGTTCATATATGCGCGATAGTGATGTCGTAGACAAGGTGACTATGTCCGCATGCAACTACAGTGGCGGCAAAATCAGTCATTTCCTTTAGTTTGCAAACACTGCGTTATCGAGACGCACGTACTATATTAGTCACTCTATCTCTACATCAGCGCTTGGGTATGAGAATCCCTTATCTTTCTGAGCCACCCACCTCGAGCCATTTATCAAACCAGCAGTGGTCGTTTAACTTCAGGCAAATAATTAGTATATGAGGATAGTGCACACTCTCTGGTATACGATCATCTGTTCCAGGTTGACGTTTCTGTCGGATAGAGTGGTACGGACTGCTACATTATACTGCATGCAACACACACTATCACACACATGCATACAGTTTCAGTGTTGTTTGATCTCAGTTTTGGCAACCGTGCATCACGAGTTGCTGTTGTTCAAGTGCATGGATTCTACAGGGCTACATCAACAGTGAACAATGCGCTGCTCGCTTCGCACTGTCAACTTGTCACATACAAACGTCACTGGATACTTGGAGTCGACAGCGAAAATAAAACAGTCATCGCTTCGGTGTCACTTGTTGCAGTAATTAGACATTTCAAACATTCTTCGCTGCGAACACCACTACAATGGAAGTTCGCTTTTTTCGCTCCAGGATCTCACAGTTTTTATTGGCGACTGTGAAACTGCTAGTTAATAAACTATATATATATATATATATATAAATATATATATAAATATTCCCTAATGTACTAGAACTTCCACTTGTTAATTTTGTGCACGCAGCATCTGATCATTCTAGAAGCAAATTACGCTACGCCTTCCTCTCATGTCTTATTGTCATTGTAAGCTAGATTGCAAACCCAAACGGTTATAATTCTGGCCATGGTTCTTTCCGCTAATTAACCCGATAATAAAGGGGTCCAATATCCCCGTTTCCCGAGATATTCTGTCGCTCCGTAATCGACTCAGCACGCACAAAAATGATTGCTTTTCTTCTCATTATTCTAATGCACTCTGGCATACATCGTGCACGCTCGTAACCTATTATAAGCCGTATAAACTGCAACTCATTTCACCCATAACCTTTCAGAAACCCAAACAAATTCGACTGTGACACATCCCAGCTGCGTCGAAATCGTATTTTCGTAACTGGTATCCGCTCTCGCGGCGATGCCATCAGAGGTGCACCCTTGACTTTACGTATTTCCTTACACGTCTTGGAGGCAGGGAACGATCGGACGTGTTAGTCGATATTGTACACACGAGAGTTGATCACGCAAAGGTTGCCACTAGTGTTCTGATCGGATATAGACTGGTTGCTATAAACGGAGATTAAGTAATTTCCTCTGCACGGGTAATTGGATAAGAATTGAAGGTATTTAGACCATTCTTAATCTATATTACCGATCTAAATTGCACATGTTCGTTGATTTTCAGACATTAACGTGGAGTTCTGATTGAAGAGATCAAGAACCTGATACCATATATACAAGGTGGGTTTGTTGGTAGATCAACCGGTTTAGGTTGTCTGTGATTCAAGCACTCGTACGAGATCTCATGTATTTGTTTCTCTATATTTATTCAGACAGATTAAGGATGATAACTACGAGAGGTTTAGCGTTGACTGTTGTCTTGGTTTTTACAAGTTTCTTGTCTGTGGCAGGAAGGTAATTCTTAACTTCATTATATATCACTCTCTTAACTCATTTGATAAAATACACTATTATCTCAGAACAAGACTAAATGCACAGTTCTATATCTTTCTTCTCTCTTAGGGAGTCACTAAAGCTACGAGTCAATAAGCAGGTGAGTTTAATATAAAAACCGTTATATGTGAAACAAGCAATGTGCGACAAGCTTTTGTAACTACTGATGGAGCTTGATATATACATTAACCTTAAATCATTATCGAGACAACCATCATCGTTTGCGAATATTTTCTGTTATGTAGCACTGGGCGAGTGCATGAAAGGTCACCGGGTACATTATACGTACACCAGCCTGTTATTGTCACTTCTAGTGTGAGAAATGTGTCACTTTGATTTTATGAAATCGATCTTTTGACAAAGTCAAATCGATCTTTTGACAAAGTCAAATCGATCAAGCTTAGCGAGACTTCGGATGCTAAATTCACAGGAAAACCTGGGTGTTATTTCCAGCTGTACTGCAAGAGTCAACCCATAAAATCATAAACGATTAGAAGTATCAACAATTATTCACTTGCTTATCAAGCATGCACCTGTATAATATAATAGCTTTTAACAAAGTATCTGACATTTTTGAGCTACACATTACAAGTATTACAAGTGCAATCGAAAGTTCAAAGTAGGACATTATTTGCCGCTTTCGTTTGTTAATAAACTATCATGCTTTTCCGTCATTGGAGAAATCGTGTTGTGTAGACGAACCAACAATTCTATTTCGAATTAATAATATTCTTCACATCATTTTGAAACCACAAAAAGATTGCTTCTTCGCAATCTGTAATATGTCACAAAGAATCTTCTATATACTCCCTGGCTTTCGAAGGCCCACGCAGGCGGGGGTTTGGAATTCTGTAGCTTTTCGATGAATCGACAATCTATACACCATTCGGGCTTTCATTAAGCAAAATATTATTCGAAGATATTAAAGCAACTTTCTTGTAAAATCGAGATAGGTTCGGTTGACGATCCGGTGTGATATTAAATTCCGACTCTATTTCACTAAGTCTAAGAGTAAGGCTTGACGATAATTTGTTACCAAGACGAGATATCACCATTCCATCTGACATACATATATATATATATATATATAAATAGGCGCGTATAGGCACTGGGAATCAAATATAATAACATGTAAGTGTTGCGCTGTGTAGGCAGTGTCAAATCAAAATGTCTAAAGTCCATTTACCACTGGCATTTCACGCGCCCCCAGAGAAAAAAATTCTCGTCGAAAAATTTCGTTACTGAAAATTGTGTTCTCCACTTTCGCTGGGACATGAAAGCAAAGCTAATTTATCTGGCGACCACGGCGAAAACGGAAAATATGACGCGTTCAAGAGTGTCGAAATGTTTTCGCTGGCAGCTATATAGTGGAACGTATCACCTCGGCGACACTATGCTGTTATCTGGCATAATGCATTTCCTCCAGAAAAAATTCTAACTATAGACCACACAGCAGTAACGAGACAAAAACAAATCCTTATGCGCTGAATAGCTTGAAAGCTTTAACGATAAATGTTCTTGAACGCAATTTAAACACATTGAAATAATAAAACGGAAAAGAACGACTGTATAATGATATTTTCATAAGGAAGTAATTTGTTTGCCATGGTTTGTCAATTTCTTAATGTATTTGGAAAGACATGCTGTGTGACGTTGGAAACGATCTGTTAATGCGTCGTATTACGACCTCTGTTGCAGTATCCACCCTCTATGTTGTTGTAATCTCTCGTCGTTAAAGGGCCACGAACTTCTATTTTTTCCAGAAAATACACTCGCTTAATATTAAAGCAAAATAATAAACTGCCTTATGGCTGTAAACGTTCAGCTTCTCTTCACAAGTGCCGACAAACCGTCAATGGCGGCCATGAGAAATGGTCCCGATTTGAAAAAATAAGCTCAAAATCTATATAGCACTTTCAAATAACTTCACACATCACTATTATTTGATTTCGCAAACAAGAAAACAGCTCGAGCCCAGAGAGTTTGTCTCATCTTTCAAGCCAACGGTGAATTTCTGTTTTATTTGGAACCCAAACGCAAATTCTCAACACGAGAAATCCGATTACGATTACCGGAGTCCCAACAACTTACTAAAATAAACAAAAAAGTAGAATGCTGCGCAGGTACTATAGTGTTTTGATAATAATAATAATAATAATTAATCAGGATACCCACGTCACAGGAGTGTTTTCCAGTGGGGTCCTGTAGTACTTCACAAGATTATACTATACACTACACCACACACTACACTACACTACACCACACACTGCACTACACCACACCACACTACATTAAGTCATGTTACGTGACTCAATGCAATGCAATGCAATGCAATGCAATGCAATGCAATGCAATGCAATGCAATGACATTATATTACACTACATACATCACATTACAATTTTGGATATATAGCAATTATGAACGAAATACTGATGTATTAATATACACAATGTTGTAGTGAATGGTCAAGCTCATATCCTCAGAAAAATGATTCTGAGTCTTGTACAGGAATCAGAAGGTTACAGGTTGGATTCCTGTACGGGACTCCGAATCATTTTTCTGAGGATATGAGCTTGACGATCGTCCACGTATCGCCCAAAATACTGATGTTTTGATGAGAGTAGGGTTCTTCTTGAAACGTCAGTATTTCGTACCAGATATCTCGGTAGTTCATCACCTTTTCTCGTCATACTAAAGTAAACAGTTCATGCCTTTCTAGAACAATGTGTCCTTCCCCGGAAATTATATCAGCGGTTACCCTGAAGCAGTTCACTCAATTTGTTTCAATAAATGTCCGTCTCTACTCTTCAAATTCAACTGTGCGGTGATAAAGAAAAACTCATGAATTCGCAATCTTTATAATCTGACCGCTAAATCATGTTTATCTTATTTGTACCCGGTTGGCTTTCTTGCTTTTGTCGTAGCAGACGGACAACACATCCGGTTTCTGGGTCAAATTGGTTGAAAAGCGACGATGTTATTTTGAAATAACAACAATCTGATGTTCGAGTGAGGTTGACATAACCACATGTTGTATAGAATGTTTTGACTATAACTGGGCCCACGAGGGCGCCTATTTTTATATATGGAACTTTGTTTTTAATTATTCGCTAAAGAGGCAGTCTCCAAAACCTGGCAAACGCTTAAAAAGGAGCTGCCCATATACATTTTTATTATTTTGATCGTGGTTTTTGAGAATAAGCGAACACTTAACGAACCGTGAAATTTGAATCACGTGCGTATATAGTTTATGTCTGCTAATTGACGAGGCGCCAGCGAAGGTTAGCAACGTTGGTTTCGGCGCAGTATTGTTTTACAATGTGTGCGAGATTGACGACGTCAGCTTAGTTCTTAAATGCTAGAGGCGACTAAACCGGGTCGCTTTAAGCCATTTAAAACTTATCACAATTTGAAATATCCAGGTGGTAAGCTTATCATGCTGTTCATTATAGAAATTTATTTCATGCTCGTGGTGGGCTATGGAGAAATTATCCATAACGTCATGCATATCAATGTACAATATGTTTATGAGCAGAAAATTAAAAGATTACAAGATTATCATAATGCACAAGAGGTGAATTGGGATATGTCAATCATTATGAAACAGACGATACATGGACGATCGTCAAGCTCATATCCTCAGAAAAATGAGCCCGGTCAGGGATCCAACCTGTATACCCGGTAAGACGCTCTAACCATTGAGCTACCGAGAAATGGAGAGCGAAGGTTACAATGATGTATTGGTTCGATTGATTGATATGACAGCCTGCAGGGCATGTCCACCCGCCGGTGGGCCTGCACAGTGCACAGCCAAACAGAGGGGGAACAGACTCATTCCTCCCACGTTATCAGTGGGATAAATTTTTGTTCGTATTCCTGAGCTATAGGGCCCTTACCGGTATTATCAGCCAGAGCCAGCTAAACCCGGGTCTCACGTAGGCAGGGACCACCCCCACTGAATATAGACGCTCGCAGGCATTTAAAATGTTAACAAATTCGGTTAATTTTAACACATGATTTCGTGGTCATATTATGAAGGTTGCGATGGATTTTGTTTATAACTTTACCAGTCTTCAATAACGGAACCATTTGCAAACCTGTTTGTCTTATTTAGGACTACATTAAGTATTCTAAAAGTGTCATGGCTGGAGCTCGAATGGGTGTGGCAGAATGTGACCGACAATTCAAACTTGAACCATGGAATTGCATTCTTAGCAAGCAGAACCGCAAGTTACCACTCTTCGCGAAATTCAGTTTGCCATCAGGTAAGACGAAAACGCCTCGCTGACGCAAAGCTCGTAAATGACGTAAAAGGGTGCATATTAAAAAATCACAGCATATCTCCCGCGTGCTTCGTAATCTTCACTGGTTGTCAGTGGTTGCCAGTGAGATCAACGATTATTTTTAAGATACTGATGATTACTTTCAAAGCATTACATGGCCAGGCACCTATTTATATTAGTGATATACCAACCACATATAAACCTACTCGTACTTTGAGATCATCTAACCAAAATCTGCTACGTGAGCCAAAATCCAAAACGGTGACTCATGGAGACAGAACATTCTCAGTTGCCGCACCAAAACTGTGGAATTCATTACCACAGAAAATTAGAAGCATTGATATTTTAAGTAGTTTTAAGTCAACACTTAAGACTTTTCTTTTTTAAAATTCATAGTTTTTTGTTCATAGTGGTAATATATGTAGTAGGCTTTATCTTATAATGAAACTGTAATTAGTTTTATAAGTAACGTTAAGTAATTATGTAAGAGCATTGAGACTATTGTATAATGCTCCCAATACGTCTTTATTATTATTATTATATTGTAATTCCAAACCTGGGGTAATTGCTATAGAACTTGCAGAAGCTAGCAAGAAAACCTTTAATTGTCTAGTAAGGCAGTCATGCAGTCTCTTCCTTAAATTGCTGTGTAATGCACTAATTGAAAATACATGGCAAATTGACTTTTACGATGCATGGTTGGCGTGCGCTGTTAGGGCGCTACCACTCACCGCTAAGTCAAGCCCGGTCGGACAGGGTTAGTACTTGGATGGGGTGACCATCGGGGAATAACCTCGTGTTGATTCGCGAGCTTGGAACTCAATGTGAGTATAGAGGTATTAGTTAATCTCTTCCGTGCTTCGAGGGTTTTCCTCCGGGGTCTCCGGTTTTCCTCCCTCAGTAAAATCAACACTTAGATCTTAGCTGTGCTTCGTGGTCAGATATGGGTCGTATGGTGGCAGCCTGCGGCACCTTTGACATACCTTCGACTCGGCTACGTTCGAGCACCAGTTCTCACCAGTGTATTTTTCTCAAGTTTGCTCAAGTTCTAACTGTAGCCTGACCCTAATACAAACCCTACTCTAGCCCTAAAAGTATAAACATATATAGTTGAGATGCTGACCTTGTTCTTAGCTTCGAAAGTACAACCCATCCAGTTGAAATTCTTCTTCAAAAGAGCCAAAATATGGCTCTTACTTCGTGTACCGGACACAGAAATTTAGCACTGTATAAAACTGCCTCGTTATTTAAAAATTCCCGTTTATTTTTGTCCTAGAATTGTCCAATTCATGAATTAAACCTATCGTAGATAAAATAAACGGGATTTTTTAAAGAACATGGCAGTTCTATATAGTGCTAACTAACATTTTACCCATGTAAATTTCTGTGTCCGGTTCACGAAGTAAGAGTCCAAAATATTCGACAGTGTAAGCCGCCATTTTGAAAAGTGCTAAGCAACCTGGCACTGTACTTATGACGTCAAAGAATCCAACTTCACTTTAGCGGCCCCTTTTTTTTGTATGAACTTTAAGAATGTTTATCATCGAGATTAGGTACATGTTCTGGATTGAAACTATGGTTCAAGAGCAGCCATTAATATTGCATTTGTGAGCAAGTTGGACTATTTGACGTCACAAGTACAGTGCCAGGTTACTTAGCACTTTTCAAAATGGCGGCTTTCACTGTCCAATATTTTGGATCTTTTCAAGACGAATTTCAATAGGATGTGATATACTTTCGAAGCTCAGAACACGGACAGTATCTCAACTATATGTTTACTTTTTATTAATGATAAGAAAAAGACATGGATTATGCAGTGACCTCCTTTATAACTCCTGATCAAACCCTAATACAACTCTAATACTAACCCTAACCCTAAATTATAACCAATCAACTGGGCCCCATTTTGATAGTTTACTCACCCTTGGGCTTGTTTGGGCTAAAACATGGCCTCAACCCTACAATTAGTGACAAAACCTTTCGGACACCTTTCCTAGATATAACAGATATTCCCCCACCCCCTTTTCAATGATGAATGCGAAAGTGTACATACACTACCTTCCTAACTGCATATATGGTCTTGCATAGTACACCAACATTGAAAAGGGGAGAGAGTGTCAAACGATTATATTAATCTGGTTTTCTAGAAAATAAATTGTTTTTATGGTGTCCGAAGAGGTTTTGTCACTGATTGTAGTCCTTACATAATCGACGTTCAAATTGAGTGGTACAGTCATTTTCCCAGGCGTTTAACATATATAGTCAATTAGATTGGGTTGAGTGCGCGGAAGGAAAGTCGGTGTGGGTACAGTGGCGCTTTTCCAGTCATTACAACCACCGGTTCGTAAGCATATTTCGAATATATTTATTACATGTAATTAGATGCAAGCATTTGCAACGAGTGTCGAGTTGGTAGCCGGTTGTATTTATAAGAGCAACCACGAGAACACACAACGATACGAATCCCAATGCTTTTTCTGTCCTGTATAAATGTAGTCCGAATGTCAACTGAAACTAACCGTTATATCGACATGAAAACGTTTCTTTTATATATTTTTTCTCTACTTGGTGAGTAATTGTTTGAGTGTAAGAAGGAGTAACCGTGTCGTGATTTGACTCTATAAAGTTAAGACTCCTGTGGTTGTGCAATGCGCAGTGGATGTACATCAGATATTTCGCATATCGAGTGTTGTTCCACTGTTGTTATACAACTGTTCTCGTTGTTCACTGTTGTTATACAGTTGTTCTCGTCGTACTTTGTGTGAATTTTCCACTGATATTTCGCGATGAAATGGAAAGTTCGACAACCAACTGTGATACTGATAGCATCGCTGCATGTGTTGCAGTTAGATACTCAGTAGTGACTCGGTCGAATCGCGTGTAATCGGTATAGGATTAAGCCTCCGTATGCTATAGATAGTTTTTTTACATTATGTCTTAATGTCGAGTTCGACTTCTGTATCAACAGGTAGGATTTTCTTGATTAGAGTCGGCCCAAATTGAAATTAGGTTCGGTTCGGCTCATTACATACAAAGTTCAGCGCATGCTCTATGACTATATTTAGTATATATACTGTATTATATATGAAATTTTGACCATCTATAACATTGGCTTTACCAAACAACCTTTGCTCGTCTGTTTTAATTACCCTGTGTGAAATAACTGGAGATAGCATGAGCGGCAAATACTAAAGACGACGTTTTACAAAACGGCTCAACACCCCTTCGGGCTGGCGGCCAACGTTAATAATTTGAACCTGTTTTATTTAATTAAACACGCATTCAAACAGTAACTTCTTGTGATTATCATCAACCGCAAACAATCAAGGTTGATTCGTCGGACTCATTTGATGCGACTTAACTTGCTTTGCATAAAAGCCATGCATTGTTTATCACGATGTCGACCCCAGGTGGCCGAAAACAAAAGTTTAAATCAAAACTTGTGTCAACCTATTTCCTTTTGTTCATTGTTGTTTCTACACACCGGAAAGGTGTAATTGTTGATTATGGGGAATTATAATTTAGTGAGGTTATTAAGGGCATTCCTACATGATAACGCGCGGACGGAGGGTAGAAATACCTCTTTAGAAAATTACACCACATGGAAGGTTAAGGAATGTATATACAATGCGCTTAATCGGACAAATTTGTAATCCCGGTGTATGGAATTAACTATAACAAGAACATCAAGAACGAGGAGCTGTTCATAACATTAAGCATTTGGGCGTGTCTGGCAACGTTTTGCCCGACAAATAGTGGTGATTATAAGACGCCGTAATTGGAAAATAATGGCGGTGATACCATGAAAGAAGGGCGTTCCTTTGAACTTTGTCCGAAAATTCGCTATAGCTCTTATATAACATATAACAGATTAGCAAACAACAGCTGGGATGGTAATTTATAAGTAAGTCTCTGGACTAGGGAAATTAGCAACGTTCGATGTTTTTGTATTAAAGTGATCAAACGAAATTAAACGCCAGTATAAGCAATGGTTTCTTTGGGATTTACAAAAATATTAACGGTTTCGGTAACGGTTTTCCACCTTCAATAAACTTCAACATAGAGAGCGTTTCGTAACACATATTTTATAAGCAATCACATATATTGAGATCAATAAGCATTTAGGCCGCGTGTCTTGCAACATTTTGTCGGACAAACAGTGTAATTGGAAAATAAAGGAACTGATAACTGTAAAAGAGGGGCATTCCTTTGAAGTTGCGTAGCAATCTGGCTACTATAGAAGATTATAGAATGAGTCGTGCCGTGACGAAAAAAAGCGGGCCTGTACCATTTTTGACCCGTGCCGTGCCGTGCCGATTTCCTTCTAGTGTAAATGGGCCACTAGGAAACAATAGCTGCAATAGATCTTATACATTTTATACATACGTCTATAGTTTCTGTTTGAAGTTATTATATCGAATTGATTAAAAACATCAGCATGAAGCATCAAAAAGTTAACAAATTGGGGAAATAAAGCCGTGTGATATATACTATGATCAGGAGCATTCTTTGCAATGGCAATGCTGTTGCACTGTACTGGTGCATGCATGTAATCAATATAGTATAGTAAGCAATGCCGCGTCTTATATACTAAAGTATATATATATATATATATATATATATATAAAATGCACTGTAAAGTCTATACATATATTAAAATATATTTTAATATGGTGACTTTGTCGTGGTAACAAATTTAAATATCGCTTTATAACACATTTACCAAAATCTAATAATGGCGTAATAATGGCGTAATGTTGGAGCAAAGGGTGAGAAAAAGAAATGAGCAAGAACTGTTTAAAGATTTGAGAAATAAATAGGCTTGAAATAAAAGAGCATAACGATGCATTTCGGCAGACAACTTCATACTATACGTCTGCTGATAAACTGAAACTTAGAGCGCATCGTGCTCTTTTATTTTAAGCCTATTTATTTCTCAAATCTTTAAACAGTTCTTGCTCATTTCTTTTTCTCACCCTTTGCTCCAACATTACGCCATTATTAGATTTTGGTAAATGTGTTTATAAATAAGCAGTTTATAGTTTTCAGAACGTTCTGAACTTATTACCAATCATCATGGTTAGTATGTTTTATAAAGCGATATATACATATATGTTAATTTGTGTAGCTTGCAGGCTGCATCAGGTTGTGTCGCTTGCACGGAACAAAAATAGAAAACGGCTGAATATCTACTTTTCCTCTCTGAGTTAACACCTCATCTTTACAGTTAACAGGAGTGACTAATTGACAAGATATACACGGTCGGCACAACTCAAATGAAACAAGAACGTGCAAGCCCTTGTCCAAAAACCACACCCTCATTGTTACTACCAAATGGTAATAACAATGGTGTTTTGGGCCAAAAATCTCCTGCCGCTTAAACCGTTATTAAAATTGATGATCTTTTATATGGAATTGTTCAACGTATAGTATCGAATTTGATTGCGTTTTCCGTTTCGGCAGCAATTTATGCACGCCAATATACTTTGATCTTCCGTTTAGGATGATTTCATTGAAATTATTATAGTGGGTAGTAAAATGTTTTAAACTTTTTATTCTATTTTAAACCATTTGAATAGCCGAGCAAAAGTGTGTTTTTCCCAGAAAAGCCCTGATAATTTCTCGTGAAGACTATATTACATTAAAACTCGCTTGAGCTTATATATCCTTGCATGTTTCCAAGTACAAAATGTCGACTCCATGTTGGGCATAACTACGTTCTCATACTTCTGTTCCTTCTTTTGTGATATTTGACCACCCGTATAAGCTTGTATAATGTTATAATCAAAGATTAAATGCCCTAGACGATTCTGAGCTGGGAATTGAGAGCCTCGTGCTTGATGATCTTATTTGTGGGTTTTAAATCAAGCATGAGATAACCGTGACGACGACTTGTCGCTTCCTCGTAACTTTTCATAAACTCTTGAACATGTTCAGGGTTAACTTTTCCTGCTATTAGCACTATCAGAGGACTATTTAGGACTACACGAGGACTATCAGCGGACTATCAGCGGACTATCAGCGACTTAGGACTATCAGGACTATCAGCCTACTATTAGGACTATCGGAGGACTATAGGTGGACTATTTAGGACTATTGGAGGACTATTTAGGATTATCGGAGGACTGATAGGTGGACTATTTAGGACTATAGGTGGACTATTTAGGACTATAGGAGGACTATTTAGGACTATAGGAGGACTATTTAGGACTACAGGAGGAATATTTAGGACTATAGCAGGACTATTTAGGACTACAGGAGGACTATTTAGGACTATCGGAGTATTATTTAGGACTATCAGAGGACTATTTAGGACTATTGGAGGACTATAGGACTATTTAGGACTGCAGGAGGACCATTTAGGACTACAGGAGGACTATTTAGGACTACAGCATGACTATCTAGGACTACAGGAGGACTACAGGAGGACTATTTAGGACCACAGGAGGACTATTTAGGACTATCGGAGGACTACAGGAGGACTTATAAATTATATAGAAAGCAAATTGTATACAAAAACAGGGTGAAGTTTCATATAAATCCCGAAATGACGTAGACTATCGGATAGACTATATATACATAGATACATATATACTATATATATACATATATATATACATATATACATATATACTATATATACATAGACTATCGGTACTTAGTAAAATTCGAAATTAAAATCAGCTGTTATTTCTAAAATAAAGCATTATCATAAGAGTTAGGGTTAGGATTAGGATTAGAGTTTGGTTTTGGGTTAGTTTTACTCTCAAGAAAATCAGGAAATCGTATCGCTAAGACGTCACTATACATGGAAATGAACATGTATTTAACCAATAATAATTATAGAAAGTCAATGTCAAAAAGTTACTTTACATGTCACCAAATTTTCTTTCAAGCTTTCGTTACCAGGCCACTCACTAAAAGGCTGGTTGTCCCATGCCCCAGGTAGGGGAATGTTAAAAAATGAAAAATGTTAGTTATCAAATGGCTTCATCCTTGCGCTGCGTTGTCATTGATAATCCAAATCTCGACCCAGGGATGAGTATCTGTTGTCAAATCCCCTGTTGTTGACCACCCTCCCCCCCCCCTCGGGCTTAACATTGATTGGTGCATTACGCCAACGTGTATACCCTTCGTAAAAACCTGAAGTTATATAAAGGTTTCACGACTGTCTACTCTATTTGTTTTCTAGCTAACAGAGAAACAGCGTTCGCTCACGCAATAACAATGGCCGGTGTTATGTACTCTGTGATTAGAAACTGTAGTTTGGGCCAACTGGAGAACTGCAAATGTCAAAAGACAAAAAAACTGAAAGCGAGATCAAGTTCGTTGGACTGGCACTGGGGAGGATGTAGTGATAATGTGGCGTTTGGGGATCTGGTAGCGAGAAACTTTGTTGGTGCTCTTGAAGGTCGTGATAATGGCGATGGAAGCGAAGCACGGAGAAACATGAACTTGCATAACAATAAAGTTGGCAGAAAGGTTAGTCAACATACATATACTTTGTTTGTGTATATGTATTTATTATATGGCGTTTGCACTTCATAATTGGAAGCGTATAGTAGATGATGGTAGAGGAATTTTGTGAGTGTTGAATGTAAAGGAATTTATACAAGAAACCCTAAACGACCAGCCATGTTTCATCAAAAGATTGTTTAATTAAAATATACAGTCCTAAATCTATCTACGTCATAGCAGTGATAGCACAAAATGCCTAATAGTTCATCAAAGATTACGAATTGATGTTGTAAATGAGCACGACTCTATAAAATAACAAGTATGCTACGCGTGTTCTGATTGGCTAATACCCGTGTTTGGATCAGGTTATCCAAACACAAGAATTTTGAGGTCGTGTCACACAAAAAGCAAATCATGCCGGCCCATCATCGTTTTTAAACATTTATTAACATTCTAGATACGTACAATAACTATAAATAAAATATAGCAATCTTCCCTGTTAATTTTCACAAGATTTTGTAAAAAAAGGCCGATAATATATAGGAATAAGTATTTAAAGTGGATAAATCAACGCTAAAGCGAACGAGAATTCCCGTATATTTGTAAGGGCGACGTTTACCATCAAGAGAACATGGAAAAGGTGTAAAATGTTTATTTTACCTCTCGTCGGGCAGCATATTCACGAAGAAACCATTCATTTTCAAAAAATCACCGAACAACACTTCGACAGCGAGAGAAAACCACAAAAAAGATTCTGTGTTGTAGAATATGAAGGCTAGGCAAACTCACACATCACTTTACATCTGCAGTAATCCAACATAAAGTTAAACGGCATATTTTCGTGATTAAATCCATCTGGAAATATCATTTCATCTTTCTAAGCATGTTTTCCTGATGTTTTTACAGTTCAAGCTTATTTTCGGCTGTTTTGGTTTTTGGTAAATCTACTCTAGCTTGAGATTGAGGTGTATAACATTATCATGCATGCTGCCCACGGCAGTAATGCAATTTAAAACTCTGGCTCACGATTCACGAAGGAACAATTCTATTATCTAAAATTTTCGACGACGATTCATAACAAGGGTCAGCAAAACTGTCATGAAGTGTTTGATATGTGCGGGAGATATATCCTTGGTGAGTTTTGGCGGGAATATTTCCATGTTGATTTGAATACGAAGCAACTGAGTGTTGGGATGGAGGAATTTCGAAATATACAACGTTCCGAACTTTAATTCAAAGCTATCTATGTAAAAACACGGCGAACAAATGCCTAACTAGTTAAAAATATGTAGCGACGGAAGGTATCATACAACAAACTCCGAAAACGAAAAAAATCTTGAAAGAGCAGAAAACCACCAATCATCAATTATGTTTGCCTTTCCTGTACGGAAAAGTGTTTTCCTTTCGTTTTTTTTCTTCAGTTGAACATAGTTCATTCCAGCTTTGGCTTCGTTAGTCAGTCAGACTACAGAATCTCGACTCGCTAATACATTCACGAACAAACTTCAGTCTTTAAACGAGATAAAACTATAAAAAACTTAAGTCTCACCTTACGTTATAAAACGAGCCCATTTTGTCCAGGAAAAACACCAACGAAAAACACCTTTCCATGAAAAAACCAGCTTTCCATCATTCTGCTCGGTTGACGCCATACTTCTGCAAAGAAAAGCATTGCGGTATTCAATCATAAATCATCACCAAGTCGTAGCACGGATACATAGCATTGGGCATTAGCTCAGCGATTAATTAACTCTTATTTACTGGGACTGAGGGAAACAGTATGTTTTGTGGTGTCAAAGTTCCCTTTTTCTAGTATGTCATTGGTCGAGAGTGTATCACGTGAAAGTGACGAAATTTAACTGTTTCCTCGCAATAGCTCTGAGAGGGAAATAATATGTTGTTGACCGTCAATAATGAAACAATCGTCGGTGAAATACCACGCGAAAATGCGACCTTTGGACTTTTTATTGAACTTAACAATTTGAACTGTATGAACTCTCCTTTCGCCTTAATTGCATTTAATTTAATGTTTGAAGAATAAAATATTCCATGTCTTTACGTTTTGTATTTTCTTTGACACTTGGTTTGATAATAAAGCACTTATCTACTGGGACCTCAGGAAAGCAGGCAGGGAAACATCGACGGTCTCGAGAACTTATTTTGTCCCCTTAGAGGCAACCCCATTCAGCTCTCAGTGGTGATTGAACGCATATAAGTTAGTCGAGCTGCGAATGCTGCCTTCCTTCGATGTCAATATTAAAACCTATACGTTCCTTTGTTTACTTAGGTGGTGAAATTAAAAGCTAAAAAGGTGTGCAAATGCCATGGGGCGTCTTCCTCTTGCTCTGTCAAAACATGCATGAAGAAACTTGGTACATTTGAACAGATTGGCGACGCTTTGAAGGAGAAATACAACAGGGCCATTCACGTGCAATTTAAAAACGGAACCCTTTACGACGACAAGAACGAGGTGGTGACGAAACGCAAGGCAAAGTTGGTGTACTACGACAAGTCGCCGGACTACTGCAAGGCTAACAGAGCTCTCGATATCCCTGGCGTCGAGGGGAGAATTTGCGATGGCACAAAGGAGAGCGTGAAGCAGTGCGAGGAGCTTTGCTCGTCGTGTGGCCTGAGAATTCAGACGAAAGTTTCTATTCGGACTGCGAAATGCAACTGCAAGTTCGTGTGGTGCTGTCACGTGAAGTGCGAGCAGTGTGAAGAGAACGTTTTCACGATCATGTGCGTTAGATGAGCACGTGCCTAGTACCCAGGGCCCCTAATGAACTAATTATGAGGTAGCATTCCTGCTCGAAGAACAGCAGCAAAATTAGGAAAAGTCTCACTGCTTTACATACGGTAATTTATTAAAAAACGCCGAGTTTGGGACAAAATATCATAATGAATATTAAACCAGGTCTATCCTCTTACCAGAAAAGGAGAATACGACTAACTTATACCGAGGATTGTTCAGATATTGAGGGATATAAAAAACAAACGAATTCCGTGGCCCGAAAAATGGCCGCCAGCGAGATTGCATCACTCTCAGTATGACGTCATAAGATAAATATGACGTCATAAGATAACTGGAATGTATTAGCATAAGCATGACGTTTGTATTGTTATATGAAATATGGTACTGTTGATTATTTTTACTGCAGTTCGTCCTAAAGCCTGGTTCAGAGCCCGCCGACGAGGCTAATGGCCCGTTTTCTACGATTCTTACACTTCAGCATACTTACGACAAACGCACACCAGGCTTTTGTAGATTCATCACTATCTGGGGATTAACGGGGAAATGAATCCAAAAAATAAATTACTTTGAAGTAAAAGACTTTTAAGTATGTTTAGAAAAGATAATAGTTTTACGGTATCTGCTGTAGTAGTCGAGAAATAAGTTTTCATTCTCGGCTTCTGGACGCCGCCATTTTCGAGTTTGCTCGACGGCTCAACGCTGGTGTACAGCGGGGGGTTCTTTCCACTGTTGACGTCATTGAGTTCTTGTCTTTCGTTCCTTGCACTCATTGACGTCACAACTGAAAAGAACCCTCGCTGGACATCGAGTCTGAGCACTGTGGTCTGAGCCGTCGAGCAAACTCCAGAATGACACAAAATGGCGGCACCCAGAAGCAAAAAATACGAAAATGAAAACGCGATTTCTCGAGTACAAGAGCAGGCCGGTACAATAAAACTATTAACATTTCTAAATTTTTACTGTAAGGTCTTTTATTTAAAAGTAATTTATTTTTTTCGTGTAGCGCCATTTCCCCTTTAAGTAAAGTAGTAAATCAGATGTATATAACACTTGAGTATGACGTTTTTGTAATCCAGCATATTTATGAAATTTAACCATTAATCAACACAGCAGCCCAAGCTTATGATGCGTGGAGACATTTATTGAAAGCGTCAACCCTTTTTCGTAGTTTCTGAAACACTGATTGACTATACATATAAGCTATATGGTCGTTATTTCCGTTGGAGTTTGCGACATTATACATGCAGTCCGTGCAGTTGTTTCCCATTCTTACAAGAAGAGCAACTGCACCACCACATGCCACTACCAACAACAGCACCACCAACAACAGCACCACCAACAACAGCACCACCAACAACAGCACCACCAGCAACAGCACCACCAACAACACAACCAACAACAACACAACCAACAACAACAACAGCACCACCAACAACAGCACCACCAACAACAACAGCACCACCACCAACAACAACAGCACCACCACCACCAACAACAATACAACCACCAAAAACAGCACCACCACCACTAATACAACCACCAACGATACAACCACCAACAACAGCAGCAACAATACAACCACCAACAACAGTACCACGAACAACAGCACCACCAACAGCGCCACCACCAACAACACAACCACCACGAACAGTACCACCAACAACAGCACAATCACCAACAACAGCGCCAACAACAACAGCACCACCGACAACAGCACCACCGACAACAGCACCACCGACAACAGCACCACCAACAACAACACAACCACCACCAACAACAAAATCTCTAATGAACCATCGAATTCCAATGACGCTAATTTCACTAAACCCACGAATCGCAAGTTTGGATTGCCAGAAGTAAATCACGTTATACGTGGCCGAAGTAATACAAAAAGTAGTAGTCAACTGTGTACGAGGTCTAAAACCAATTTAAAGACAAATATAAGAAACAAACCAATTTGTATACAATGTTATAACGCAAGCGATTACGTAAGACAGTGAACTTTAACTAGGTTTCACTGAGAACTTCTCATGACTTCTATAACTTATTATGGCATAAACAAAGTATATATTGCACGGTGTGATTGCATGACCAAAATGTATATATTACGGCGAGTATCGTGAAAATGACTTTTTTATTATACAATTAGGTAAATAGTTTGTAAGTTATTATTATATAAGTAAAATATTTGAATATTAACGTGTGTTGGCTTTTTACCACTGTTGTAATTTACATATGAAGGGGCACAGGGCCGTAGCGAAGGGTTATTGGGGGGGAGGAGTGCGTCACCCCCCAACTGTTACAAAATTGAAATATTCGGAAAATTCAGTTCTATTCGGAATATTATACCAAGGGTGCCAGTGGTTCTTCTTCGCTCGTTGGGGGACAGCGGGGGCACGCGAGGATGCGAGGCGGTAAAAGTATCCCCCAACGAGCGAAGAAGAACCACTGGCAGGGTAGGAATATTGGGACCTGTTTTCTTTATACAATGGCCGATATTTTTTCGCATCGATTAATTTTATATTTTCGCCTGATTTTTTCATCATCCTTGTAAGTCGGCTAAAGAACACACATATAAAACTTTAAGCCAATTATTTAGTGAATTATTTCCTACATTTCTAAACACGGTGATTTTTGACCTTTTTGACCCGCAAGCTCCCGTGCGGGTGGACCGGTGCGGGTGGGATCTCTGCAGAGACTCTGCTCAAGGTAACTTCATACCGTAACCTCTCGTTGAGGGGGGTAGGGGGGAGCAGAGAAGGGGGTTCATTTTTGCTCACTGACCATTTTTATTTTGTTAAACTGTTATTACATTGATTATTTTCAATTCAACATTTAATAAATTGCTTTTCCTTTGACGCTTTTTCTTCGATTATTTTCAGTTTACCTGTTACGAAACCTATACCTTTTCTGAAAGCCCAATAAACCGGCTGTTACCAATGCTTTGGAATTTTCCGAACAAGACACATTATGTTAATATAAATTAGCATTAATTATCATAAATCAGGTTGAAAAACTTCCATCTTGCACGCCCGCGTAGCATCATGAAAATTCAAAATACCACCTGCAATCGCAGAGTTGCTTATGAAATCAAATCAAACTTGGCGTGTGAGTGGATCTCATGTGCCTGGCGCTTGTCGAATTTCAATTTTTAATCTTGCGTTACCGTGTGTCGTGTTTTTCGATTGACGACTTCGGCGGTCTTCTATGACCCCTTTTGGCCGGACAGTGAAGAGTTAAGCCTATTTTAAGAGATTATGTCAAAATATACTGTTTAAATGTACATTAGATGTACTGGTAACAGAAAATTAAACTTGTCAGTTGAACGTAAGTTAACATGCAGATATCGTGTGACGAACATTGTAATTGTGTCTCATACTTAATCTAGCTACTGGAATTAATTGGTCACATTTTGTGTAATAGTTTTAGTATATGGGTAAAATGCAGTACCGTTACTACCATAACTGTGATAAAAAATGGTTTTTGTCCTTGTCGTTCGGCTTTGGCAATTAGCAAAGTATTGTAATTATTCTAAGAATTGGGGGGGGGGGAGAATATTTCATTCGGAAATTTTGGGTTGGCCCCACCCATTATGACACGTTAGCTACGGGGCAGGTGACACTGACGTCAACGTTAAGCAAGATCCCTCTGAATACATTTTTAATATCATACAATATAACAATTAACCCTTACAACCATTTGATAGAACATATGACAAATAATATTTCCACACAAAAAAATTGCATAAATTATGCTAATTAGCTGACGAAATGGCCGCCGATTGGTCAAAATCGGGATATACTTCAAACAAGATTTCTCAGGCAGTTTTAGAGATAAGGTCCTGAAAGTTTCTGAGTTTATAGCTTATATACTAAGGCATATTCTGGTGGTAGCATTTTCAATATAAACTTTCAGCTATTTTCTGATATGCTTTTTTCTTTTTTTTTCAATTTCCACCACATAAATGATATTAATTATATCAGATAATTCAACAAGTATGAATCAGATTCAAAATTCCTACCACCATTCCCTAGATATTCCTGTTAGGAGGCTGTGGTGAAAATGTTATTGAAATATATGGGAAAATGAGGGAGAAATAGTGTTTGGAAAAGGCAAATTTGTTTGAAGTATATCCCGATTTTGATCAATCGGCGGCCATTTCGTCAGCTAATTATGGTATTAAAAATGTATTCAGAGGGATCTTGCTACCTTAAAAATGCTTTTTTGGGATCTTTATAACGCTTAAAATACGATAAATTGATGCAGAAATTTGAGTTATTAAGTCACTTGAAAAGTAGAAAGAACATGCACAAAATATAAAGAACCACTCAAGCTTGTAAACCTCTTGTGTTCAATTCTACACCTGGCTATTCCCTCAAGTTTTAGAACCTCTTAACTTGTCACAACCTTCCCTATCATCATGGAGACCGTGCGTGTAACTCAACGGTTAAAACCCTCTCAGTAACAATCAAAAGGTTACGGGTTAGCGTCCCTTAATGCATGAAGGGAATTTATCCAGTCGCAAAAACATTTAGCATAATTATCATCGAGCGATATTTTTTCAATACTTTCATCAAATAACAATTAGTGTGTGCCAGTGTCCCATATCTCAATCAAAATTTCATCAAACATCAACTTAATGAGTAGCGTGGGTTCATGAATTAATAAAAATATTGTTATTAAAAACGGTAAAGACTATTCCAGATACAGTGAAGCACCTCGTCGCCGAGTAAGATTGGAAACGAATAAAGAATGCGTGAGCGGTGATTTTTTGTTTGAGTTTTATGGAGTTCGCTTCGTATATAGTACATGGTGCAGGTTTTGGTTCGATTACCGACTGGCGACTTTTTAAATTTTGCGTCATTTATTTTTCTCATTCTTTTTTCTTTCTTTGCTTTGTTAGGGTTAATATTATTAAAAGTTTCATTAAAAGGTTTCATTTGGATCAGCTATTATTACTTGCAATTCCAGTAAATTTGGGGGGAGGTGCTTCACTGTTTCTGAAATAGCCTTCACATTAAGACCCCATGCAGCAAAGTGTTTATATATAGATACAAAGCAATATTGATTGCATATATAAATATACAGAGTGTATCGAGCTTTGCTTTTGGCCTCAAAAACCGCGTGGCAATATGATGTACCCGACAGAAAACAGAACTTTTAACTTGTCACGTTTTCACACTGAAGGCACGAACTCCCCGATGGCTGAAATATCATGTGATGATGGATTGGAGGCTTTCTTCGTTTTCAGTTACGCCTTGTTTGGTCTCATTGGCACCCTTGGTAACTCGTCCATCGTTTTGATTGTATGGAAAAACAGAGGGATGAGAACTCCCACCAACTTTTTTCTAGCTAGCATTACCACTTCCGACTTTATCTACCTGGTATTGACCACCCCATTGTATATTTGTTTCGGCCTTCGAGCATCAGAACATGTCACGCCAGAACAAATGCGTTTATCTGCACCGTGGTTTGTTGGCGTTGTATACGTAATGAAGATACTGCAAATTATTTCGATAATCACCTCAATGTTGACGCTGACGTTATTGGCAATTGAACGCTATAATGCTTTGGTTCACCCGATGAAGATACACCGACGAATGACCAAACGGAGTTCAAAACTCGCCATCTCTATCATTTGGCTTATTTCGATTTTAATAACCGTTTCTGGCTATGTTGAATACCGACTAAACAACAACTATCGCAGTAAGGTACTCTATATCTTGATAGTAAACATCGTAACGGTTGTCCTTCCAGCGGTAATTGTGACGTTTTGCTATGGTAAAATGCTCTTTGGTATTTACGTGTTGAAAAACATTTGCAGCCAAGGCTCAGGTGGATCTCGAGATATCAAAGAAAAGAAGAACCTTGTTAAGATGTTGTTGTTTCTTGTAGTAATATTCTTGATGTCTACAATTACGGATTTTGTTCTGATGTGCACTGTCATGCTAGCTTCATCTAGATGGGTTCAAGTTGTACAATTGAGTTGTTTGGCAGACATGCCTCTTCACGTAATGTGTTGCCTGAATCCTATTGTATATATGGTGTACAGCTCCAACTATAGAGAAGGTTTGAAGAAATTGTGGAAGACTTGCTTATGCAAGTAAAAGAAACACAAACTGCAGGAGCGGATACGATGGAGAAAAGTCATCCTTAGCCTGTCAGCTTAGTATAATATGAAGATAAATTAATTTTTAGATATGTATTGTTTAAGAAACGAGCTGTAGTAGACTGTTTTACACCATGCAGATAAAGCAATTACTGCGTGAGTTTTTTTAATAGCTTCAAAAACGAACCATTCGTTTATTGGCTTAGTAACTTTTAAAACAACGTTGTCTGAGCTGTAAAAACAGCAAGAAATTTATCGATCACAGCAATCTATAGTCTTTATCACAATAAAGACACCTATTAAACCGATGGATTTATTTCTCTTCTTCGTGGATTATTAATGTGTTTTTGATGGATATTTATACAGGTGGCGGATCCAGGGAGGGGCGCAGGCGGCGCGGCAATTTTCCCTTCCGTAAACGGTCGTTACCATCCCGAAGGGTCGTTACCATCCCAGCTCTCATAGAATGTTGGGTAAGCGGAGTGAAATTCCTCGTGGTCCCAAGGTTCCCGCATACTTTGTTTGGTGCGGTGACATATATTTAGTCGTGAAATTCAAAATATGTAAATAATTATTTAGTATTTGGTATACACTGACCGGCAGCCAGGAGAAGAGCGTTCATGCAGAAGAAATTATACATGGCAAACGGTCAATCCTAGTGGAACAGTAAATTCGATTTTGTGATCAACGGTCATAACCGATACTTTCCAAAAGGCAAACGACGTTATTCGGGATAACGCGCGCGCGCCCCCCCCCCCCCCCCCCCCCCCTTTAAAATCCCGCAAAGAAGTGCATTTTTCTGGGTTTTTTTTACCATATCAAGACGAAGAAGTCGAAGTGATAAACGCAATATTATATGACCGATTATAAGCACAATGATTTGGTAGCTTATCCAATTTTCATTACAAAAGCTAGTTTAAATGCACTCGTAGATATTTTAACATGGGTTCCAAGATAAGTTTTTTTATAAAACGTCGTTTATATTAAAGTGTTTCATAATCTTGATGCCCCTTTGTAATCGTGTATTTTTAGCAACGGTGTCGTGCCCTAATTTCGCAAAAATGCTCATCAGAAATCGCCGGAAAAGCACTTCTGGGCTTTGCAAAATTAAAATTTTCTTTGGCGCCCATGCCCCAGACCCCCCTAGTGGGTTCGACGCCGCGAACATACACCTCAATGTGCTGATTCGTCATGTGCGTCCCCCCCCCTTTTCGAACAACCCTGGATCCGCCACCCTGAACCCTGGATCCATTTATATATGGTTAAACAATGGATTGCTCCATGATGTCGAATATGCTATAGTCTTCACTCCGTTTTTCTACCCTCGGTGAGCGAACCAATCTAGTGCTGACCGAACCAATTATTTGCTGTCGAGACGGCAACAAGTTTAAGTCAAATGTATAATAATATATATGCAGTAATAATTTCATGTTACGAGACACCCTAAGTAAAACCAGGGTTAGTATTATGGTTGAGGTTTATTTTCTGTCGGGTACATCATATTGCCACGCGTTTCAGTTTTGAGCCCAAAATAAATATATTTATATATGCGGCATTCTATATATTGCTTTGTATCTATATATATATACACTTTGCTGGGGTTTTAATGTGAAGGCTATTTCAGATACAGTGAAGCACCTCCCCCCTGCAAATTGACTGCAATTGAGTAATAATCGCTAGTCCAAATGAAACTCCTTTTAATGAAACGTTTAATAACGCTAACCGACATAACAATTTTAATACTAACCCTAACAAAGCAAAGAATCGCCTAAAGGGCTCGCCCCAATAATGAGGACTCCACGACTCCTCTGATTGGTTATTTATTATAAATAAATAAATAAATAACCAATCAGAGGAGTCCTCGAGTCATCATCATTATTATATAATCCTTCATATATGTTCAAACATCAAACTCCGGCGCGAACCTATAGTATATATTCTCGGTACTTGTGTTTGTCTAGTTCTACTATATATATAGTTTAGGTTATTTGTACAAAAATCATACTATTTTTTGCATTACATATGGTCCTAGACGTTGTGTTAATAATTGATGAATTTTTGACTGGGGAGATGCGAAGCATCATGGGGCGAGCCTGAGCGTATATATAACTTTAGGGCTACAGATGTTGCAGGATTTCGAAAATTGCAAGTGATTTATTGGCTTTTTCGCAGATATCTAGATTTTTTTATCTGACTCTCTCTCTGTGCCCTACGCCGTGTTCGATCTCTTTCCCTTCGTCTATACATAATCTATCTTCCCGTTCTTCTACAGCAGTCTCTGACTCTCTCTGTACCCTACGCCGTGTTCGATCTCTTTCCCTTCGTCTACATAATCTATCTTCCCGTTCTTCTAGTACAGCAGTCTCTGACTCTCTCTGTACCCTACGCCGTGTTCGATCTCTTTCCCTTCGTCTATACATAATCTATCTTCCCGTTCTTCTACATCAGTCTCTGACTGTCTCTGTGTCCTACGCCGTGTTCGATCTCTTTCCCTTCGTCTACATGTATAGACTTACATTTGTGATAGATTTTGCATAATCTTCGTATTTTCATCAGTTTCATTTCAGTGTTCTTCGCTCTCGGTCTCGTTGGTTCCTTCGCTGTCTACGTGCTTCGTCCATCAGACCATATAACCAAACATTACGATTTGCGCAAATTTTGCGCATAACACAATTGAAAGCATAAAACGGAGAAGACTCTGGGTCCGAAAAAGACGTACGTACGAGAAACAAAAAATCACTTTTCTCGCTCAGGCTCGCCCCAATTATTTTTTAATAAATCGTTATGTGGGCTTGTCCCAAGACCGCGCTGTTTTATCTGTGATTATTTCTCCTGAGCAATCGCTTCACGTCTTCTCTGTAGTTCGTATTATAGACCACGTAAATTATCGAGTTTAGACAAGGCGATAAATGATGAAACAACACGTCGATTGCTAGCAACCGATTACTATCGTAAGTGTTGCGAAACGTATATGGTAGACCATGGAGCATGTCCAGGGAATATATGCACCACATAAAAACCAGACTTTGTCATGAAAACCAGACTTACTAATAGTAACATGTTTGTTAAAGTTTCGGCTTTCTGTTTGCCCTGTCCTTATCTATAACTACATAAAAATCCATCAAATAGCCATTAATAATAAATAATCCATGAAGAAGAGAAATAAATTAATCTATGTTTAATAAGTGTCTGTGATAAAGACTATTAAGCTTGTTGTGCTCGATAAATGTTTTGCTATTTTTACAGCTCAGACAACGTTGTTTTCAAAATTACTACGCCAAACGAATGGTTCGTTTTTGAAGCTATTAAAAACTCACGCAGTAATTGCTTTATCTGGTGTAAAATAGTCTACTGCAGCACGTTTCTTAAACAATACATATCTAAAAATTAATTTCTCTTCATATTATACTAAGCTGACAGGCTAAGGATGACTTTTCTCCATCGTATCCGCTCCTGCAGTTTGTGTTTCTTTTACTTGCATAAGCAAGTCTTCCACAATCTCTTCAAACCTTCTCTATAGTTGGAGCTGTACACCATATATACAATAGGATTCAGGCAACGCATTACGTGAAGAGGCATGTCTGCCAAACAATTCAATTGTACAACTTGAACCCATTTAGATGAAGCTAGCATGCCAGTGCACAGCAGAACAAAATCGGTGATTGTAGACATCAAGAATATTACTACAAGAAACAACAACATCTTAACAAGGTTCTTCTTTTCTTTGATATCTCGAGATCCACCTGCGCCTTGGCTACAAATGTTTTTCAACACGTAAATACCAAAGAGGATTTTACCATAGCAAAACGTCACAATTGCCGCTGGAAGGACAACCGTTACGATGTTTACTATCAAGATATAGAGTACCTTACTGCGATAGTTGTTGTTTAGTCGGTATTCAACACAGAAAGAAACGGTCATTAAAATCGAAATAAGCCAAATGATAGAGATGGCGAGTTTTGAACTCCGTTTGGTCATTCGTCGGTGTATCTTCATCGGGTGAACCAAGGCGTTGTAGCGTTCAACTGCCAATAACGTCAGCGTCAACGTTGAGATGATTATCGAAATAATTTGCAGTGTCTTCATTACGTATACAACGCCAACAAACCACGGTGCAGATAAACGCATTTGTTCTGGCGTGACATGTTCTGATGCTCGAAGGCCGAAAAAAATATACAATGGGGTGGTCAATACCAGATAGATAAAGTCGGAAGTGGTGATGCTCGCTAGAAAAAAATTGGTGGGAGTTCTCATCCGTCTGTTTTTCCATACAATCAAAACGATGGACAAGTTACCAAGGGTGCCAATGAGACCAAACACGGCGTAACTGAAAACGAAGAAAGCATCCAATCCATCATCACATGATATTTCAGCCATCGGGGAGTTCGTGCCTTCAGTGTGAAAACGTGGCAAGTTAAAGGTTCTATTTTCTGTCGGGTACATCATATTGCCACGCGGTTTTTTGAGCCCAAAAAGCAAAGCTCAATACACTCTGTATATTTATATATGCATGATATATATTACTTTGTATCTATATACACGCATGGGGTCTTAATGTGAAGGCTATTTCAGATACAGTGAAGCACCTCCCACTAAATTGACTGGAATTGAGTAATTATCGCTGATCCAAATGAAACCTTTCAATGAAACTTTTAATAACACTAACCGACATAAAAATTTTAATACTAACCCTAACAAAGCAAATAAAGAAAAAAGAACGAAAAAAATAAATGACGCAAAATTTAAAAAGTCGCCAGACGGTAATCGATCCAAAAATCTGCACCACACTACGAAGCGAACTCCATAACTGGAATATAGTCTTTACCGTTTTTAATAACAATATTTTTATGAATTCATGAACCCATGCGCTACCATTAAGTTGATGTTTGATGACATTTTAATTGAGTATATATGGGACACTCATGAGACACAATAATTGTTATTTAATGAAAATATTGAAAAAATAACGCTCGATGATAATTATGGGAAGATTGTGACAAATACTGAGTTATCAAGTCTGTTTGAAAGTCGAAAGAATACAAAAGGTTGTAAAACTTAAAGTGCCTATACAGCCCTTTCGTTTTTTAGTTATCTGTATAGAGGATCAAAAAATAGCTGATAAGTTATTTTACAGTTTTTGATTTAGACTTTTCGTTTAGAAGATATTTTGCATCCAAATTAAGAAATGTAAGCAAATTCCGATTAAAAACCGAAAACGTATTTTTGCCAATTCTGGAGTCTGGAAACTAGGTTGTGACGTCATTTAAGAGATGAGTCGAGGATCTTCCCAGCTTCGTAAACTAAAACGAGCTCGATTCTCAGATTATACTATAAAATTTATCGTTTATGTTGAACTATTCAATCATGCCTGACAGATACGCAGTGTATGGATGCTCTAATGAAGCGAATTTGAAAGAAAAATATCTGTCCATCGTATTCCTTACTTAAACGATACCTTACTTGAATGATTCCTTACTTGAACTATACGCGGACAGTAAATATGAATATCACATAAAGAACTTGCAGTGTGTTTAATACAGTGTTTACAAGTTCCCCAAGGCAAAACACACATTCGTCTCTTAAATGACGTCACAGTGTCTCTTTCCAGGCCTTTCTAATTTGCGGCTTTTTGACATAAATAGCAATGTTTAAAGAGTGATATGTTCTAAACGAAAAGTCGAAATTAAAAACTATAAATTAACTTATCAGCTATTTTTTCATCCTCTATACAGATAACTAAAAAACGAAAGGGCTGTATAGGCACTTTAAGGGATAGTACACTCTGTATATTTATATATGCATTCTATATATATATATATATACAGATACAGTGAAGCACCAGCTCCCCCTAAATTGACTGGAATTGAGTAATAATCGCTGATCCAAATGAAACCTTTTAATGAAACTTTTAATCACACTAACCGACATAACAATTTTAATACTAACCCTAACAAAGCAAAGAAAGAAAAAAGAACGAAAAAATAAATGACGCAGAATTTAAAAAGTCGCCAGACGGTAATCGAACTAAAACCTGCACCCGCACCATGACAATGTAACACACTAACCACCATGCACTACGAAGCGAACTCCATAAAACTCAAACAAAAAATCACCGCTTCACGCATTCTTTATTCGTTTCCATTCTTACTCGGCGACGAGGTGCTTCACTGTATCTGGTATAGTCTTTATCGTTTTTAATAACAATATTTTTATTAATTCATGAACCCACGCTACTCATTAAGTTGATGTTTGATGAAATTTTGATTGAGTATATATATGGGACACTGGCACACAGTAATTATTATTTGATGAAAGTATTGAAAAAATAACGCTCGATGATAATATTATGCTAAATGTTTTTGCGACTGGATAAATTCACTTCATGCATTAAGGGATGCAAAAACCCGTAACCTTTTGATTGTTGCTGAGAGGTTTTTAACCGTTGAGTTACACGCACGGTCTCCATGATGATGGGGAAGGTTGTGACAAGTTAAGAGGTTGTAAAACTTGAGGGAATAGCCAGGTAATATAGAATTGAACACAAGAGGTTTACAAGCTTGAGTGGTTCTTTCTATTTTTAATGTTTAGTTTAGTTTATTAGATTTATCACTCTTTGGTGAACGGAATACCACAACAGGCTAGAAGCCCAATTGATAAGGGTTCCGAGGGCCTATACGATTTAAGGTCGTTATCCGAGAAGACCCGAAAGTCTGACCATTTGCTGATATTATTGCAAAGGCAGCACTTTCTCCTCGATTATTTTTAAGACCCTGAGTGGAGGTCCGACCCAGGATTTGAACCTGTGTCTCCCAGCTCATAGACATGTGTGGTAACCACTAGACCACAACAGCTTTTGATTTAATAGCTCCCATTTCTGCATATTTATACGATTTTAAGCGTTATAAAGATACTAAAAATCATAACCAATCAAAACAGTTCTTGAGTCGCATCATAACTATAGGGAGATGCAAAGCATCATGGGGCGATCCCTTTACAGAATAAAGTTCTCTTTAGTTGATATATTATATACCAAACATTCGCTCTCTTCTGAAGTCTCGTCTTGTCTTTCTCCGTGCTCGGTCTCTTTATCTATCTACCAAACATTCGCTCTCTTCTGAAGTCTCGTCTTGTCTTTCTCCGTGCTCGGTCTCTTCCCTTCGTTGTCGTTATCGATTTGTTGTCGATTTGCGAAAATTTTGCGCAAAATTGAAAGCATAAAACGACGAAGAGTCTGTGTCCGAAAAAGACGCACGTACGAGAAACAAGAAATCATTTCTACACTTCTACTGCTCGCTTGCAGGCTCGCACCAATTATTTTTTAATCAATCGTCATGTTGGCTTATCCCAAGACCGCACTGCTTTATCTTCATGTGATTATTTCTCCTGAGCAATCGCGTCACGTCTTCTCTGTTGTTCGTATTATAGACCACGTAAATAATCGAGTTTAGACAAGGCGATAAATGATGAAACAACATGATTGCTAGCAAAAAAACAATTACTATCATCGTAAGTATTCCGAAATGTATGGTATTCCATGGAGCATGTCCAGGGAATTGATGTCCAGTCATGAAAACGAGACTTACTAACAGCAACATGTTTGTTAAAGTTTCGGCTTTCTGTTTGCCCTGTCTTTATCTAACTATATAAATAACCATCAAAAATACATTACTAATAAATAATCCATGATGAAGAGAAAGAAATCCAAGTTAAGTTTAATAACTGTCTTTATTGTGATAAAGTAAGCTTGCTGTGCTCGATAAATTTCTTGCTGGTTTTTACAGCTCAGACAACGTTGTTTTCAAAATTACTACGCCAAACGAATGGTTCGTTTTTGAAGCTATTAAAAAACTCACGCAGTAATTGCTTTATCTGGTGTAAAATAGTCTACTGCAGCACGTTTCTTAAACAATACATATCTAAAAATTAATTTATCTTCATGTTATACTAAGCTGACAGGCTAAGGATGACTTTTCTCCATCGTATCCGCTCCTGCAGTTTGTGTTTCTTTTACTTGCATAAGCAAGTCTTCCACAATCTCTTCAAACCTTCTCTATAGTTGGAGCTGTACACCATATATAGGCTACAATAGGATTGAGGCAACGCATTACGTGAAGAGGCATGTCTGCCAAACAATACAGTTGTACAACTTGAACCCATTTAGATGAAGCTAGCATGGCAACGGTCAGAACAAAATCCGTGATTGTAGACATCAAGAATATTACTACAAGAAACAACAACATCTTAACAAGGTTCTTCTTTTCTTTGATATCTCGAGATCCACCTGAGCCTTGGCTACAAATGTTTTTCAACACGTAAATACCAAATAGGATTTTACCATAGCAAAACGTCACAATTGCCGCTGGAAGGACAACCGTTACGATGTTTACTATCAAGATATAGAATACTTTACTGCGATAGTTGTTGTTTAGTCGGTATTCAACATAGCTAGAAACGGTTATTAAAATCGAAATAAGCCAAATGATAGAGATGGCGAGTTTTGAACTCCGTTTGGTCATTCGTCGGTGTATCTTCATCGGGTGAACCAAGGCGTTGCAGCGTTCAATTGCCAATAACGTCAGCGTCAACGTTGAGAAGATTATCGAGGTAATTTTCAATATATTCCTTGCGTATTCAACAACAATAAACCAAGGTGGTAAGCGCATTTGTTCTGGCGTGACATGATATTCTGACGCTCGAAGGCCGTAAAAAATATACAATATGGTGTGGTCAATGCCAGGTAGATAAAGTCGGAAGTGGTCATGCTCGCTAGAAAAAAGTTGGTGGGAGTTCTCATCCGTCTGTTCGTCCATACAATCAAAACGATGGACCAGTTACCAAGGGTGCCAATGAGACCAAACAAGGCGTAACTGAAAACGAGGAAAGCCTCCAACCTATCATCACACAATCTTGCAGCCATTGGAGAGTTCGTGCCTTCAGCGTGAAAACCTGACAAATCAAAGGTTCTATTTTCTATCTGGTACATCATATTGCCACGTCTTTTTTTAGCCCAAAAACCAAAGCTCGATACACTCTGTATATTTATATATGCATTCTATATATATATATATACATGCAGATACAGTGAAGCACCTCCCCCTAAATTGACTGGAATTGAGTAATAATCGCTGATCCAAATGAAACCTTTTAATGAAACTTTTAATAACACTAACCGACATAAAAATTTTAATACTAACCCTAACAAAGCAAAGAAAGAAAAAAAACCGAAAAAATAAATGACGCAAAATTTAAAAAGTCGCCAGACGGTAATTATCGAACCAAAACCTGCACCCGCACCCGCACCATGACAATGTGGCAACACAGTAACCACCACACTACGAAGCGAACTCCATAAAACTCAAACAAATATCACCGCTTCAGGCATTCTTTATTCGTTTCCATTCTTACTCGGCGACGAGATGCTTCACTGTATCTGGTATAGTCTTTATCGTTTTTAATAACAATATTTTTATTAATTCATGAACCCACGCTACTCATTAAGTTGATGTTTGATGAAATTTTGATTGAGATATGGGACACTGGCACACACTAATTATTATTTGATGAAAGTATTGAAAAAATATCGCTCGATGATAATAATATTATACTGAATGTTTTTGCGACTGGATAAATTCACTTCATGCATTAAGGGATGATAACCCGTAACCTTTTGATTGTTGCTGAGAGGTTTTTAACCGTTGAGTTACACGCACGGACTCCATGATAGGGAAGGTTGTGACAAATACTGAGTTATCAAGTCTGTTTGAAAGTCGAAAGAACACAAGAGAAGGTTGTAAAACTTAATGGAATAGCCAAGTATAGAATTGAACACAAGAGTTTTACAAGCTTGAGTGGTTCTTTCTATTTTTCATGTTTAGTTTAGTTTATTAGATTTATCACTCTTTGGTGAACGGAATACCACAACAGGCTAGAAGCCCAATTGATAGGGGTTCCGAGGGCCTACGATTTAAGGTCGTTATCCAAGAAGACCCGAAAGTCTTACCATTTGCTGATATTATTACAAAGGCAGCACTTTCTCCTAAATTATTTTTAAGACCCTGAGTGGAGGTCCGACCTAGGATTTGAACCTGTGTCTCCCAGCTCATAGACATGTGTGGTAACCACTAGACCACAACAGCTTTTGATTTAATAGCTCCCATTTCTGCATATAATTTATACGATTTTAAGCGTTATAAAGATACTAAAAATCATAACCAATCAAAACAGTTCTTGAGTCGCATCATAACTATAGGGAGATGCAAAGCATCATGGGGCGATCCCTTTACAGAATAAAGTTCTCTATAGTTGATATATTATATACCAAACATTTGCTCTCTTCTGAAGTCTCGTCTTGTCTTTCTCCGTGCTCGGTCTCTTCCCTTCGTTGTCGATTTGTTGTCGATTTGCGAAAATTTTGCGCAAAATTGAAAGCATAAAACGACGAAGAGTCTGTGTCCGAAAAAGACGTACGTACGAGAAACAAGAAATCATTTCTACACTTCTACTGCTCGCGCTTGCAGGCTCGCACCAATTATTTTTTAATCAATCGTCATGTTGGCTTATCCCAAGATCACACTGCTTTATCTTCATGTGATTATTTCTCCTGAGCAATCGCTTCACGTCTTCTCTGTAGTTCGTATTATAGACCACGTAAATAATCGAGTTTAGGCAAGGGGATAAATGATGAAACAACATGACTGCTAGCAAAAAACCAATTACTACCGTAAGTATTCCGAAATGCATGGTATTCCATGGAGCATGTCCAGGGAATTGATGTCCAGTCATGAAAACGAGGCTTACTAACAGCAACATGTTTGTTAAAGTTTCGGCTTTCTGTTTGCCCTGTCTTTATCTAACTATATAAATAACCATCAAAAATACATTACTAATAAATAATCCATGATGAAGAGAAAGAAATCCAAGTTTTTAATAACTGTCTTTATTGTGATAAAGTAAGCTTGCTGTGCTCGATAAATTTCTTGCTGGTTTTTACAGCTCAGACAACGTTGTTTTCAAAATTACTACGCCAAACGAATGGTTCGTTTTTGAAGCTATTAAAAAACTCACGCAGTAATTGCTTTATCTGGTGTAAAATAGTCTACTGCAGCTCGTTTCTTAAACTATACATATTTAAAAATTCATTTATCTTCCGTGACAGGCTAAGGATGACTTTTCTCCATCGTATCCGCTCCTGCAGTTTGTGTTTCTTTTACTTGCATAAGCAAGTCTTCCACAATCTCTTCAAACCTTCTCTATAGTTGGAGCTGTACACCATATATACAATAGGATTCAGGCATCGCATTAGGTGAAGAGGCATGTCTGCCAAACAATTCAATTGTACAACTTGAACCCATTTAGATGAAGCTAGCATGCCAGTGCACAGCACAACAAAATCCGTGATTGTAGACATCAAGAATATTACTACAAGAAACAACAACATCTTAACAAGGTTCTTCTTTTCTTTGATATCTCGAGATCCACCTGAGCCTTGGCTGCAAATGTTTTTCAACACGTAAATACCAAAGAGGATTTTACCATAGCAAAACGTCACAATTGCCGCTGGAAGGACAACCGTTACGATGTTTACTATCAAGATATAGAGTACCTTACTGCGATAGTTGTTGTTTAGTCCGTATTCAACACAGAAAGAAACGGTCATTAAAATCGAAATAAGCCAAATGATAGAGATGGCGAGTTTTGAACTCCGTTTGGTCATTCGTCGGTGTATCTTCATCGGGTGAACCAAGGCGTTGTAGCGTTCAACTGCCAATAACGTCAGCGTCAACGTTGAGATGATTATCGAAATAATTTGCAGTGTCTTCATTACGTATACAACGCCAACAAACCACGGTGCAGATAAACGCATTTGTTCTGGCGTGACATGTTCTGAAGCTCGAAGGCCGAAATAAATATACAATGGGGTGGTCAATGCCAAGTAGATAAAGTCGGAAGTGGTAATGCTCGCTAGAAAAAAGTTGGTGGGAGTTCTCATCCGTCTGTTTTTCCATACAATCAAAACGATGGACAAGTTACCAAAGGTGCCAATGAGACCAAACACGGCGTAACTGAAAACGAAGAAAGCATCCAATCCATCATCACATGATATTTCAGCCATCGGGGAGTTCGTGCCTTCAGTGTGAAAACGTGGCAAGTTATTGCCACGCGGTTTTTTGAGCCCAAAAAGCAAAGCTCGATACACTCTGTATATTTATATATGCATGATATATATTACTTTGTATCTATATACACTCATGGGGTCTTAATGTGAAGGCTATTTCAGATACAGTGAAGCACCTCCCACTAAATTGACTGGAATTGAGTAATTATCGCTGATCCAAATGAAACCTTTCAATGAAACTTTTAATAACACTAACCGACATAAAAATTTTAATACTAACCCTAACAAAGCAAAGAAAGAAAATAGAACGAAAAAAATAAATGACGCAAAATTTAAAAAGTCGCCAGACGGTAATCGATCCAAAAATCTGCACCACACTACGAAGCGAACTCCATAACTGGAATATAGTCTTTACCGTTTTTAATAACAATATTTTTATGAATTCATGAACCCATGCGCTACCATTAAGTTGATGTTTGATGAAATTTTAATTGAGTATATATGGGACACTCATGAGACACAATAATTGTTATTTAATGAAAATATTGAAAAAATAACGCTCGATGATAATTATTGGAAGGTTGTGACAAATACTGAGTTATCAAGTCTGTTTGAAAGTCGAAAGAATACAAGAGGTTGTAAAACTTGAAGTGCCTATACAGCCCTTTCGTTTTTTAGTTATCTGTATAGAGGATCAAAAAATAGCTGATAAGTTATTTTACAGTTTTTGATTTAGACTTTTCGTTTACTGAAGATATTTTGCATCCAAATTAAGAAATGTAAGCAAATTCCGATTAAAAACCGAAAACGTATTTCTGCCAATTCTGGAGTCTGGAAACTAGGTTGTGACGTCATTTAAGAGATGAGTCGAGGATCTTCCCAGCTTCGTAAACAAACGAGCTCGATTCTCAGATTATACTATAAAATTTATCGTTTATGTTGAACTATTCAATCATGCCAGACAGATACGCAGTGTATGGATGCTCTAATGAAGCGAATTTTAAAGAAAAATATTTGTCCATCGTATTCCTTACTTAAACGATACCTTACTTGAATGATTCCTTACTTGAACTATACGCGGACAGTAAATATGAATATCACATATAAAGAACTTGCAGTGTGTTTAATACAGTGTTTACAAGTTCCCCAAGGCAAAACACACATTCGTCTCTTAAATGACGTGACAGTGTCTCTTTCCAGGCCTTTCTAATTTGCGGCTTTTTGACATAAATAGCAATGTTTAAAGAGTGATATCTTCTAAACGAAAAGTGGAAATTAAAAACTATAAATTAACTTATCAGCTATTTTTTCATCCTCTATACAGATAACTAAAAAACGAAAGGGCTGTATAGGCACTTTAAGGGATAGTACACTCTGTATATTTATATATGCATTCTATATATATATATATATACAGATACAGTGAAGCACCAGCTCCCCCTAAATTGACTGGAATTGAGTAATAATCGCTGATCCAAATGAAACCTTTTAATCACACTAACCGACATAACAATTTTAATACTAACCCTAACAAAGCAAAGAAAGAAAAAAGAACGAAAAAATAAATGACGCAGAATTTAAAAAGTCGCCAGACGGTAATCGAACTAAAACCGCATGCACCCGCACCATGACAATGTAACACACTAACCACCATGCACTACGAAGCGAACTCCATTAAACTCAAACAAAAAATCACCGCTTCACGCATTCTTTATTCGTTTCCATTCTTACTCGGCGACGAGGTGCTTCATTGTATCTGGTATAGTCTTTATCGTTTTTAATAACAATATTTTTATTAATTCATGAACCCACGCTACTCATTAAGTTGATGTTTGATGAAATTTTGATTGAATATATATGGGACACTGGCACACACTAATTATTATTTGATGAAAGTATTGAAAAAATATCGCTCGATGATAATAATATTATACTGAATGTTTTTGCGACTGGATAAATTCACTTCATGCATTAAGGGATGATAACCCGTAACCTTTTGATTGTTGCTGAGAGGTTTTTAACCGTTGAGTTACACGCACGGACTCCATGATAGGGAAGGTTGTGACAAATACTGAGTTATCAAGTCTGTTTGAAAGTCGAAAGAACACAAGAGAAGGTTGTAAAACTTGATGGAATAGCCAAGTATATATAGAATTGAACACAAGAGTTTTACAAGCTTGAGTGGTTCTTTCTATTTTTCATGTTTAGTTTAGTTTATTAGATTTATCACTCTTTGGTGAACGGAATACCACAACAGACTAGAAGCCCAATTGATAGGGGTTCCGAGGGCCTACGATTTAAGGTCGTTATCCGAGAAGACCCGAAAGTCTTACCATTTGCTGATATTATTACTAAGGCAGCACTTTCTCCTAAATTATTTTTAAGACCCTGAGTGGAGGTCCGACCTAGGATTTGAACCTGTGTCTCCCAGCTCATAGACATGTGTGGTAACCACTAGACCACAACAGCTTTTGATTTAATAGCTCCCATTTCTGCATATAATTTATACGATTTTAAGCGTTATAAAGATACTAAAAATCATAACCAATCAAAACAGTTCTTGAGTCGCATCATAACTATAGGGAGATGCAAAGCATCATGGGGCGATCCCTTTACAGAATAAAGTTCTCTATAGTTGATATATTATATACCAAACATTTGCTCTCTTCTGAAGTCTCGTCTTGTCTTTCTCCGTGCTCGGTCTCTTCCCTTCGTTGTCGTTATCGATTTGTTGTCGATTTGCGAACATTTTGCGCAAAATTGAAAGCATAAAACGACGAAGAGTCTGTGCCCGAAAAAGACGCACGTACGAGAAACAAGAAATCATTTCTACACTTCTACTGCTCGCTTGCAGGCTCGCACCAATTATTTTTTAATCAATCGTCATGTTGGCTTATCCCAAGACCGCACTGCTTTATCTTCATGTGATTATTTCTCCTGAGCAATCGCTTCACGTCTTCTCTGTAGTTCGTATTATAGACCACGTAAATAATCGAGTTTAGGCAAGGGGATAAATGATGAAACAACACGATTGCTAGCAAAAAAACAATTACTATCGTGCATGTAAGTATTCCGAAATGTATGGTATTCCATGGAGCATCAAGCATGTCTAGGGAATTGATGTCCAGTCATGAAAACGAGACTTACTAACAGCAACATGTTTGTTAAAGTTTCGGCTTTCTGTTTGCCCTGTCTTTATCTAACTATATAAATATCCATCAAAAATACATTGATAATAAATAATCCATGATGAAGAGAAAGAAATCCAAGTTAAGTTTAATAAGTGTCTTTATTGTGATAAAGGCTATAGCTTGCTGTGCTCGATAAATTTCTTGCTGGTTTTTACAGCTCAGACAACGTAGTTTTCAAAATTACTTCGCCAAACGAATGGTTCGTTTTTGAAGCTATTAAAAAAACTCACGCAGTAATTGCTTTATCTGGTGTAAAATAGTCTACTGCAGCACGTTTCTTAAACAATACATATCTAAAAATTAATTTATCTTCATGTTATACTAAGCTGACAGGCTAAGGATGACTTTTCTCCATCGTATCCGCTCCTGCAGTTTGTGTTTCTTTTACTTGCATAAGCAAGTCTTCCACAATCTCTTCAAACCTTCTCTATAGTTGGAGCTGTACACCATATATACAATAGGATTGAGGCAACGCATTACGTGAAGAGGCATGTCTGCCAAACAATACAGTTGTACAACTTGAACCCATTTAGATGAAGCTAGCATGGCAACGCACGTCAGAACAAAATCCGTGATTGCAGACATCAAGAATATTACTACAAGAAACAACAACATCTTAACAAGGTTCTTCTTTTCTTTGATATCTCGAGATCCACCTGCGCCTTGGCTACAAATGTTTTTCAACACGTAAATACCAAAGAGGATTTTACCATAGCAAAACGTCACAATTGCCGCTGGAAGGACAACCGTTACGATGTTTACTATCAAGATATAGAGTACCTTACTGCGATAGTTGTTGTTTAGTCGGTATTCAACACAGAAAGAAACGGTCATTAAAATCGAAATAAGCCAAATGATAGAGATGGCGAGTTTTGAACTCCGTTTGGTCATTCGTCGGTGTATCTTCATCGGGTGAACCAAGGCGTTGTAGCGTTCAATTGCCAATAACGTCAGCGTCAACGTTGAGAAGATTATCGAGGTAATTTTCAGTATAATCCTTGCGTATTCAACAACAATAAACCAAGTTGGTAAGCGCATTTGTTCTGGCGTGACATATTTTAACGCTCGAACGCCGTAAAAAATATACAATGGGGTGGTCAATGCCAAGTAGATAAAGTCGGAAGTGGTGATGCTCGCAAGAAAAAAGTTGGTGGGAGTTCTCATGCGTCTGTTTTTCCATACAATTAAAACGATGGACCAGTTACCAAGGGTGCCAATGAGACCAAACAAGGCATAACTCACAACGAGGAAAGCCACCATTCCATCATCACATGATCTTGCAGCCATTGGGGAGTTCGTGCCTTCAGCGTGAAAACCTGACAAGTTAAAGGTTCTATTTGCTATCTGGTATAATATCATATTACCACGCGTTTTTTTGAGCCCAAAAAGCAAAGCTTGATACACTCTGTATATTTATACATGCGTGATATATATTACTTTGTATCTATATATATATATATATATATATATTATATACACTTTGCTGGGATTTTAATGTGAAGGCTATTTCAGATACAGTGAAGCACCTCCCCCCAAATTGACTGGAATTGAGTAATAATAGCTGATCCAAATGAAACCTTTTAATGAAACTTTTAATAACACTAACCGACATAAAAAACTTTTAATACTAACCCTAACAAAGCAAAGAAAGAAAAAAGAACAAAAAAAATAAATGACGCAAAATTTAAAAAGTCGCCAGACGGTAATCGAACCAAAACCTGCACCCGCACACACTAACCACCATGCACTACGAAGCTAACTCGGCATTTATTCGTTTCCATTCTTACTCGGCGACGAGGTGCTTCACTGTATCTGGAATAGTCTTTATCGTTTTTAATAACAATATTTTTATTAATTCATGAACCCACGCTACTCATTAAGTTGATGTTTGATGAAATTTTGATTGAGATATGGGACACTGGCACACACTAATTGTTATTTGATGAAAGTATTGAAAAAATAACGCTCGATGATAATTATGCTAAATGTTTTTGCGACTGGATAAAATCACTTCATGCATTAAAGGATGCTATAACCCGTAACCTTTTGATTGTTACTCTGAGGGCTTTTAACTGTTGAGTTACACGGACGGAATCCATGATGATGGGGAGGGAAGGTATTGCTATGCCTCGAAAGCACTGACAGCCACAGAACGGGACTATAGTAACATTGAAAAAGAGACCCTCGTTCATGTCGCATGGGGGTTAGAACGATTCCACTATTTCATTTATGGCAAGCACGGCTTAATCATAAATACCGACCACAAACCATTGGAATCCATTTTTAAGAAGAAACTAGTCAGCTGCCCACCGAGACTACAACGACTGCTGCTGAGAGCACCCAAATATGATGTTACTGCATGTGAAGTAGAGGAATCAATGTTCCCATTGCTGATGCCCTATCGAGAATTAACTCTCAACTGCATACACCAAATGTTGGTGAACTACCACAACTAGAAGTCCACCAAGTAACCAACACCCTCCCAGCAACACCAGCAAGATTACAACAGATCAGAGAAGAAACAGCCAAAGATGCAACCCTTTCCCTTCTCAGGGAAACCATATATCAAGGATGGCCTGAATACAGAAGCATGTGGCCTGCATGAATACAGAAGCATATGGCCTGAATACAGAAGCATATGCCCACCATCCATCCAAGATTATTGGAACTTTAGAGAGGAACTAACCATCGAAGATGGCCTCATCTTGAAATGTGACCGCCTGGTCATACCCAACTGCAACCAGAAATCCTGACCACCATCCATCAAGGTCACCAAGGGCAAGAAAAGTGCCGACTGAGATCCCGAACATGTATATACTGGCTAGGAATCACCAAAGATATCATCCACCAAGTAACAAATTGCGAATCCTGTCAGAGACACAAAACAACACACAAAGGCAGCCGCTGCTCCAACCAGACCCACCAAGCCGACCTTGGGAGAGAGTCAGTTCAGACCTATTTGAGTAAAAAGGACAACACTATACCTCCTGATTCCAGACCAATATAGCATATTACCCATCATTATCAATCACGTGAAAAGTATTTTTGCTGAACATGGTATTCCAACGAAGCTGTTCACAGACAATGGACCACAATAATAATAATAATAATAATAATAATAATAATAATAATAATAATAATAATAATAATAATAATAATAATAATAATAATAATAATGGTTTATTTCATATTCAATAGCTAATATAGCTAAATTACAATATGTTTACAAGATCTAAATTTCAATAATATTAAAAAATACAGTACCGACTGAGGTTTTCCAAGAATTCACCAGGCTCGATACCATTGAGCATATCACCAGCTCACCACACTACCCACAGTCGAATGGACTCGCTCAAAGAATAGTCCAGACTGTCAAACACGTACTACAGAAATGTAAAGAAGAGGATGAAGACCCATGCCTTGGAATTCTGTGCTGCAGAGCAATACCGTTAGACCACAACCTGAAATCACCTGCAGAACTACTCACAGCAGATTGCAGATGGCAACGGCAGGGATGTGATGAAGAACATACAGCAAAGGCAGAAAGAAAGACAAGCCCACCACTATAACCTCAACACAAGACCATTCCAAGAACCACCACAAAAGAAGCAACCCATCCATATCCACAACAATGCCAACCAGACGTGGCAACCAAGAACCGTCATCGAAGCAACAAAAGAACCAAGATCATATCTAGTCTGATCTGATGTCACTGGTGCCATCTATACCGGCGAACAAGAGACCACCTTAGGCCACGAGTAACTGGACCTACTCGTCTATAAACAGAAGAAAACGCAACAAGCAACTACACTGCAAAAAGTGGACGAACTGTAAAAAATCCAAACAAACTCAACTTATAAGTTATGTAAAATAAAACTAATTATATATATAATGTGGTGTCTGCAAAAGAACACTAAAAAGTAACAGAAGGGGATGTAATATTACGTGTCACTGACGTCAGAGAACAGTCGAACTCGTGGTTATTGATTTGTACTCTGTCATATATCTTTTTCTGTCCAGTTCATATTATATTTAAGGATGTAAATAAAAGTACTATTCAAATATAAATAAGAAGTATTACAATAGCTACATCCGACTTCATTATACCTGTCGTTAACCACACCTTTCTATGTTATCATTCTTCTCGCCACAAAATATACTCTCAAACATCGTATTTACATGTATAAAGTAAATTGATTTTTTACTTTATACATGCTATTTACATGTATAAAGTAAAAAATCAACTTGCACCTAACAGTGTATCAGAAATATTTACCCTTAAACAATCTAGCTATTCATTAAGAAATGGTGATTTCGATATACCTAGATTCAATACAGTCAATTATGGAAAACACTCACTACGTTATTTTGGACCAATGTTATGGTCAAGGTTAAGTAGTGATATTAGGAATTCTACAAGTCTTAAAGTATTTAAAAATGTTATTCGTAAGTTGGATATTAGTAGCCTTTTAGAAAATAACAGTAACTGCTGTGAACTTTGCAGTACATGAATGTTCCATGTATGTCTGACTAATCGTTTTAAGTTCATTGTAAAATATTATTTCATTGTAAAATTATCTTATTATGCAATTGCCTATATTATCTTACTTTTGTAATTTATTGGCAGTTAGATAGGATATATTAACTTATCTGTAATTTATTAGTAGTTAGATAGGATATATAATGTCCCCAATTAGCCTTCTTAGGCTAAATAATTTTGACACTTGAATAAAGTTATTGTATTGTATTGTATTGTATTGAATCGCAGCTACAAACTTGTTGTGCGAAATTATCGTTTCGACTTTTGCTCTAACTTTATTGGCAGTTGGTGCATCGAACTATGAAGGTACATCAGATTCGTCAGATCACGGTTCGTCAGATCACAAATCGCCAATGGCCGCTAGCATTTCTGCTCAAATATTGTCCGATTCAAACGGATCACCCAAAACGACTTTTAACTTCCGTATAAGGAGTTAGTCCTACCATGTACGGCTTGTATATATAAATATATATATACAAACTATTCGTGAGAAATGGATCCCTGCCGCGGCGAGATTATCACCCTCGTAAACCTTGTCGCAAGGTCAACAAACTTTAAAAAATCCAACTACCAGTATTTTAAACTATTTAGTTACAAACCAAAATGTCTTTCCATCAGCTACATATACTGTAGCTCCATTTAACGGCAACACCAGGGGGGTGGTGGGGGGGGGGGGGGGGGTGGTGGGGGGGGGGGGGTGGTAGTGGGGGGTGGGGTGGCACAATCCTATCTAAACTCTATCACCGTCGTCACTAAAGCATCTTAATTATTTCATTCTGTTCGGGGCGATGGAGACGAGGTTTTTGAAATTGCTTGTTTAAACATGTAAAATGACCCCTGATAATATAAATACCATACAACAACCACGAACATTCTCATCATCACCATCATCATCACCATCCTCATCACTATCCTCACCACCATCCTCCTCACCACCACTACCCTCATCATCCTCATCACCACCACGGACATTCATTGGCGGAGACTTTATTCCAAATGAAACCACATCACCACCACCGCCACCACTTAATAAAAGTTACTCACCTAAAAGTTTTATTCTTTCAACATTCTCCTCAAATTGTCTAGCTTTGTCAATAGCGACACGAATTACCTGTAAGACGCAAATAAATATCACCATTGTTACTCAGCGAAAACTCAAATGAGTAAAAAAACAATGGGATCAGTAAATAGTATTATTAGTCGACTTTATTACAAAGTCAGACCAAGTGAGTGACATCAAGATGATTTTCTTCGTTTACATTATATTTATCTTATATTTCTTTATGCGTAGTTGGGTAAAGTTGGCTATGGTTTTTAGGAGTTTTACCTCTTCAGGGATATTCGCAAGCCGTGCTACATTGAAGCCATAACTCTTCGGGCATGCACCTTCGACAAACTTATGCAAGAAAGTGATGGCCTCTTTGCTGGGATCACTCTCTTTGTCGTCATTTTCAACCATACACGCCTAGAAGAACAAACTAGAAATTGGATCCGAAATGTACCCAAGCTAGAAATGGACCCAAGCTAGTTGGGACACACTGAAAGCTGCAGAGGGAACAAACGTTTCGGCTACTGGGGGAAAGGAAGCCCAAGGAAAGAGAAGGAGAGCTTGCCATGAATAGGAAATGGATTAAAGGATGACTCAAAAGGACCTTTCTGTTTTTGCCTGATCTTTATTTTTGGTTAGGTTAGGGTTAGCTATACGGTTAAAGTTAGGTAGACTGGAATCAAAGTAACACACTCCGCTTGAATCGCTTTAGATCTCGGCGCTTTTACAAGGTATTGGCATTGAACTTCAACCATTGTTTCTTTTATTCTCGTGGGGTTCGAATCCGAAAAATTATTGAAAAATCTTGAAATTTCGCTTTAGACGCATGCGCTTATATGCGGGGGGAACTGATAGGGTAAGTGGTTGAACTTAACTACGATTCAACTGAGTTAAAATTTTACACAACCAGACCCTGGTGTTCATCATGCAACCAGGGCCGTACTCAGAACATTTAACAGGGAGGTGTAAGCTCACTTCAACCGACTGACGCAAGAGCTTGTAACGACCACATCCTATCGATCGCAGAGCTTGTCAAAATATTGTTTTTCCGTTGGGAGCTTACTAAAATGAACCTGGTCAGCTGGTGAAACGGTTAATTAGTCCTACGTTAATAACACACTCCCAATACGGAATGAAAACATGATGATAAATTTAATAAATTTATGTCTTTGGTGTTCTCTCGTTGATTACATTTACATATAAACAAAAAATTTAACATCAACATTTGGTTTGTGAGTATTAAATTTGGTAGTTTGAAATTAATTTAAACTGATAAGTGCTAAAAGTTATGATTCTACTTGTCCGTGTTAAATCGAACACGTCTAAACACGTCACATTCACTACAGCAGTGTGTATATTATAACACATCCAAGCATTACCGATATATAGTGACTGCCGCATAGGCAGTAACCTTCGCTCTCCATCTGAGTCTCGGTGGCTCAATGGTTAGAGCGTCTCACCGGCAATCAGAAGGTTACAGGTTCGGATTCCTGTCCGGGACTCAGAATCATTTTTCTGAGGATACGAGCTTGACGATCGTCCATGTATCGTCTGTCTACTCCAAGCTCTCCCACATTCACTACAGCAGTACGTATATATTAACACAATATTTATTTATTTATTTATTTACAAAGCTTACACTGTGACTAAAAAAAACACAAAAAAAAACAACAATAAAATTGTCACAGCGAGGGTTAGTACAACAGAGCATGGCTCCAACTTAAGTACTCCCTATTCTATATAACTATATAAATATAACTTCTGCCGACTGAAACTCGTAAAAAGATTTCGCAATAGTAGAAAGTACTCTTTGAAGACGTTAGGCTTTAACGGTAGTTTTGCAGTGTTTATGTACACAATAAAATTTCGATAACTATGTGTGACGTTTCTAAGGGGGGTGGGGGTGGGGGGGGGGGGGGTGGCGGGTCTCCAGAGAAACGTCCATATGACGTTTCTCGTGGGCCAAATCGATATGCGAGGCTTCCCTTATTCACGAGGTTGATAAGTACTTATCAACCTCATATACAATTATTCATGAGGTTGATAAGTAGTCCCTCATAAATACTAAACTTCACCAATGATGATATAAGGCGGTTATATCAATCCTTCGCCGTCGGGTTGATATATCTCTTAAACACCTCGCGGTCACGGTATATAACCTATACTTAACACTAATAAAAGGATCGTCCGGTAAGGATATAGCGAACATCTTGCAGGGATATAGCGAACCCATACCACTAAACAAGAGATTGAAAGAAAAATATCCCCCCTCTACGCCCGTGATGTAACGTTTTCGTTTGTAATTGGTCCAGGTAATTAGGCTATTTATAGCAGAAACAGAATATCGTTGCATTGAATTATAAGGTTTAGGAGTTGGGTTAGTATTTCTTTATTTCAGTTCTTGTAAAGTTTCTGAATCCTGAGTCTGTGTCTATTGTCTCTCCAGTACACGAGGAATCCTAACCCTAACCCAAACTAAGACCTATAGACCTAACACTGATATAAAGAAATACTACAAGCCTACTTCTAAACCAAATATTGTATAGTTCTGTGCGCGGTATACCCAAATTACACTCGCCATTCAATTACATCACTTGCAGAGATGACGAAGCTACCTTTGCTCTATGAATTAACAAGACAAGAACAACTAACCATTTTCCAAGCCCAATAACTCCAGGATATCAAGAAAGGAACAGCCACAGGCATCGACGAACGTTTCTCAGTAATCCATTTCAAACAAGTTAGACATGACAAATCGCAATTAAGCTGACAACCAAACTCCAAACGTCTTCGTCAAGGAAGGTGCAACTGAATAAGCAAATACACGAGAAGAGGCAATGTCTCATGGGAACGAAGAAGAACAATCAAGGGTTGACAATTAAGATTTTTTTGAAATGAAATTGTCTTTGACCCTTGAATCTCTGGGGACTGGTTGCACACCACCAATGAAACGATAATTAAGTTTGTCTTTCTGAAATAACTCTTGAAATGATGAGGAATGGCGTTTACAGCTCGTTCATGTCTCACTTCATTATTGGTGTCAATAAGGACCTTACGATCTACGACGGCAACCTAGGACGGCGACGGCAGTAAAAGCAATATAAGTTTTAGCATTTGAATGAAACCACGATCGATTTACTAGTGTATATTTGACACTCAAAAAACTTGTTTTATGATCTCCAAAACGCATCAATATTTCTAAAACGATTGTAGTGTCTGTGTTTAAGTCTGTCTTAAGGAACAGCTCTCATATCTCCGCGAGTTACCGTCGTCCTAAAGACGTGAAAATGCTCTCAGTCACGTTGTAAACAGAACGAGGACGGCGTCGACTGATTACTCTTGGGAATAAAAATTATTAATTTCTATTATTTCGCATAAAGTTATTTTGTTTGAACGACACCTCCTAGTATAGTATAGGCACTGATCTCTAAATAAAGACTGGATTGAGCAACTATTGTTCATAAAATGAAGCCGGAAGTCCGCCATTACTAAGGGACCAACTGAGAATCACCCAGAAATTCTCATATTATGTACATCTCGTACGTATTCCATATAAGGAAGTGACCGACGAGCAAATAGAAGGCATTGACGAGCAAATATGGCACTCGTACCAGCCCACTGGATGTGTGATTGTTAACACGTTACGATATGTTCGATTATCCGCTCTTTTTAAGAAAACTACGTTCGCTAGCCGGATAAGCTGTACGCATATTGTAAACAGTTAATTTATCTTTGTTTTAATATATATTGTAGCTTTGGGAGTTGATTATTTCTCAAGAAAACGTTCGTCGAAGACAGCCGAAAGTTCGTATTTTTGTTTACAAGATGGTATCCGTATTGCGAAAATTATATTTTTGAGCATGTTCGATTATCCGCGCTTTTAAAGAGAACTAAGTTAGCTACCGGGATAAATCTGTACGTATGTTGTAAATAGATAATTTAACTTTCCCTTGATATATTCTATAGCTTTGGGGGTGGTTTATTTCTCAAGAAAACGTTTGCCAAAGGGTTAGGACCTTTGTTATTTTGGGGTACGAGGTTTCAACGTGTCAGCTATTTGCTCGTTAATTCACTCTATTTGCTCGTCAATGCCTTCTATTTAGCAGAAGACACGTGGAATATAATATTAAAAATAGGTACGCAATGCGCACATGCAGGTCTGCTGACATTTTGAGTTACAGAGAAATGAGAGATAAGTAAGTTCATTGGCTTGTGTCCATTCTTTGTGAGTATGTCCGAGGCTATAAGAACGGGTGCTGTTTCGCGCTAAGTTGTCACGATATACTGCGGAATAGGGGCAAACATTTTAAACATATTTGGAAATTATAAGTTTATTCAAATCATATAGGTTGTAGGCTAGCAATGTCTGAAATCGTATTTCTTTCACTGTTATATCTCGAAAGTTTAGCGAAGGTGTAGATCATGTTTGAGTTAATTGAGACGTGTTTGTTTAGGATATAATATGACAAATATGTGTGACGGTAAACATTAATACCCGTACTAGGTTCATAAGTTTCGATATACAATTATTTCGGCTAAAATATTAAGCGATTTTGAAATTACCTGGCAGTGTCACTATTAAATTTAAACCACATGAGCCGACCACTGAAACACAAAATATAGCGCATGGCCAAAAATGTCGGTCATTGCAAACACACTTATCTCGTTCAAATTCGTATAATATCACAGTTCCCTCGGTTTCTTTTGTTCTCGAAGGCACATTTAACGTCTAAATTACCTAATCCATAAACATTAGGTACGATTAGTAACTAATCATGCCTAGGTGCGATTAGTAACTAATCATACCTAGGTGCGATTAGAAACTAATCTGCATATCTAATGTTTATGGAAAACGCTCGTTTATCCACACACATACATACTGTAGGACGATTGCAAACTTTCACAAAAAAACAATTCTACACATACTTTTACCTATAACAATTCCTGCTCCATACTGTGTGTCGTTTCGTATTCGCCGATTCAGTGCCTTCTCTCGTATTCTCGACATCTCTTCCCTGCACGAAACTAAAACGTTTATGCGACATACTCGCTCTCGCTAACTACATCTTTACTCGAATTGCACTGCCGAATACGCTCGCATAAAGCCTTTATATATGCTACCCCCAAAGGATTTCAATAGAAAATTAAAAATGTCCCTCAAACCTAGTAAAAGTCCCTCGGGACTTTTACATCTTCCTCGCAAACCGTAATATTACAAAGTAATAGCATGGCGTTTCGGTTGATTAGTGATTAAATGTCCCTCAAGCCTCGGGAGATTTAGTAAAAGTCTTTTACTAAATCTCCCTCGGCTTTCGGGTACATTTAATCACTAATCAACCTCAAAGCCATGCTATTACTTATAATAATACGTGTAATTTACACACAAGAACATGACCAAAATGTTGGCCAGTGTAAACACAATGGCTGTGATAAACAACAAAAGTAGTTCAATACCTATCGTGGACGTAAATAAGCGAAGGAAGAAGCCTACTCGGTAAAGCAACAAACGATGTTGGCGAACTTCGCTGTCTCCCGGAACGTGTTCGGTTATGACGTAATGCCACAACCAAACAACATGTTTCCTGACTACAAACACCAGACTTTATTTATTTGAAATGATTTTTATTTGTTTTTTAATCAAGATCCCTCCTAAAATTTTAGTTTCATTCCTGAATCGTCACAAATATACGAAGCTTAAAAATACATTAGTCATAAAATTCTAATAATAAATATTAAAACTAAAAATGAAAGACTATTTTTTAGACTGTCTTTGCGACAGTTGTAATCATGCGGGCTAAGAGGTTGTCTGTATTGCGGGCGGAACGGAACTAATGCGGGTCGTCACCAACCTCGTACCCAGGGCATTTTGCCTCCACGGTGGAAGGTCGGCGAAAATGGCGTCACATGCCACCCAGAATTTCTGGGTGTTTTGATATGATAATTATGGTGGTCTTTGTTCCATTGCCTTTGTCTACTTTGTTGACCTGAATAATTGAGAAATGTTCAATGCTCTTCAGAGTTGTTCATGTCAGCATTCGTAGGCATAAAATAATAATCCACCATACATTCATGGTTATTTCTTACAAAAGGTATGAAGAAGCATATATCCAATTTAGCGAAAGCTATCACTTTTAATTTGCTGTAAAATTTGAAGACAGCATTCAGATTTAGATGAATAAATTATACTCGGCTGAATTAATTGGTTTTATGACAAGCCAATCGGATTATAGAATGGACCAGCCGATCCTAGGGCCATTTTCGCCGACCTTCCGCTGTGGAGGCAAAATGCCCTGGGAACGAGGTTGGGTCGTGATTTACTATAAGTAACATGAGTTACTATAAAAATTTTCATTTTGATTATTTCTTGGATTGAGTACGGCTGAACAAAACCAGGGTAATTTATCCAGTAGATGACTCCTATCCATCGGATACATTTGCTATCCAGCAGACATCTCACTTAGCGGAATTAGTAGAAACTTACTATTAATGTGGTTCGATAGGAAAAAACCATAAACAATCAGATTTTCCCTTCTAAAACGTTTCACAGTGTAGATTTGTACTTCATGCTAGTTCGTTGCATAGCCCTAGTGTTACTCTTGAGTTTTGAAAAGTATTAGACAGTGCTCAGTTTTCAGGAGGGGAGAAATCTTTGTTCTAGTGAGTTCAGAAATCCTAATTTGCATTTAATGTACATATTACAATCAATGTGATTTATTCAGATACAATTTAATGCTGCAAGTGTAAAACTTTTCAATTATCAGAGAAATGAGAACTAGAGCTATGCAAGGAACTAGAATGAGGCAGAAATGTACACTGGGAAATGTTTTAGGGGGGAAATGTAATTTTTTATAACTTTTTCCTATCAAGCCACCTTAAGCTCAGTTCCCATATGGTATTTGGCGGTGTTGCAATACCCTCAGCGGAACCTCCTTTCCAATAATCACCAAGGGTATTTTATGGTATTGTAAATAGAAACAGGTTCTATTCGAAATATCCAGTATTTGACGGTATTTTCCGGTATCCAGAATATGATTTTAGTGCTTAGTGGTTGTAGGGTGTTTTTGCAATACCAATGAATACCTCCAAATACCATATGAGAACCAGCCATTGAGCCCAATGCAAATACTGCAATTTGATTGACTACGATACTCGCTATCAAATTATAAACAATTACACAACGATTCAGAGTTTTCTATGAGCTGATAGTTACGAGAACGAAGCCGAGTTGACTATCGTTCATAGAAAACGAGTTGTCTAATTGTTTTAGTAAATGTTTTTCAACTAAAGACCTTGTCCATAAAAGCAATTTTAAATGCATATTTCTGTCACCAACAACAAATGTCGACAAGCCATTTTCCTTACACTTACAGAATTACTGACTTAGTATAACCAGAGACACAAAACAATCAAAACGTTTGATAGATTAATAGAAATTATCTTGTCCTGTATTCAGACAATCTGTTTCTATATCAGTTGATGTAAAATTGTTGAAGAATATCGAAAGGACATTAGTTTTAGGTGGTATACATTGCTCGTAACAAACTTTGGAAGTTAAGCGAGCGAAATTTTGAAATGTGTTTTTCTCTCTAGTTATTTCGTTTAAACGAACCAAGTAAACAATATAAACGTCCTGTCATTAAACATTTTCATCCCATTAATTTGTTTGCTGTTTTTGTTCTCTCTAAGACAGTAATTTTACTTAAATCGTAGCTTATTTCCACTATCACGGCAAATGTAAAGACGCCATTGTTGACATTTGACCGCTGGCCTATTGAGATGAAAAATTCGTCTATACAATTTTGGTTTTATCTAAAAGTATTTTGAATGTGAAACAGAATGGCTTTCTCGATTTCTCAATACCTCATCTCGTTCCCGGAGATATTCAGGTTTTTGAAACATGCAAATTAGATGCCGTATGATGTGAGTTTCTCACATAGACTAAATAAAATTCACAAAGTGAGGAATACCAAGCAGAATATTTTGAAACTTTGCACATGTATGCCAATGACGAATATACATATACCACTGTGCATAGTATGTTGTTGCCATGGAGATCACTAGGAAGCAGGAATATTTTAACTAAAAAAGTAAAATCTTAGTTTCTGTCTCTTTTATAAAGAATAAGATGATTTAGACCTCAGCAATACAATATCTACGTGTGTACGAATCTTCGAATCTATGCACTACAGTAAGCGTTGTTTAAATGGAAGATATTTGACACCAAGCGATCTCCATGGCAACAACATGCAGTATAGGTGTGCACATTCGTCATTGGCATACATGTGCAAAGTTTCAAAACATTCTACTTGTTATTTGTAGAGATATTCCTGATCTTGTGAATTTTATTTAGTCTGTGTGATCAAGTTTCATTTTTCAAATACTTTTAGATAAAATCAAACTTGAATATACGAATTATTCATCTCAGTAGCACTTTTAAAGGGATATGGCAATATAAATTAACTTTGTCTCATTTGAAAGAACTCGTAAAATGGTATAAGAAGACCTTTTACAATTTTTCTGTATCTTTTTTGGTTTTTGAAATATTTCAGATAATTATGACAAATCCGCCATCTTGTTGTAATATTTGACCTAATTAACTAGGAAATTGGTGACGTCACAAGCAGGGTAAACCTGATGAAACTACTCCATAGGTGACCGAATTTCCGCGCAAGGCTTTTTAAAATGTTGTGGGCCAATTGAAAATGGAAATAGTGCAACATAATCGAGTTTCTGGCTCATAATGTCGTAAGGTTGGCAAGATAAAAATTTCACTTTACCTTGCTTATGACGTCACATGCATCTTGAAAATAATTCCAAGATGGCGGACAGCACGCTGTCTTTCGCCAAATTATTTCGAAAACCAAAAAAGATATGGGAAAATTGTAAAAGGTCTTGTTATACCATTTCAGGAGCTCTTTCAAATGAGACAAAGTTTATTTATATTGCCATATCCCTTTAAATGAAATAACGAACATAAGTTAGTTTCTACTAAAACGATTAGATTATTCGCAATTTCTACGAGGTGATAGAGCTAATTTGGGCTTCGAGTCTTCGACCTCGTCAACATATCACCTCACAAAAATTCATAGCTCATAATCTAATTGTTAAAAAGCGAGTGTACTGCGTTAGTATTATCATCCGAATAGCGAGTTATCCACTGGATGTCGAGGTCCATGAGTTCATTGAACGTGTCCATAGTGATGATAATACTCGATCTTGATTTGTGGGCACACCAAACGACGAAAACGCAGTTGTTCTGTAAACACACATGGTGAAACCACAAGTCAACATACGAGTATATATGAAATACCGAGTATATAGTCAATTTGGCGTGGTTCTTGTTACTTTTCATCGTGTGTTTGCACGAGAGCCTAGGCAAGACCTCGCGGGCCGGGATGTGGTAAAAATTCAAAGTCTATGCTGCGATTTCAAAAATCTTACTTTTCTCTTCATAGTCAAACAAAACCTCAAGGCTTTCAAAATTATCACAGGAATTACCCCGGTTTCAAATAGGTTTTTTAGAGTCTAAATAACCACAGAATCACTGATCTCTATAAGACACTGAGCATATAGAGCATCTATTGTTCTGAAATTGAAGCCGGAAATTGCTCATATTGGAGAACACATTCAGAACCACTTTTTGGAACCACGCTATATAGTTTTACTATAGGTGACAGAGAATATCTGTCTTTAATTTTTGCTAAAATGAATTTCGCGTAATTTAACACACGGCGCGCTCTGTGACAGAAACTCACTGATTTCGAAAGAAGACTGGATCGAGCAACCTATTGTCCGCCGATGGAAGAAAATGAAGCCTGAAAAATTCGACAGCCGCCATTACTCAGGGACCAAAGTCGCAGTAAATCTGTAGGCAGGTCATGAATCGTTGTGCCCAGTAATTTAAAAAATGTCTTCTGGTCCTCTTTATAGCAAAGTTATTTTATTTTGTGGATGGTAAGAGCACATAATCCAACAAAAAACATCATAGGATCCTCAGTTGGTCCCTTAGTAATGGCGGACTTCCGGCTTCATTCATTCTGAACAATAGTTGCTCGATCCAGTCTTCTTTCGAGATCAGTGCTGAAGTGTTCTCTCCAAGATGGCCGCCACGAACTGTTTTGGCCTCATTTTTTCCAGCATCGAACAATATGTTGCTCAATCTAATGTGTTATATAGATCAGTGCAAATCCAAATATCGCAGGATATTTGTATTCGTCTATCGCGCTATTTGGACTAACCGAAACAAAGTTGGATAATAATAAATACATATATTCTTCAAAAACTAACACTATAGAAGATTCATATGTAACGAAGTCCCTCTTAATACCCGTCCCGCCGCCGTAAAAACCGTAGACAGTCGGGCGCTCACACTGATCTCTAAATAAAGACTGGATCGAGCAACTATTATTTATATATATATATATATATATATTATTAAGTCGGGAATATTTCGCGGCGGCCATCTTGAATGGACCACGCTATATAGATTTACTGAAGGCGAAAGAGACTATCTGTCTCTGATCTTTTAAGATGCGAAAATGAATCAGTTGTCAAAGGTTTTTGCGTTACTACGGCTCCATTACAATAACAATGAAATGGGGCCATATTGGTCATGCGGCCATATTGGTCACTCCAATATGGCCGCCACGCACTGGTCATTCCAATATGGCCGCCACGCGCTAATTCCGGCTTGACAGGTAATGTTATGGAGACGTAGGTTGTGTTCTATATTACGGGAAAAGCTTGGACAACTGATTCATTTTAGCATCTTAAAAGATCAGAGACAGATAGTCTATGTGGCCTATAGTAAAACTATATAACGTGGTCCCAACAAGATGGCCGCCACGAGCTACTTCCGGCTTCATTTTGGCTGAACAATAGTTGCTCGATGCAGTCTTTATTTAGAGATCAGTTGGCCCTCATTGATGGTCGGACATGATTAGTCGGCACCCCAGACCCCGACAGACAGCCGTCACTCCGCATTAGCCTCATTAGTACATTTCACTAAAGGGTTATAGTATTATGGTTAGTATCAATATATAAGTATATTAAAGTCCAGGGTTAGTGTTAGTGTTAAATTGCATGTAGATTCGCACCACAGTTTTTCGTTTCATAAATTCGTTTCATACGTTTTTCATATAGTTTTTGATTTGGTCGATTTTACGGCTTTTTGGCTAGGTTTAAAAAGAGATGTATCGGAAACGAATAGACCAATGTCAAAAACTATGGAGGTTTTATATATGTTCTTTAATATGAGCTAAGTACAGGAAAGCTAATAATCCTAATACTAACCCTACTACTAACCCTGTAGTGAAATGGACTAAAACTAATGCGAATTAGTGACGGCTGTCTGACGCATTTTACAACTTCCAAAATGTTTCAAAGTTTCGAAAATAATTATCAACTGTTTTGTATTTAAGAAATAGAAAACATTTTCCGCGTTTCCATACAGTTCTATAGAAACACGAGTGGAAGTTTGGGAGAACGAGAAATTGCCGAAGGGGCGAGTGTTTCCATTGCGATTTCCAGGCAAACGTTTGTTAAAGTGTTATTGAATATAAGACAGATATGGATAAGAGTTTGGATAAGGAAAAGAGAAGAAAAAGGAGCGTTTCATCAATTGCTATAACAGATGGCGGTTGATGCAATGCTGTTACGTCGAGTCAACTTGACGAAAATCTGAGCTACAATGTTGCGAAAATTTGAAGCCAGTTCAAAGTTGTGCAACCGTCGTTAAAATTGTGAATTGTTCAATGTATAAATCACCTTACGTTCCCCGAGAATGGCGGAGAATGATTGTGGTCATGGCTAGAATATTTCAGGTTCGTGTTTTGTATCGCGTTTCCTAAACAATCCTCACGGCATTTGTCGTTTGCTTTTTATAGGTAATGTTATGACAACTGGGCAGGTTTATATCGCAAATGACTTCATTCCAGGTTCGTTTTACAAAGTATGGTAACAAAATGGTGGTGACTGCAGGATTATCTTTTTACAAAAAGATTTTCAAACAAGATCCGTCTCAATCACTTATGTTGAATTTCAAAACACCTTTGTTAATCAGAACGTCATAACTTCACGTTGAGATTGTTGCCCTGGCCTTTAAAGAGTGAGTGTCAACCGTGACGCATTGTACGCTCGGTCGGCCATTTTTTGAAGCACGAAATTCCCTTGGTGAACTAATCCGTAAATATCTTGTCAATCCTTGATATAAAATATTCATTTTGTCCTTTAATTGAAATAGGATATACCTTAGAACGCAATTATTTCTGTATTTTTCACAAAACTCGACGTTTTCTTGACTTTCGTTTTGAATTATGTCAGCCTTGACTGACGCGAAGCGTGAAAGACCAAGCACTTCAAAACACTTCGTTATCGTGCGGACTATTGCGGTTATCAAACGCGCAATGCACGATGGTTGACGCTCACTCTTTTTAAAATACAGAACAAGAGATTGAAACAGAACGGCGACGACTTCTTTTGGGAATAAAGTCATTTGCACTCCTGCTGTCATTTGACTTAACATTACATTAAAAACGAATATTATTACATAATAATATATCCCTTTTGAGAAACTCCAATCAGAGTTTGCGATAAAAGGTATATATACGTGGAAAGTAATGTACATGAAAATTTACACACTGCCATTAATCAGGACGATTGATCTTTCTGGTGTGTCTGATTTAGTCACGAGCGCATTAAAGATATAAATTAAAGGGGGTACTCACTGATCTCTAAATACAGACTGTATCGAGCAACTATTGTTTAGATTCTGCGAAAAAATGAAGCCAGAATATTTCGCGGCGGCCATCTTGAATGGACAACACTACATAGTTTTACTATAGGCGACAGAGACTATCTGTCTCTGATCTTTTAAGATGTTAAAATGAGTTAGTTGTCGAAGGTTTTCCCGTAATTTAGAACACAAACTATGGTCCCATTACAACAATAATGAAGCCGGGATTAGTGCGTGGCGGCCATATTGGAGTGACCACCGTGGTAGTTACTATTATGGAGCCGTAATTTATGTTCTATATTATGGGAAAACCTTGGAAAACTGATTCACTTTAACATCTTAAAAGATCAGACTGTCGCCTATAGTAAAACTATATAACGTGGTCCCTTCAAGATGGCCGCCACGAGCTACTTCCGGCTTCATTTTCTGAACAATAGTTGTTCGATCCAGTCTTTATTTAGAGATCACTGCGGTACTGCAGCCAAAATACAAATAAAGTTCATGTGAAAGATCTTACTGATTATTTCCAAAGTTTCAGCATTCCTATTAATTTAATTAAAGTGTTTATGAAATGAAAATTTTGATTGTATTTGAAAGAATGCTGAAATTAATGAAAAGTGGCTTTTACATGACTTTCATATCTTACCCGTTCTTGAGTTATGATGCTTTATGTAATTTTGAACTATGACGTCACAAGTGTGACACAGCATGACAACACAACTGAAAATCAGGTATATCTTCAGACTGATTACGCTAAACTGATTCAAACTTTGCGGACTGACTCAAACTTTGCGGACTGACTCAAACTTTGCGGACTTACTCAAACTTTGCGGACTGACTCAAACTTTGCGGACTTACTCCGCCAACAAAACTAAACATTGCTATTATTCTTATATGGTCGCTATGGCAACATATTAGTTTCCAGGCCGTTTTCTTTCTTTAAAATAATTGTCTGTTTTCGACCATATAGCAAGCAACTTTTTAAGTTTTTACCAGTTAGTATCTTTTCTGTGTAATTCTCAATGAATGAAGACAGTTTAAAACAAAAAAACATTGTCTACCGGGTAGCGCAATTAAAAAACTGAAAAAGCTATCTTATACAAATAAAAATTATTGAACGTAGTTATGTCTAACTTATAGATATAGGCGTTTACACTCAATGTAGCGTTTTTGGAAGACGCGAAAAATTGTCTGAAATGGTCTAATAATTTGCATTATGGTAATAAAATGGTAAAAACACGCAACAGTAAGAACATATATTTGTCAGTATCGTCCGAGTTTAAACGCCTATATCTCGGCTAATATTTTATAGATATGTTTAAGGCATACATCAAAATTTAAGTTATACATTACTGCGTTCAATAAACTTTAGTTGAATAAGATGGCTTCTTTAGTTTTTTAATTACAATAAGTCAAAGAGGGGGAACATTTTATTGCGCCACCTTTACAATGACGAAAAATGGAAGATTTCGTTTTTAGACAAAGCGAGACTGTGAACTAATCTATTATCATGGCGATCACATAAGAATCAAAACAATGCTTGCATTTGTTGATGGAGTAAGTTCGCAAAGTTTGAGCCAGTTTTGTCTAAACAGTCTGAAGATATACCTGATTTTCAGTTCATGCTGTGTGATAGAACGCAATAAGATATGAAAGGCATGTAAATCCATTTTTCATTAATTTCAGCGTTCTTTCAAATACAATCATAAAAATTTTCATTTTCATTTTTCAAATTTTGAAGTTCAACATTTGAGGATTTTGAAAATATGACATCTTTGAGTGCTTCTTTATCGGCAGTACAGTTGTTTTGGTGGCGATCACATAGTGATAGCTGTTGTGAGTGCTTTTTGGATGAAAATTAGTCGAAATAAACGATTTTGTTGCTCAAGAGGGAAAGTAGAGGAGCTTCTTAGGCATAATACGAGATAGAAGGTCACAGTGACGTCATATTTGATAAACAAATATGGCGTCGAAATTGGACAAACTCTCCAACTTCAACTAGCGATATCTTCCTAACTTAATATCAATATGAATGCCGAACCTTGGAAGTAAACTAAAGTCAGTAAGATCTTTCGTATGAACTACACCTGTATTTTGACTGAATACTCCACATGCGCTTGGCTAAATCACATACACCAGAATCACAAATCGGCCAGGTTAATCACAATGTGTAAAACGTAACATTAGGGTTGTTTAGATGGACTAAAGTCGTTACAAATCAAGCATTACCTTACCACTGATAATTTCCGCTCAAGAACGTTCCAGAGAATGGTGCCATGGAGTCGATAGCATGGGTTGTGGTTCCTGTGAATACACTCTTGGGAGCAAACGGACCATACGGTAAGAATTTCGAAGGATTCATCGTCACATCCGGGTAGAATGGCCACCCTAAAATATGGCTTTGAAGTTTTACGGATTCATTGGAGAAAGAACCGTAATGGTTGAAACCGTTTTGACCATGTCTCGTTTGTTTTTCCACCGTCTCTGGGGATTCGACAATATCCCTCAATGAACTCTCGTGACTTCGTTTTCTCCCAAGAAGCGATTCTACAGAGTAATGGTTGCTACCATTCTGCGTGGCTGCTGGTTTGTCATTAGTTCTGTCCTCTCGGTTCAGTTCTGCTGTTCTACAAAGTTTTTGGTCTAAGTGATGCGAGTTGAGTAACTGATACGACTCTCTGCTGGCTTGAGTAAATGGATTGCCGACATGGTTTGGGTATCTGGAGGGAGGAGCTGTGAGTAATGGAGGAAAAAATGACGGATGGGGTAAGGTGTTCGTGTATAGATAAGTAGGGTACGCTGGAGTGCTAGACACTGCGAACCCATTACTTGGCGAATCTGTCTCTTTCTCTTTCAACGATCGAAGATATTCAGACAACGGGAAAGAATTTGGTGCATTTCCTTTCACCTGATAAGAGCCATTGGCGGTGTTTGTCGAACTTCCATTACAACGATTACTTCCTTCGTTATCGCGTTTCCCTGGACTTGGTGTAACCTTGTCTACGGGAGTAACAGCCTTTGGAAAAGCGCACGGATGTGGATCTCTGTTGGCGTTCACATCATCAATTACGTAATGCGAGCCCGCGTTGTTGCCGTGCGGTAATGATTGGTTGGTTGGATAATTGAGTGCCGCTTCAGCTAACAGGTCTAGATATCCTTCAGCGTCAAAAGGCACTTGCAGGTTATTACTAAGAACAGCTTGCTGAGAATCCAATTTCTTCTGTTCCAGTTTTTTCCGATATTCTTCCGCGCCATGATTCCGGAAGTTCAGCTGCTTGTGTTGATAGAAGACCAAACTAATTCTCCTTGGTGACTTCCGGTTTGGTTTCTTGATAGGCGTGGACGCATGGATCTCTTGTTTCGCGCACTCGATCAAAATTGAACCGTGTGACAATGCTAAACCTACCCCACCCATTGCGTCATCGATCCACGTCACGTGATCATCCGTATCATCTTCATTATTCCCAGAATCTTTAGTCTCGTCGTCACGTGGCATACATTTCTCAGAGGTGATTGGTGGGTCATACCTTGTGTCTTTAGTGTGCATGCCATTAAGATGAACTCCGTTGTGGCTAAATCCGTTGGCATGGAAACCATTCACAAGGAATCTCGGATGAGTAACCATTCCTCCATTTGCACCATACCCAGGGGGGAAATCACCCCAACCTCCATATAATCCCGAAACGTCTCTCTCGCCTGTAAAATCGATTCCAGGATGTTTAACCTCGTTGAATGCGTGGTGTTTCTTTTCATCAAAACCATAGAGGTTCCTATCAGTTTCGTTGAAATCTCCACCTGCGTTGTTCCATATCTCAGAAACTTGCTTCCCAGGGATATAATAACCGGGATACTGATAGTTAAGGGAGTGTTGTTCTTGGTGACCATTGAATGTCAACCTTCTGGTACTTTCACCGTTCTTCTCGGCGTTCGGGGCGTTCGGTATAGTATTACTACCATCGCTTGATTGCTTGCGAATTAATGGTGACTTACGCATGTGTGTGGGTATGACGTAGTTTGGTGCAGCGACGTTTTCATTTTCATCGAGAAGCTGGTAACAAGGCAAGCTGTGTAGTTGCTCGTCACCATTCTCCTTGACATCGTTCTCCTTGTTCTCACCATTCTCCTTGTTCTCGCCAGCAAGCAATGTTAGAATCTCAAGAACAGAAAAATGAAAGAATTACGACTCTGACCAAAGTTTATGGCTTACTTCTAGAATCCATCCATTCAATCCACCCAACCCTCTCATATCCATTCATCGTATCTATATGCACGCCCCATCTATTGTATTGCATCGATCCATCCACCATTGACACAAACGCACCCCCGTCCACCTGCCCCACCCACCAACCAACCAACCAACCAACCAACCAACCAACCATGCAATCAACCAACCAATAGTAGTAAGACATCACCATTTTGATTTCCTGCCACTTCTCAGTTGCTTACACGAGTCTTGCTATAATTAAAGCGCTGTAACCGTTAGTTTGTTACTTACCACTGTGGCACCATCATCCATGTTATGTTTATCACGATGATTATGCGCACAAAAGTCTACACAGCAGGTGATGCCGGAAAATGGTCGGTCATCATCTTCACACCCATCAATATAACCAATACGGCACTCCGAACCATCCCGACTATGACGCGTCTAGACAAATATCAAATGTAGTTCATTCATCTACCCAGTGGCGTAACAGAGGTAGACGGGGCCCAGTGTTCTGCAAAGTACTGATATTTTGTACTTAAGTAAAAGTAAAAAGTAACTCTTCAGTTTATACTTAAGTAAAAGTAAAAGTATGGCCTGAAAATCTTACTTACGTAAAAGTAAAAGTATGGCCTGAAAATCTTACTTAAGTAAAAGTAAAAGTATGGCAAAAAAATATTACTTAAGTAAAAGTAAAAAGTAACTCTTCAGTTTATACTTAAGTAAAAGTAAAAGTATGGCCTGAAAATCTTACTTAAGTAAAAGTAAAAGTATGGCCTGAAAATCTTACTTAAGTAAAAGTAAAAGTATGGCAAAAAATATTACTTAAGCAAAAGTAAAAAGTAACTCTTCAGTTTATACTTAAGTAAAAGTAAAAGTATGGCCTGAAAATCTTACTTAAGTAAAAGTAAAAGTATGGCCTGAAAATGTTACTTAAGTAAAAGTAAAAGTATGGCAAAAAAATATTGCTTAAGTAAAAGTAAAAAGTAACTATTCAGTTTATACTTAAGTAAAAGTATGGCCTGAAAATCTTACTTAAGTAAAAGTAAAAGTATGGCAAAAAAATATTACTTAAGTAAAAGTAAATCTTCAGTTTATACTTAAGTAAAAGTATGGCCTGAAAATCTTACTTAAGTAAAAGTAAAAGTATGGCCTGAAAATTTTACTTAAGTAAAAGTAAAAGTATGGCAAAAAAATATTACTTAAGTAAAAGTAAAAAGTAACCTTCAGTTTATACTATCTTACTTAAGTAAAAGTAAAACTATGGCAAAAAAATATTACTTAAGTAAAAGTAAAAAGTAACTCTTCAGTTTATACTTAAGTAAAAGTAAAAGTATGGCCTGAAAATCTTACTTAAGTAAAAGTAAAAGTATGGCCTGAAAATCTTACTTAAGTAAAAGTAAAAGTATGGCAAAAAAATATTACTTAAGTAAAAGTAAAAAGTAACTCTTCAGTTTAAACTTAAGTAAAAGTATGGCCTGAAAATCTTACTTAAGTAAAAGTAAAAGTATGGCCTGAAAATCTTACTTAAGTAAAGTAAAAGTATGGCAAAAAATATTACTTAAGTAAAAGTAAAAAGTAACTCTTCAGTTTATACTTAAGTAAAAGTATGGCCTGAAAATCTTACTTAAGTAAAAGTAAAAGTATGGCAAAAAAATATTACTTAAGTAAAAGTAAATCTTCAGTTTATACTTAAGTAAAAGTATGGCCTGAAAATCTTACTTAAGTAAAAGTAAAAGTATGGCCTGAAAATTTTACTTAAGTAAAAGTAAAAGTATGGCAAAGAAATATTACTTAAGTAAAAGTAAAAAGTAACTCTTCAGTTTATACTTAAGTAAAAGTAAAAGTATGGCCTGAAAATCTTACTTAAGTAAAAGTAAAAGTATGGCCTGAAAATCTTACTTAAGTAAAAGTAAAAGTATGGCAAAGAAATATTACTTAAGTAAAAGTAAAAAGTAACTCTTCAGTTTATACTTAAGTAAACGTATTGTCTGAAAATCTTACTTAAGTAAAAGTAAAAGTATGGCCTGAAAATTTTACTTAAGTAAAAGTAAAAGTATGGCAAAAAATATTACTTAAGTAAAAGTAAAAAGTAACTCTTCAGTTTATACTATCTTACTTAAGTAAAAGTAAAAGTATGGCAAAAAAATATTACTTGAGTAAAAGTAAAAAGTAACTCTTCAGTTTATACTTAAGTAAAAGTAAAAGTATGGCCTGAAAATCTTACTGAAGTAAAAGTAAAAGTATGGCCTGAAAATCTTACTTAAGTAAAAGTAAAAGTATGGCAAAAAAATATTACTTAAGTAAAAGTAAAAAGTAACTCTTCAGTTTATACTTAAGTAAAAGTAAAAGTATGGCCTGAAAATCTTACTTAAGTAAAAGTAAAAGTATGGCCTGAAAATCTTACTTAAGTAAAAGTAAAAGTATGGCAAAAAATATTACTTAAGTAAAAGTAAAAAGTAACTCTTCAGTTTATACTTAAGTAAAAGTAAAAGTATGGCCTGAAAATCTTACTTAAGTAAAAGTATGGCAAAAAAATATTACTTAAGTAAAAGTAAAAAGTAACTCTTCAATTTATACTTAAGTAAAAGTATTGCCTGAAAATCTTACTGAAGTAAAAGTAAAAGTATGGCCTGAAAATCTTACTTAAGTAAAGTAAAAGTATGGCAAAAAATATTACTTAAGTAAAAGTAAAAAGTAACTCTTCAGTTTATACTTAAGTAAAAGTATGGCCTGAAAATCTTACTTAAGTAAAAGTAAAAGTATGGCAAAAAAATATTACTTAAGTAAAAGTAAATCTTCAGTTTATACTTAAGTAAAAGTATGGCCTGAAAATCTTACTTAAGTAAAAGTAAAAGTATGGCCTGAAAATTTTACTTAAGTAAAAGTAAAAGTATGGCAAAGAAATATTACTTAAGTAAAAGTAAAAAGTAACTCTTCAGTTTATACTTAAGTAAAAGTAAAAGTATGGCCTGAAAATCTTACTTAAGTAAAAGTAAAAGTATGGCCTGAAAATCTTACTTAGGGACCGGTCATAAAGTATCTACAACCCCGGGGCGGAGGGTAAACCTATTTTTTTAAAAATAATTTAACACCCCTCTCAAACTTTAAGAAAAAATTTCGTACCCCATTGAAATATTACTAAAATATTTCGTACCCCTCTTGTCACAGTTATCCCTCCTGTTACACTTAGCAGTACAAATTTCGGTAGGTCTCATTACAGGAGTCCTAATATTAAGACCTGGCAACATTTGAACTGCAAAAAATGTGTACTTGAAAGGTTGCTCTTTATTGTGGACCTAATTCATGTCTTACAAGAAATGTGAAGCTCGCCAGTTGGTAGTGATTCTACCACTCCTCGTTGTAGTAAATATCTCTTCAACATCCATATTATCACTGTCTGATGACTCACTGTCCGATGAATCACTATCACTTAGTTCATTAGATATTTGGGTATCATTAATAACCAGATCATCACCACTTTCTTCATGACTGGGGTGTGACAAAGCTTGAGCAAGGTGACTTGTAACAAGTCTAAGTCATGCCAGCCAACCTGCGAACAGGCATACATTAGCTACAAAATTGTTATGTTCAAATGGTGGCATCCTTGGCCCTGGACAAAAAAAACACATTTCAGACCTTGAAGAAATTTAGGTATTTGTACAATATGATATGTACTAGTTTTTCATAAATATATTTCATGCCCCCTCAATCTGTTGTCAAAATATTTCATGCCCCATCAAATGAGCAGGTAAAATTTTCATACCCCATCGAAATACCCTCCGCCCCGGGGTTGTAGATACTTTATGACCGGTCCCTTAAGTAAAAGTAAAAGTATGGCAAAGAAATATTACTTAAGTAAAAGTAAAAAGTAACTCTTCAGTTTATACTTAAGTAAACGTATGGCCTGAAAATCTTACTTAAGTAAAAGTAAAAGTATGGCCTGAAAATTTTACTTAAGTAAAAGTAAAAGTATGGCAAAAAATATTACTTAAGTAAAAGTAAAAAGTAACTCTTCAGTTTATACTATCTTACTTAAGTAAAAGTAAAAGTATGGCAAAAAAATATTACTTGAGTAAAAGTAAAAAGTAACTCTTCAGTTTATACTTAAGTAAAAGTAAAAGTATGGCCTGAAAATCTTACTGAAGTAAAAGTAAAAGTATGGCCTGAAAATCTTACTTAAGTAAAAGTAAAAGTATGGCAAAAAAATATTACTTAAGTAAAAGTAAAAAGTAACTCTTCAGTTTATACTTAAGTAAAAGTAAAAGTATGGCCTGAAAATCTTACTTAAGTAAAAGTAAAAGTATGGCAAAAAAATATTACTTAAGTAAAAGTAAAAAGTAACTCTTCAATTTATACTTAAGTAAAAGTATTGCCTGAAAATCTTACTGAAGTAAAAGTAAAAGTATGGCCTGAAAATTTTACTTAAGTAAAAGTAAAAGTATGGCAAAAAATATTACTTAAGTAAAAGTAAAAGTATGGCAAAAAAATATTACTTAAGTAAATGTAAAAAGTAACTCTTCAGTTTATACTTAAGTAAAAGTATGGCCTGAAAATCTTACTTAAGTAAAAGTGAAAGTATGGCCTGAAAATTTTACTTAAGTAAAAGTAAAAGTATGGCAAAAAATATTACTTAAGTAAAAGTAAAAGTATGGCAAAAAAATATTACTTAAGTAAATGTAAAAAGTAACTCTTCAGTTTATACTTAAGTAAAAGTATGGCCTGAAAATCTTACTTAAGTAAAAGTAAAAGTATGGCCTGAAAATTTTACTTAAGTAAAAGTAAAAGTATGGCAAAAAAATATTACTTAAGTAAAAGTAAAAAGTAACCTTCAGTTTATACTATCTTACTTAAGTAAAAGTATAACTATGGCAAAAAAATATTACTTAAGTAAAAGTAAAAAGTAACTCTTCAGTTTATACTTAAGTAAAAGTAAAAGTATGGCCTGAAAATCTTACTGAAGTAAAAGTAAAAGTATGGCCTGAAAATCTTACTTAAGTAAAGTAAAAGTATGGCAAAAAATATTACTTAAGTAAAAGTAAAAAGTAACTCTTCAGTTTATACTTAAGTAAAAGTATGGCCTGAAAATCTTACTTAAGTAAAAGTAAAAGTATGGCAAAAAAATATTACTTAAGTAAAAGTAAATCTTCAGTTTATACTTAAGTAAAAGTATGGCCTGAAAATCTTACTTAAGTAAAAGTAAAAGTATGGCCTGAAAATTTTACTTAAGTAAAAGTAAAAGTATGGCAAAGAAATATTACTTAAGTAAAAGTAAAAAGTAACTCTTCAGTTTATACTTAAGTAAAAGTAAAAGTATGGCCTGAAAATCTTACTTAAGTAAAAGTAAAAGTATGGCCTGAAAATCTTACTTAAGTAAAAGTAAAAGTATGGCAAAGAAATATTACTTAAGTAAAAGTAAAAAGTAACTCTTCAGTTTATACTTAAGTAAACGTATGGCCTGAAAATCTTACTTAAGTAAAAGTAAAAGTATGGCCTGAAAATTTTACTTAAGTAAAAGTAAAAGTATGGCAAAAAATATTACTTAAGTAAAAGTAAAAAGTAACTCTTCAGTTTATACTATCTTACTTAAGTAAAAGTAAAAGTATGGCAAAAAAATATTACTTGAGTAAAAGTAAAAAGTAACTCTTCAGTTTATACTTAAGTAAAAGTAAAAGTATGGCCTGAAAATCTTACTGAAGTAAAAGTAAAAGTATGGCCTGAAAATCTTACTTAAGTAAAAGTAAAAGTATGGCAAAAAAATATTACTTAAGTAAAAGTAAAAAGTAACTCTTCAGTTTATACTTAAGTAAAAGTAAAAGTATGGCCTGAAAATCTTACTTAAGTAAAAGTAAAAGTATGGCAAAAAAATATTACTTAAGTAAAAGTAAAAAGTAACTCTTCAATTTATACTTAAGTAAAAGTATTGCCTGAAAATCTTACTGAAGTAAAAGTAAAAGTATGGCCTGAAAATTTTACTTAAGTAAAAGTAAAAGTATGGCAAAAAATATTACTTAAGTAAAAGTAAAAGTATGGCAAAAAAATATTACTTAAGTAAATGTAAAAAGTAACTCTTCAGTTTATACTTAAGTAAAAGTATGGCCTGAAAATCTTACTTAAGTAAAAGTGAAAGTATGGCCTGAAAATTTTACTTAAGTAAAAGTAAAAGTATGGCAAAAAATATTACTTAAGTAAAAGTAAAAGTATGGCAAAAAAATATTACTTAAGTAAATGTAAAAAGTAACTCTTCAGTTTATACTTAAGTAAAAGTATGGCCTGAAAATCTTACTTAAGTAAAAGTAAAAGTATGGCCTGAAAATTTTACTTAAGTAAAAGTAAAAGTATGGCAAAAAAATATTACTTAAGTAAAAGTAAAAAGTAACCTTCAGTTTATACTATCTTACTTAAGTAAAAGTATAACTATGGCAAAAAAATATTACTTAAGTAAAAGTAAAAAGTAACTCTTCAGTTTATACTTAAGTAAAAGTAAAAGTATGGCCTGAAAATCTTACTTAAGTAAAAGTAAAAGTATGGCCTGAAAATCTTACTTAAGTAAAAGTAAAAGTATGGCAAAAAAATATTACTTAAGTAAAAGTAAAAAGTAACTCTTCAGTTTATACTTAGTAAAAGTATGGCCTGAAAATCTTACTTTTGTAAAAGTATGGCCTGAAAATTTTACTTAAGTAAAAGTAAAAGTATGGCAAAAAATATTACTTAAGTAAAAGTAAAAAGTAACTCTTCAGTTTATACTATCTTACTTAAGTAAAAGTAAAACTATGGCAAAAAAATATTACTTAAGTAAAAGTAAAAAGTAACTCTTCAGTTTATACTTAAAAGTAAAAGTATGGCCTGAAAATTTTACTTAAGTAAAAGTAAAAGTATGGCCTGAAAATCTTACTTAAGTAAAAATAAAAGTATGGCAAAAAAATATTACTTAAGTAAAAGTAAAAAGTAACTCTTCAGTTTATACTTAAGTAAAAGTAAAAGTATGGCCTGAAAATCTTACTTAAGTAAAAGTAAATGTATGGCCTGAAAATCTTACTTAAGTAAAAGTAAAAGTATGGCAAAAAAATATTACTTAAGTAAAAGTAAAAAGTAACTCTTCAGTTTATACTTAAGTAAAAGTAAAAGTATGGCCTGAAAATCTTACTTAAGTAAAAGTAAAAGTATGGCCTGAAAATCTTACTTAAGTAAAAGTAAAAGTATGGCAAAAAATATTACTTAAGTAAAAGTAAAAAGTAACTCTTCAGTTTATACTTAAGTAAAAGTATGGCCTGAAAATGTTACTTAAGTAAAAGTAAAAGTATGGCAAAAAAATATTACTTCAGTAAAAGTAAAAAGTAACTCTTCAGTTTATACTTAAGTAAAATTAAAAGTATGGCCTGAAAATCTTACTTAAGTAAAAGTAAAAGTATGGCCTGAAAACTTACTTAAGTGAAAGTAAAAGTATGGCAAAAAAATATTACTTAAGTAAAAGTAAAAAGTAACTCTTCAGTTTATACTTAAGTAAAAGTATGGCCTGAAAGTGTTACTTAAGTAAAAGTAAAAGTATGGCAAAAAAATATTACTTAAATAAAAGTAAAAAGAAACTCTTCAGTTTATGCTTAAGTAAAAGCAAAAGTATGGCCTGAAAATCTTACTTAAGTAAAAGTAAAAGTATGGCAAAAAAATACTACTTAAGTAAAAGTAAAAAGTAACTCTTCAGTTTATACTTAAGTAAAAGTAAAAGTATGGCCTGAAAATCTTACTTAAGTAAAAGTAAAAGTATGGCCTGAAAATCTTACTTAAGTAAAAGTAAAAGTATGGCAAAAAATATTACTTAAGTAAAAGTAAAAAGTAACTCTTCAGTTTATACTTAAGTAAAAGTATGGCCTGAAAATGTTACTTAAGTAAAAGTAAAAGTATGGCAAAAAAATATTACTTCAGTAAAAGTAAAAAGTAACTCTTCAGTTTATACTTAAGTAAAATTAAAAGTATGGCCTGAAAATCTTACTTAAGTAAAAGTAAAAGTATGGCCTGAAAACTTACTTAAGTGAAAGTAAAAGTATGGCAAAAAAATATTACTTAAGTAAAAGTAAAAAGTAACTCTTCAGTTTATACTTAAGTAAAAGTATGCCCTGAAAATGTTACTTAAGTAAAAGTAAAAGTATGGCAAAAAAATATTACTTCAGTAAAAGTAAAAAGTAACTCTTCAGTTTATACTTAAGTAAAATTAAAAGTATGGCCTGAAAATCTTACTTAAGTAAAAGTAAAAGTATGGCAAAAAATATTCCAGAAAAGTACTTCTGAAACAAACTATATATTCTCGAACTACTAACCAACGTGACAAATGATAATTGATAATCTGGTACTGTACATTAATCTGGGCGCTGTTTGGCGACGCCAACTCAACAGTTGCCAATCACGTGCACATGCAAAACCAACTTCACGCGATTTCTGCAACCGACTATTTCGCGATTCCGCGTTCCGAATTTCTTTTTTTTACTTTGCCGATAAAACAAAAAGTAACGAAGTTAAAAAGTAATTATTTAAAATTTTTTTACTTCGTTACAAGTAAAAAGTATTTGTTGAAAAATATACTTCGTTACAAATAAATACTGATTTTTTTACTTTAGTAAAGTTACGAAGTAAATTTACTTTGTTACTGGCGCGAAAGTGACTTATACTTTAGACTTATACATGTCTTGGGTCTGAGGACCCATGAAGGCTCGACTATAACTTCTATATTATCGCCATACAGTACAATGTTAAACAATGGTGAATACCTAGACACCTATATATTCCTTCCTCCTCGAGTTAACGTTGGCAAATCGGTAAATCAGCTCTTTTTTATTTTTCGCAGGAGGCCGGGGGTGCAGGTCCGGGAGAATCGATTATCGGGCCCCCCGTAAAATAGTTCTGACTAAATGACCGATGAAATAAATGTCATTAATGTCGCTGTTAAACCGTAATTTTTCATTATAATCTTCCACTCCATTTTTGGCAGGGACCCCACTTGGTCGGGGGCCCTTAGTTCTCGACCTAATCCTACCTAACGAGCGTTACGCCACTGCAGCTACCCCGTTATTGGAGTATTTTCTGCGAGTGATTCCTGCCATATAACATAGTTAATTCACACAAACTGCTAGGAGTAACCATCAGCAGCAATTTCAAGTGGAATGAGAACATTCTCAAAATAGTTAAGAAAGCCTCTAAACGTCTCCATATTATCAGAGTTCTATCCCGTGCTGGTCTCCCTCATAAAGATATTGTAACTATCTTCTTATCCCTGGTTCGATCTATTCTTGAGTATTGTTGTCAAGTTTAGCATCATAGCCTACCCATTTACCTCAGCGATGCTATTGAATCCATCCAGAAACGTGCTATGCGAATTATATTCCCTGGATTGAGTTACTATGTAGCTCTTGAACTCTCCACTCTCCCAAGATTAGACGTTAGACGCTCCAAACTTTGCGATATCACTATACGTAAACTAAATAAACACGACTCGAAACTTTTTCATTTAATACCGCCATCTGGAGAGCAGGTGCATAATCGTAACTTGCGAAATAAAGATCGTCCATCACTTTTTAAATGCCGCACGAACCGTTTTGGGAAATCGTTTTTCCCTTCAATGAGCTCGAAGGCTCATAAGACTAATTAGAACTGCTTTTATAGGAGTATTATAAATGTTTTGTATATATTCTAATATTTTACCCCTTTCTACATTTAATTGATATTGATTTTTAACGATCCTTAATCTCTTTTGTAAACATATTGCAATTCACGGTTCACCGCCTTCATTATAATGCGAGTTGCGGCCATCTCGCGCGACGCGTGCGAATTGCCGACGCCACCAAAAGCTACCATCTCTCAATAAAAAATCGGCATATTTCAGTATTTTGTCCGGTGACCTAAAATCAGAAAATCTGAAAAAAAATTCTGTAACCAGCCCAAACATTTTTATCAAAGAAATGAAATTTTTCTGAAACAAAAGGGTATTACAGATTTGTTTATAATCTGCCTATTGATTATTCATGCTTGAAGGAAAAACATAAATGATAAAAATGGCGTCATCGTGCTAATTTTCTAAATGCCATTTTGAAGGGAAATTGTTACGTGCGTGTTGCCATAGCAACGGACCCAATGTTACTGAAATTAACGGCATTCAAAAGTAGAAATATTAATCTATCCAAACAACCTAGTAACTGCTGAATAAAGCTTAAACACACAACATCTAAGAGTATCAAACTTCTATCAAACTAGAAAGACTTTAATGTATTTATTTGCTTGGATTATTCGTCTGAATTGATTTATTTTATTATATAGCAATGTACGACTTTGTCACTACCAAGTTAATGGCATTGTCAAATCTATGTTTTATCACCTTAGGAACATTACAAAAATTATAAGAAAATACTTATCTTTTGAAACTACTACGCTTCTTATGCATTTTAACTTTTGATATTATTACAACCACAGAGTTTTCATTAACTCTTTCCTGTCCGGCTGAAAAACGTATAAAATTGAACTACCTCTTTGTCCTATCGATATCTCTTGAAATATCCATAACTGTTGCGAAACCTATACATTTTCTGAAAGCCCGATAAAGCTGCTTTTACTTGTGTTTTCGAATTTCCCGAACAAGACACATTATGTTAATATAAATTAGCATTAATTATCATAAATCAAGTTGAAAAACTTTCATTTTTCTAGAAAACGCGATCTTGGGCTCCCGCGTAGCATCATGAAAATTCAAAACGCCACCAATAGCAGAGTTGTTTATGAAATCAAATCAAACTTGGCGTGTGAGTGGATCTCATGTGCCTGGCGCTTGTCGAATTTCAATTTTTAATTTTGCGTTACCGTGTGCCGTGTTTTTCGATTGACGACTTCGGGGTCTTCTATGACCCTTTTGACTGTGTCGGGTTTACCCCCGCCTGTTTTTCCTCTTACAGCCGGCTATTTTTTGTGTACTGTAATTTTCAGGCGACACTTTATATGTAATTTTTTGGCGACATTTTCTGGACACAGACGTCTATTTTTGAAACATAGCCTGCCATGACAAATATTAATGAAACCTCTGAATTATATGGTCTACCAAGCACATCATAATGAAAGTACAGCATGTTCAGACGAGACGAGGCTAATTTGGAATCCGTAGACGGTCGGTAGCATCTTTTTATTATATATATATATATATATATATATATATATATATATATATATATATATATATATATATATATATATATATATATATATATATATATATATATAGTTTACTTACAAGTTACAATGGGTTACATAAATATTGATTATCAACCAAAAATTTCAAGTTCACTTGCATAGCCGAGTGGTCTGTGTTACTGATTTTTAGTTGTGAGATCGGGGTTCGAATGTTGGGTGAGCATTTTTTAAAAATTTAACTTTACTTTTTTCTTTTTAATAGGGTTAGGACTAAGGTTAGGTTAGGGTTAGTTTTAGGGTTTGGTTTAGAATATTATCAAAAAATAGTCGCGCGTAAAAAAGTCCCAATTAGATGCTACTGACCATCAAAGATGCTACCGACCGTCTACGGATTCCAAATGTGCCGAGACGAGCGGGGTTTTGGTGTACAGTAGCTAAGGTTTAAGACCGTAATCGTCTAGTTTTTAATCCTAAAACTTATGGATATAGAGCATTTTCTGTTGCTGCTCCCGATTTTTGGAACATCTTACCTTTTAGATCATTGTACATGTAAGAAGTTGTGATAATGTAAATCTTTTTAAATCCAGTCTTAACAGGGCTCGAAACAGATTTTTTACAATATAGGCTTGCGAGCAAATCAAATGAGATATTTACCTGATTCTCGAAAGCCTTAGGAGCGAGAGTCTTGTATGTTTGGCCGACTTCAGTGGCGAGATTCTGAAGCAGATTATCGATATCTTCCTCCTGAAACAAAAGGAGGGTGGGGAATTTGAACCGGAAATCTGGAATTCGCGCGTTTTCAGGTGGAATTCCACTAAAGCTTTGTCACGGCCACCATTTTCTTTACAATGGCGGCGGAATCAGTTGAACGATTGTTATTGTTAGATTTTAGAGGGAAGATTCCGCTTTCGTCAAGGATTGGTTTGTCAAAAATGGAATTGAATTTCTGTACTTGCAGTTTCATAATTTGGCCATGGCTACAGTAGGGCATTTGAACACTTTTTCGCCCAGGGGGATGGGAATTTGAGCGACCAAATTTTCAAAAGTTCAAATTCCCTGTGATGTTTCAAATTGATCGGTACATAAGGCTTGGTGTCTTTTATATGTTGTTTCTCGTCGGGATTGTTGATTCTGAACATGTCTGAATACAACTTGTGATTTTGTCACTCAGTGTTGGAAATCTCATTGGTATTCTCAAGAGAATGTCCAAAGCTTGAGAATAGAAATCCACTAATTGATCATTGTCTACGTTTGATGTCAAGATAACTTCCAGTTGGTATCTCATGGTTGGTTACTACGCACGCGTGCTCCGACAAAGCAGAATTTTACTTTTTTGATAAGAAAACAGCCTGGCTTTTGGATTTGATCTTACCGATGTACTCTTCATCACAATCATTGCATGGAATAAATAGCGCCTTTCCTCTGTTTCTACACAATACGATCCTTAGGTTTTGCTTTTAATTGGTTCCGTAATCCCTTGAATATACGGAACAACCGCAAAACCCATCACCGAACTTTCGTTCTCAGAGTTTGTACGTGGTGCATGTAACTGGAAGTTTTAAACAGTTTTTTTAGAAAATCATTAGCCGGATAGTTATTCGTGTTTAAAGCGTCGAATACATGTTTTCGCTCACTTTCCCTTGAATCGAAACTAGATGCCTTGAGCTCTCAAAAACAAAGTTCTAGGGACGCCACTTCTTATGGCATATGCAGCGTTTCAGGTTTTTGTGAAAGGGTCTGGAGAATGAAATTGATGACCCGGAGATGGTCCGTTGGACCATCCTGCTGGGGGGTCCTGGGGCATGCCCCCCTGGAAATTGTGAAATTCAGAAGTAAAAAATGCCATACATGTTTATAAATCTAAAATTTGCATATTGGCCGCCATATTGAATTCTACCGCGCTGGAGTCTGGTAATGGCACTGGGTAATGGTAGATCCCAGACTCCAGTGCGCCGTAGAATTCAATATGGTGGCCAATGTGCAAATTCTAGATTTAGCCGCTAGTGACGAAGAGCAATTTTACTTCGAACATTTTCACACAAAACGGGGTTTCAAAACATCCGTTGCAGGAATATTGTTTATCCAGCGACGGCGAAATACGATGCAGACACGGCGAATTAGCTACAAAATCCGCTCAACCACCGGCGAAATTCGCCGTTCGCCGGCCTAAATCTGAAACGCTGCATATATTCCCATGTGGTGAGAATTAAATGAAAGATATTTGTCAGTGTATGTATTGAGTCGAGAAAGTGGAAACGCAGTACCTTTTCTTGGTTAAGAAGCTTAAACTTCCGAGGAGTTTTACTTCGTGCAAACTTGCAGCCATTGTGATACATACTCCAGGCACAGCCGAACGAAAACGAGGCACCACGTGTCTCTGGGTCAGGTCCTTGACATGCGCATAGTTTACTAAGGAGAGAGAGTGAAAACAAAACGTAAAATATACGAGACGGGATAAACAGAGGGGGACAGGGCTCGAGTAGATTTATCTACAACTAAAAATATACAGAAGAAAACTAATACCATATAGACCTTTTTCGTAATGGCGCCCAAATTAAATATTATTTTATTCATTTAAATTAGCCTTTCTGACCTCGTTTGTAATTCCAAAGAATCTTCGCTTTGTAACGAGGCCAGAAAGGCTAATTTGCAGCATGCAAATAAAATAATATTTAAACTGGCCGCCATTACGAAAGGGTAACGTTACATCACGGGCGTAGGAAGGTGAGCACGCCATTTATCCCGGTCAGCGGCAAGCAATCGTCTTCTGGACGATCTTTTTTAATATCCGCAGAAGACGATTGCTTGCCGCTGACCGGGATAAATGGCGTACTCATAAGTTATTTTATTATGTGGCTAAGAGATGGCGCACGCTGATTGGTTCGTGAGAGGTCCGGAAAAAGCGTATTGCCCTTCCGGCGCTGTGAGAGGGCAATACGCCTTTTTCCGGACCGGTAAGTTTTGGCGGGAAAATTTCTGAGTTGATTTAGATGAAAATAAAAGTTGAAAAAGTTCGAACAATAACACGTCCTGGAACATTAGTGCTGCTTTTCTTGAAGTAAATGTATAAGTGAAGAAAATGAATGCCTAACGACCAGTAACGCGTGTAAACATGAAGCGAAATCTACAAGCTCAGAGGTAAGGTAAACGGCAACATCTAAAGACAAACACAACGTTAAAAACAGAGAACAAAATGAACCAAAAGCCATATAATAAATGTCTTATTAACCTCGTTTGCTTGGTCTGTACGGTAAAGTATTTGGCTACGAAAACCTCAGGCAAATACTTTACCGTATAGAGACCTCGTACTCGGTTAATAAGTCTTTATTACAGTTTCTGATTTGGTCGATTCGTAGCGGAGATATCTCTCTTCTTCATATTTCGATGACGTTATCATGTGACATTGCCAAAGGTTGGGGTTAGGATTGTGTTTAGGAATAGAATAGTTCTTGAAAATGGGAATTAACTCTTTTCTGTCCGGCTGAAAACATCCAAAATTGAACCACCTCTTTGTTCTATTGATATCTCTGAAAATAACCATAACTGTTGCGAAAGCTATACATTTCTGAAAGCCCAATAAACCGGCTGTTACCAATGCTTTTAAATTTCCCAAACAAGACACATTATGTTAATATAAATTAGCATTAATTATCATAAATCAGGTTGAAAAACTTTCATTTTTCTAGAAAAGCCCATTTTGCACGCCCGCGTAGCATCATGAAAATTCAAAATGCCACCAATCCCAGAGTTGTTTATGAAATCAAATCAAACTTGGCGTGTGAGTGGATCTCATGTCCCTGGCGCTTGTCGAATTTCAATTTTTAATCTCGCGTTACCGCGTGCCGTGTTTTTCGATTGACGACTTCATCAGTCTTGTAGGACCCATTTTGGGCGCTTTCTCGATATATGAACAAACCGAAATTCAAATAATCGCTAACCCTAATCCTAACCCTAACCCTAATCCAAATCCTAAGTTTCCTAACCCTAAAACTGACTTAGGTTGGTGTTATAATAATTTTAAATTTCGGTTGCTCATATATCGAGAAAGGGCCCCATTTTGACTGAGCCAGACAGGAAAGAGTTAAGGTCCTTTTCATGAGTCATCACTTTTAGCCTTGTCCAAGCGAAAGAGCTTTGCCCACATAAATCACATACACACCACACCGACTTGATGGATTGTTAAATCTGTGAAATTCTATGGCAATTTTTGTTAATTCTAACTTTCCTTAGTAACTGATATGAGGCTGCAAATTTAATGTTCCGAAATATCACACTACGTTTACTGGCATTTTTTGTTACAGAACATCATTTAGGTTAATAAATGTTCGCATGTTCCAAAAAATTCTATCACAAAAAATTTAACCTCCAAAGTCACCCAAATTTTGTTCGCCATTGCTCAAAACTTGTTTCACACAAGCCCGCGATTCCACAGCCGAGTATGTAATCGATTGTGACGTCAGAGACTCAACACGTGACAAAGCTTTATAGAAAAAATTATACGACAAGTTACAATAGAAAGTTTTCCCCAAGTAGCTTTATATTCATATATAACTAGCCACGTGTTGAGTCTTTGACGTCACTTCCTCTAATCGCAACCTAAGCGTCCGGAACATGTTCGAGTAATGGCGGCCGTATAATCTCGTATAAAAACAGTCTGAAAAGGCGACTTCCCATGCTCGTAATTGCTTGAAAAGTTAAGTAAGGACACCATGCTCTTTACAAACATGTAAAAATTTGGGATACAAAAAATTTGATCATAGAGGAACTTTAAATACGGCACTTACAATGCCGTCGTAGATGACAAGGTCCATACTACTCCTACGTACCTTTCGTTCGTTTCACATCTTCTCGTGGTGGGAGTGGCGTGGTTGTTTAGGGTATTCTTCAATTCAGTGTACAAGCTATCAGCCTGCGGCGTTGGAATGCCTTCCCAAAGGACAATACACAAGACGAAAACGGCATCGCAGCAAGTGTGGCCTGAGCGACGACGGACGAGAGTAAGTATCTTCTCTTTGGTACTGGTGCGCCGAAGAACCTACAGTATGATGGGGAAACATGATTAGAAATTGTGTAACTACTGTACTGTACTGTTTACATGGTAAATACACATATTTATAGTAAATTGTTTGCTATTCAAGCTTTAACAAACTATAACAAACTATTTACTATATCATTCTGGGTATATTACAGGTAATATTTGGCATTTCACTAGATTAAACTACATGTTCTCAGGATTTATGGTGAAGGAAAATTTCGAGTGTTGGAATATATACATTTTAAGACCAAACCGGGACCAGTTGCGAAAAATGCAACTTCAAGGCCTTCCGGCATGAACTGAACCCGCGACCCTGCGATGCTAGTGCAGTGCTCTGACCACTGAGCTACGGAAGCCGTTGCCGAAAGCCTAGTCACGAGTTCTGTATATATAGTGGTGGTAATGCCGGGATAAGATTCTGGGTATATTACAAGTAATATTTGGCATTTCACTCGATTAAACTACATGTTCTCAGGATTTATAAATCCGCCATTACTAAGGGACCAACTGAGGATCCTATGAGGTTTTTTGTTGGATTATGTGCTCTTACCATCGATAAAATAAAATAATTTTACTATAAAGAGGACCAGAAGACATTTTTCAAATTACTCCATGAAAAAGATAACAACAAGAGATCCAAAAGGGAACTACTTGGATTGGCTAATTTGCAGACAAAGTTCCACAATTTGACCACGCGGTTAAAATATGAGGCTTGGAAAGTTCTTGTTTTACAAAGTGGAGTTTTAAGGTTGGCAAAGTTTTGGCTCAGCCTCGTGCGGCCTTGAGAAACAAACGTAACAAATTCGTGGACATTTAAGTCAGTATGCCCATGTAGAGACTTGAAGAAGAAAACTAGGTCTTTGAGTTCTCTATTGTAGCACAATGGAAGTAGGTCCAGCGTCATCAGTCTATCTTTGTATGCCATTTCTCCGATCTTCGTTCTGAGAATCCACCTTGTTGCTCGTCTTTGGACTCTTTCCACTTTTGCTTCCTCAGTCGCAAAGCATGACTGTGACTTAACAGGTGACAGATACAAAGTTCGCCTGACTTGGATATTCGTTAAGGGGCACGTTCTCTTGAGAAGCCCGAGCAGTTTGTTTGCTTTGGATACAATCGCGTGGATGTGTTGATCCCAGGAGAGGCTTCGAGAACAGGGGTGTCCTTCTACCGCGGCAGAATCTCGAAAAAGGGCACTTTCACAAAAGGAAATTTTTGATTTAGTTGGAGAAGCCGTCTAGCGATCTTTATTAAATTTAATATCTATTACTGGAAGATGCACACAGACTGACAGATTCACAGTAAACGTTTATCAATAACAATTATAATTAATTATAACATTAATAATTAATGCTACGTTGATATATGTAACACACATTCGGTCTTACAAGTTTATTAACAAAAATGCCAAGTTATTCTTTTTGTATAAATAATTAAAAACAATTTCTTCCAAAAATTCCAGTCTATAGAGCAACATCGTGGATGACGGCAATGGAAATGGTTTCATTTTAAATCACATATTCACATGCATAATGCATCGGACTCATCTTGTCGACTCCTTCGAAACCAAATTACATAATCAATACTTCGTCAATCGTCGACCAGCGATGATTACTGTTGTTCGGGCTCCTTCCTCCTCATTACGCATCTCGTTCGCAAAATTTAAATGTTTTTGTTTTCCGAATTTGGGAAGAATAAATTTTAACTTATAGTGATAAAATAAATTCAAAAGGAGGTATAAGATATCGCATTACAATATCCGTAAGCAAGGGGCAGTGGGGCAGTGATCTACCGTTGAATATACAGACACATTTATATACTATTGCATACACAATACACATATATACATTTCTATACAATAGCATATACATTTCTATACCATTGCATATACATTTCTATACCATTGCATATACATTTCTATACCATTGCATATACATTTCTATACCATTGCATATACATTTCTATACCATTGCATATACATTTATATACCATTGCATATACATTTCTATACTATTGTATATACATTTCTATACTATTGTAAAGGTACTGTATATACATTTCTATACTATTGCACATTTCTATTATACTATTGCATATACATTTCTATACCATTACACATACATTTCTATACTATTGTGTGTACATTTCTATATACTATTGCATATACATTTCTATACTATTGTATATACATTTCTACACTATTGCATACACATTTCTATACTATTGTATATACTGTACATTTCTATACCATTGTATATACTGTACATTTCTATACTATTGTATATACATTTCTACACTATTGCATACACATTTCTATACTATTGTATATACTGTACATTTCTATACTATTGCATACACATTTCTATACTATTGTATATACTGTACATTTCTATACTATTGTATATACATTTCTATACTATTGCATACACATTTCTATACTATTGTATATACTGTACATTTCTATACTATTGTATATACATTTCTATACTATTGCATACACATTTCTATACTATTGTATATACTGTACATTTCTATACTATTGCATACACATTTCTATACTATTGTATATACTGTACATTTCTATACTATTGTATATACATTTCTACACTATTGCATACACATTTCTATACTATTGTATATACTGTACATTTCTATACTATTGCATACACATTTCTATACTATTGTATATACTGTACATTTCTATACTATTGTATATACATTTCTATACTATTGCATATACATTTCTATAGTCTATACTATTGTATATACTGTACATTTCTATACTATTGCATACACATTTCTATACTATTGTATATACTGTACATTTCTATACTATTGTATATACATTTCTATACTATTGCATACACATTTCTATACTATTGTATATACTGTACATTTCTATACTATTGCATACATATTTCTATACTATTGTATATACTGTACATTTCTATACTATTGTATATACATTTCTATACTATTGCATACACATTTCTATACTATTGTATATACATTTCTATACTATTACATATACATTTCTATACCATTGCATATACATTTCTATACTATTGTGTGTACATCTCTATACTATTTGTAAAGGTACTGTATATACATTTCTATACTATTGCACATTTATATTATACTATTGCATATACATTTCTATACTATATTGTATGTACCTTTCTATACTATTATATATACATACAGTATGCATTTCTATACTAGTGCATATGCATATCTATTGCATAGATCCATTTCTATACTATTATATGTACATACAGTATGCATTTCTATACTATTGCATATGCATATCTATTGCATTATACATTTCTATACTGTAGCACATGCATTTCTATATTATTATAGCAACAATGATAACAAGTTAACAACAATGATTAATATGAAGCTAACAGGGGTCTATGTATATCTCAATGGTTGGAGCATCTCACAAATCAGATCAGAAGGTTACAGGTTCAATTGCCATCAAAAACTCAGAAATGTTCTCTGTTTTTCAAAGCTTGTGTAGACAGATGCCATCCACAGAACAGTTGAGGTTTGTGGCAAAAGAGTAACTTTGTGGCGTTGCTTTTTGTGAAAAAACTGAAGGTAAATTGACAAAGATAGCATGCAACATAGGCAAAACACAGAAACAGCAACCCATGAAGTCCATGTACCCCACTGAAAAACACTAAGGTGTCATGTGGGTCATTATCCTGAATCAATAATAATATTATTATTAACTTACCCATCTTGCTATTGGACAGCCTTGTGGATTTTTCCCTTCTTTTTCACTAACACCAACCTAAACAATAGTAATGAATAGTTTCAATTTTCTATTATGGATGCAAACAACAGTACCTGTTTGTCTGTACTGTAGTTTACTGTAATTAGTTTGAGCTGGTTTAATTGCCAATCTAGATGTCTTGTGGTTTAACATCATTTTCAAGTTATAGTGGATAACAGGTACAACTGTTATTCCAATTGTTATGAGTAGGGGATTCTAAAAATACCTGTATATAGGAGAAAAAACTGGAAAATTCATCATAACTAACCATCCTAACTCACTCCATACATAAAATGAGCAGGCTTTACAATACTAAAAACAAGCAGAATGTCACTGCATTTACCTGTTCTATCCGAAGGGCTTCAGAATTCATACAGAATCTTAAATATAAGAAAATCAAGATTTAGGAAAATTTAATATTTGCCCAAGCATCGACAGCTTGACTAGGAAACATGAAACATATTATGATCAGCATGCTGCAACATTTCAACTCAAAAATCAAGATTTGTTTATTTTTTTACCATGTTTGGGATGGTTTAAACCAAAGGACTAATCATCCATACCGGTGCAACCAGTGGCTTAATATTCAAAGGATGCAGATCAAAGGTGAGCTCCAACCGTACGACCCATGTCTGCAAGCAAGCTAAGATTGATTTAAAGGTCACAGTGAAATTTAGAAATTTACCTTTTTTCAAGCATTGAACGCACATTAGCAACACTTGATGCAACACCCAGATGTTTATATGCGGTTCCTTCATCTTTTACTAAAAAAAAACAATTCAGCAGATTTTTAATATTTTTTTTTTATATTTTCATTTCAAGTTAAAATTTAAAAGATTATTATTTCTCAGCCCAACCCTGATATACATGTACTACATAATACTTATAATTATGGAGAAGGGTATTTTATTAGGACTAAAACACATGTAGATAACATTACACCTAGGAACAAAGTGGTATATTTCTTGTATTGTAGTGATTGCACTTTTGGCATAATTTTTTATCAACGTACAAGTTCCAGTATTTTGTTAGCTTTAGATAATATAAATCACCCAGGGGAGTAGGAACAGATTTAAAGTTGGGGGGGGGGGGGGCTGAAGTCGACAAGCAGGTAATCAGTGATCTCATTTTTAAGGGGGGTCCTCCACTGGAAAATTTTGAAATCTAGAAGCTTCCAGGACATACAATTTGCAGCAATTTGAGCAAACTTTTTCATCTAATTCTACAGAGAGCATAGTTCAAATGAATCCAAGCTTGCCTGCTGCCTCTTACCAAGTGTCGTCATTTTTTGCGCCTAGTACTGACAGAAGGGTGTGGGAACCAATCTAACACTTGCATGGCAAGGGTTCAGGGGTTGGCTAACACTTCAGGCTACACTTGTTTGTAAAATCTCACATAGATGAAGCCCATAGGTAGATTACCTTAAGTAGCTTCTCTCCTAGCCTCTATAGTCATACTAATACAATTGGAAAAAATACATTAAATTTAGCATTGCTTGTCCTGATTTTTGGTGGGCTCAGCCCCCATTTAAAAGGCTGGGGACCCCCAGTTCCTACACCTCTGAAATCACCTATATTTGGCAAGCCGTTATTTCCATATTATGTATTTTCTGAAAGTTTTAGGCGATTATAAACCCTGTTTGTCCACACCATGTCCAGGGCTCTAAAATGCATATCTTTAAGCCCACCATGTAATATCCCAGGGTGTAAGCCAAATGAAAAAGAAAATCTGCATTTAGCTAAATTGGGAAATTGTCACAGCCCTCGCAAGTCAATAAAGTTACGAGAAGGGAGCTTGGGGTGTGCGCTGAGTTTTTGGCCATAATAGCTTACACCCTGTATCCCATTTAGAAGATTAATAGACCGATTGCAAATAGGCGGCGATGTCATGAAAACAAGGCTTTTCAGTGGTTACCATTGCTAGGACCAAAATCACATTGATTGATTGGTCCAACAATTTCGATCCAATCAACTAACATGATTCAGACCCTAGCAACGGTAACCACCGAAAAGCCTCGTTTTCATGACCTCACCACCATATTTGCAATCGGTCAGTCTATCACATCATTTGTAAAGTTTGAAATGTAGAACAATATGGCGGACATCATAACATCACCATGAATCAAGCCACATCTGCGGTTGATCGTCAATTCGGAAAACCCTTAATGAGCCTTAAATGGTTTTTCAAGGGGTAGAAAAGGTTCAAAAATATATAGAATATTAAAAGAAAAATGAGAACTTGATTGATTGCAATTTGTCATCTAGTTGGGACAATTTCAAAAGGGCATTTACAAATTTGTAAAGGTAATGAATTTAAATTACAGAAAAACAACAAAACCTACGGCCACAAGTAAATTAAGAAATCAAAGTTGGCACACAGTACGAACAATTGATGCAATCTCCCTGTGAATACTGTAGATCACTTTTAAAAAAATTATGTTTTGCCTTTTGGGTCTTGTTGTTGGTAAAGATATTTTAAGTTTAAGAATCACTGACCACATTAATCTTATACTAATGCCATGACCAAATCTTGTGGACTAAAGTTGATGGAAAATATATTCCATAATATTAGCAAATGCAATAACTGTATTTGTCCAAGGTTTACAGCAACAGGTACTTCATGTATGCCTAAAGCTGGTTACTTCATGTAAGCCTGTCCCCAATCCCCATTCAACACAACTATAAATCCTAACCAAAATTTTGTGTCGGACACAAAAATCGATTCGGCATACATGAGGTGGTCCCTGTTACACTGTATTAGTAATACCATGACATGAGGGAAATTAATGATTAAATGTGAAGCCATTGGCCTGGACTTTCACAAATCGTCACAAAGGATTGAGGGCCATTTAATCACTGATATTGTTTGAAATGCATTGCAAACTGTCAACCACGCTCACGCATGCTAATATGTTTCAATGGTATTTAGGGGTTAAATCACCCAGTGAGAACAAAAGAAATTGAGTTAAACAGGGTATTACTAGCAGTAACATTACTGTAGTTCTAAGTCTTCTAAATTACCTAATATTGTTCAAGATCAAAGAAAGTTTAATGGACAAAATCGTCTTTCTCAGCAGTGACGAAACTATTCGGCAACAGTCTGTGGATATTTTAGTGGGGATTCCCCAGAAACTAACTACAAGCCCAAACGTTGTATTTTTAACAAATATCTCTCTGCCACATAGAAAATAAAATACAATAGTACAGTCTAACTAATAAGTTTGAAATCAGAAATATTGCTAAAAAGTTGATCTTTCCTACATCCCGTAAACTCAAGAAACCGCTTTTTACATTCAGACACTATGTACAGTATAACTGCAGTGTAATACCTAAACCCCGCGTGTTCTATCTCACAGGCGTTCCGTTTACAGTTTACCTTTCCCTTATAAATAACTCAACCATACCATAATACTAATCCTAATCCTATACCGCAAAGAACGCCCATGTGCAGGGGCGTATATTGTTCCTGAGATGAAATTAATGCGCCGGGATCAACTCGACGCAAAAGGTCAAACATCTTGTGACACGCTTAAGTGTCACTATGACAGAGTGTTAGAAAATCCAAATGATCTCTGCTGGATAAGTTTTGGCACACGCATATTTGACGAAACACGATAGTCCCTCAAAAGCCCAACAACTTGGTTTACAATTTACAATTTACCGCACGGCACACTATAATAACAATATTAATGACGTTTCATACATGGCCAAATCATTAATACTCTTGCCTTCATTTTTTTTGGCTTAACCGCCTTTGTCAAGACAACATTAATCTTGAATGGATTAGTGAACGTAACGAAAGACGACGCACAAAATTTCATAACATTAAAAAAAACACGCCAGTGCTCGAATAGCTCACCACCACGTAGCTTATGGTCTATCTGATTAGAACAGGCGCTCCCGTGGCAGCAGCAATGATTTCGAATTATGCAACATATGTTATCGCTACGGGGTATGCGAATATATATATATATACGTGTAACATAATACGTTTCAAACAAAAGCTTTCCGTACAACAACACAAGTGAAGCATCCAACTAGACAATACACCGCGACCTGTGTGAAGGCTGAACGCCAATAATTTAGCAACTTAAGCAAATACGACGGTATAAACCTCAACGACTCATGCAAACAACAAGAATGAATTATACATTTTTGGCCCAAGAATAATGCGAACGCCGTGCTAGTTCTTATAGAACGCCACTCAAAGTATTGACACGTCTTCAGCAGGATGACAACCAACGGGGCGGGTGCGAGCTAGACGTGAATTGACTACAAAACAGTTAATGATTCGTTTAGAATATTCGTTTAGAATATTCAATGTTTTAGAATATTAGTAAAGTGGTAAAGTCATGCAATGTATAGTTGTCCGTAGTTTTTTTTAAGTACCAAAATAAATCGTTTCGCCGTGGTAGTTTGCAACAACGTCCTATTAAGGTTTGCGCATACGATGGCTGGGTACTCGAGACGTCGAGTTATAATTGAATTTTCCAACGAATTCGGTAGCGGCACGAGAACAAAAGAGTCTCCACAGCAACGCTCCCATGAAGGCCGAACAAAACACAGCAATATTAGTAATCGTTGTTGTCCGTGCCGTGCAAGCCTATTGTTTCGGTGTTTTGCGAGGGCGAACTGCAAGCAAGGAACAACAAGCGATTCATCTCGCTAATACCACGGAGTCGGTCACTCACGATTCACGGCGAACTCCCCAAAGCGCCTGACGCCAGACGATATTTACATGCGTGCGTCTGCCCACGGTTTTTTTCACCAGCCATAATTATCAAGCGATGTTATGTGTACAAATTTACAGCTTAGCGTTATCCAAGCGCTTCTCGAGCTTTCATGCCAAGAATATTATCTGGATGATAGTTGCGGGTATTTCGCTGTCGATCACTCAGGTTCGCCGGCACGGCATTCCAGTCTGCATATAATTGTTTCTAACGATTTAAAAGTATAACGCGTGAATGGCCGCACAGCGTTCAATATATCTCAAGTTTATGAAACAGTAAATCTGCATATCTCTCAATGGACGAAATGAAAACGCAAACAGGATTTCTTTTCGATTTCATTCGTGGCTAGGGAGCGCTTAGATGTAATTCCCTCAAGTCCGGAGTAGTGAAATGACTGCAGGAAATATTACAAAGACCATGACGAAAATAAGATATGGGCAGGAGCAAATCGATAACCCATCGTGATTCTTTATTCGCATCAATCAGATTTGCCATGCGTGTACTTGGGCGCAACGGATTGGGCTTTGGAACCTCTACTATAGTCGATAATAACATACCTTTGCAAGAACAGAGACGATCAGAGATGGTCTCACGAGTCTCCGTGGTCGAAGTACGGGAAAGCGGTTCCTTAGATGTGTTGCTTTCGAGTATGAGGGGACAAGTGGTCACCTTGGATAGATGCACAATGGGAGACGAGGTGCAGCGCGTTACCTTGGCCGCTTCGCTTGCATTTGTATCGGTTAACGTCGAGTCCGGCTGGCTGAGCTGCAAAGAGGAATTCAAAACACGTTAAAACTAACACACACGTGCATTCGTGGCGAGGAAAAACAAGGGCAAAGGTTTCGAGCACGTCCTGTCGTGAGGCGACAATCTGGCGATGAGCTAAAGCCTGAAACACACACAATAGCACGGGTAAAGAGTACTCAGTACTTCGGACTGTATCTGTGATGAAAACTATTTTTAAGAGGCCTTCGCAAACGGGGTTAATGGGAAACGTTGCAAGGACATTTTCGACGGGTTTGTGGAATGAAATTACCTGGCTAGCGGCAGCCGGGTCGCTGGAGTTCCCCAATCTCTCCTCGTGCTCGCTCGCTCTGTCTTCGTTCAACTGATCAGCTGGAAGCGTTGTTGTTAAGTTGGCGGTCTGTTAAAAGAATGTGCCCCCCAATAGACGTGTTAGTTCAGAGCACGAGCGACAACCGAAGATACACTGAAACGATACCGAACGCTCACCTTCTTCCTCAGCTCGATGCACTTTCTGTATTTACAAATCTGATGGCCCGTCTTTCGGTTCAAGCAGTTGCTGCAGGACTCGCAATTAATCTTTGTAAGACACGGCCCACAGACACCGCAACGCCGTCGCTTCTTCCGACCGTTCTCGTGGCCGTCCGTGCTTTGTTCATCGACGGGCTCCAGCCGTACAGGGCTACCTCTCTCTGGCTTCATCGTCCTTTACAATCCCCTCACCGCACCGCGAGAACGAGCTGTGTAGACCTCTCTTCTGATTCTCTTGTCCAGAGACGTCATCGAACCATAACAGGCTTAGGGTCATTCGCGACACTAATTACACCAGCATCCGGTTTTCCAGAAACAACACTTAAACGCGATCTTTAAAAGTCTTAGCGGGTCCCTCGCTTTCAAACACGCTCAAACCCAAACGGTGTAGACGTGTTTCGGGTGTAATAGTCGTGCTATGCGACACACGCCGTTTAAGCTTTATTTGTCTCCGATTCCAGCGGCGTCCGTGTCATTCGGGGTCAACATCCACGTCGTCTCGTTTGTTCTCATTTGTTATTGATAGATAGCGTTCGTATCCACCCACACGCTCGTCTGAAGGACAACGGGTAATGCGATGACACAATAGGTCAAACCCCTCGTCAAGCAACGTATTCGCTGTTTCTATTTACCACCGACTCGCCGAATCGACTGTACCGAACGCATATAAGCGTGAACGTCGTGGATTTCCTGCGCAGCGTGGCTCTATTAAAACTTTTTAATTGTTGTGAAAAGACGCGAACGTTAAGTGGACGCGTTAATCGCAGCTGGGGGAGGGTATTAAGTTCGCGAGACAAATGTTTGTTACGCTAATGATATTATCGCCTTAATTACCGTGGCCCCTGCCTCTGCCGTCCAATGACTGCGGACTTACTCCCAAATAATCGCCTTGTCAGGCGAAGATCTCAAGTGATGGCTAAAGACGACGATAGTGAATTGAATAAAGGCACATGGATGGCAGACAGTTGGATGGTACGTGTTAACCGTTAATGCAAACACAACGTAACTTACGCAAACTACGCAAACTGCGCAAACGCAGCATTTGTGGACGATTGCATGCATGGATGTCATTAGGTCAGCTAGATATAGAATGCAGTGTATATTGTACGACGACGAATAAGGTAATAAGATAAAAGCTTGTCTATACTATACTATAGTTACTGTCGAAATTGAGATATTTTTCTCCAGCGGAAGATGCCAACAACTCAATGTAATAATTTTAGAAGATCGTCAAGCTCATATCCTCAGAAATTTTTTTCTATGTCCAGGACTGTCAGGAATCGAACCTGTAAACTTCTGATTGCCGGGTAGCTCAATCAATGGTTTAATAGAGCATCTCACCGAGACACGGAGACTCGAGGTTTAATACAATGATGTACTGGTTCGATTGATATATGCACTGCTTATGCGACAGTCACTATATTTATTATTGTTGTATGTATCTATATATTGTATGTAGTCACTATATTGGATGCATGTACGAGCTTGGAGAAAACAGACGATACATGTGATGGACGATCGTCAAGCTTGAATCCTCAGAAAGAGCCTTGCTATTATTACACGTGCGTTCCTCGAATTCTTCGCATAGCCATGAATTTTACAAGAATTTCTTGTGGGCCGGATTAGTCTTGAGCCGTACCGAGACTCAGATGGAGAGCGAAGGTTACATTGATGTACTGGTTCGAATGTTCGATTGATATATGTACTGCCTATATGTGGCAGTCACTATAGTCTATATATATATATATATATATATATATATATATATATATATATATATATATATATATATATATATATATATATATATATATATATATATATATATATATATATATATATATATATATATATATATATATATATATATATATATATATATATTAAACTATAATGCTAAATGCTTGGTATATGAGTTTAAATGCTTGGTACATCAGTAATACTTACAAGCGATGAAATGTCACGACGTTACGTAAAACGTTTTTCACTTGACTACGGATCCGCCGACCTATGATTTGTAAAAAGCAGAATAATTTTTTTCCGCGCACCAGTTCTTGTGTCATATATCATGTTGTCTTTCTTCCGATCATAAATTAAAGAAGTAACGTTGACGTTGTTTTTTCCCCAGCGAAACGTGATACCGGTTATCTCTTTCATTCGTCGTGATTTTAAGGAAAGGTGCAAGAATTATAAGAACAAAAACCTTCACAAAAAGCGTAAAAGGGGCGATAGACGTTGGCGATATCCGTTACCAGGATTGAAGATTACGCAGAACTGTTCTTGAAGTTTCGATGTCTTCAGTAATTATAACAATGTCCAGACTTCCACAATGAAAGCATCATCTAAAATTCCAAAATTCGGAAAATGCAGTTCAAATTGGCAAGAGAACCAAATGAGGGCAGTGGACAGTGGACTTACTATGTGTATGCGATAGATAGTAGATGTAAATTGTGTGATAAAAAGACCCATGTGTGATGAGTTTCATATTCCTTAATGTTATACGACAGTTATACTTTCGGAATTCGTTTTATTAAATACAGTGTATTAAACGTATCAGGTTAATATATAGTCAATATACTATAGTAAATGCTGCATGTTTTCAATATAGATCATTGAAGTAGACTCCATTTGCAAGCAGGCTGATTCCACATATGAAGGATGTACTGGAAAGTTCACATTTGCTATCTATTCTTTGAATACTTTGATTTTAGATGGGTAATATCGGTATAAATTTTCAAAGATCAATGAGTAAAATCCCGCGTAATCCAACAAATAAAAAAGACTGGCCTTACGATTTTACAAGTATATTAATAGACATTGATCTGTCTATATTTGATCTATCTTAGGGTCAGTCAACTTTTCGCCCAAACTGAGAACAGTCAAGAAGAGTCATCCCATTTGGCATGTTCCGGACTGCCTAGAAAAGACATCGCCAGAATACATAGCCATTCACCATTTCACTTCACTATAAAAACTGCGCGAATAGCCGGCGGCTGAAACGGTTGAAACCTCTCGCCTGAACCATGTGTATTATACTGGATCGATAAGCTGGCACAATACACCGCAATAAAACCACTACACTATATCGACGCAAAATGAAGTGTGTGACCTCAACATATAAAGTACTTTCATAATAAAACAGGCGAGTAGTACTGAAGGTCTATGACGTGACGTGACACTGTTTGGACGTGTACTGAAGTGCTCCGCGAATTATTTCGTATTTCATTTTTTCCTGTACGATTTTGAAAGGGATACTTCTCAAAGTGGTCGGTAAAGTGTTCTTCTATTGGAATCTGAGAAGCTCCAAGAATCCTTTTCGCCATCTAAATAATATTTAGTGAAATACCGGATTGTCTATACCGAGATTTTTAACGTTTGTTTTTCAAGCTCGCGCAAAAACGGTTGATCTTCACACCACGCTGCGTATGCTGACGACACATTTGATCTGTGCGCGTGCGAGCAGTAATTAACTTGGAATAAAACTCATCGAACTGTACTCGCTGTAGACACATGTTTTTTGTTCATAGTGGAATATATGTAGTAGGCTTTATCTTATAATGAAACTGTAATTAGTTTTATAAGTAACATTAAGAATATATTGTTGTAAGAGCATTGAGACTATTGTATATTGCTCCTAATACGTCTTTATTATTATTATTGTAGAAACGACCTGCCGTGGGACTTAAAATACTATTATCTAATCTACTCTGTTAAGAAGTCAGAAAACGTCACTGTCGAGGGAGGGAGGCAGAAGGAAAAGTGCTGCAGGACCATGTCCATGAAACTATAAATCAAAATTTGGTGGGGCTACGAAAACATTTGGAAAACCTTTGAATCAAAAATAATCGAAGAAAACAAATATTTATAACATAGGAATCGATATACGCTATATAAGTCCAAGAAATATCCATATCACCAAAAGAAAATTAAGTTGTTTTGAGAACCCCTTGCCCCCAGAAATTATGGACACATGGATTTCACAAACTCGTGCGAAAACCCAGCTGAAAACAAAGTTGATTGTTTTCCTTGCTCTATAATATAGAGTAATGGCAGACTACCCTCAGTCCCCAGCACTCCTGTGTTGTCGGTATGACGGTATGAATGAAAATTTAACTGTGCTGGGCCACGAAACTAAAACAAAATGTATAGTTGGGACGTTGGGTCATCAAACCATTCAAAGAAATTTGGTTGGGTCACTCAAACTTTAACAAGAATTTTCAGTTTCCTTCTGCCCCCTCCCGGGCGGAATTAATGACAGCTCCATAAGATGCGTCAGCTTCCTTACGTTTGGAACCGGAAGGCCCCTCTTACGAAGACTCTATGACGAAAGAGACCGCCTACACACTATTTCGGCTCAACTTTTAGAGCATTCTATCAGTATTTCTACACTGCCTACGCAGCACAACATTATAAATATCACTTGTTTGGAGTACAGACAGACAGTGAACATTTTGTCCTATGGTTTATCACGCCTTTTCAAGTCCAGAAATCTTAAAAATGATTCCACTCATGGTGATTGAAACCGCAAACCGGCCAGTGATTGACCGCTGTCAACAACCAGATGCGTATATAGTATTGAACAACGGCGATTGAAATTAAACAGACGTGGAAAACCTTATTATACCTACTCAGGTTCCAGACGCCGAACTTTTAATGAGCCGAACCGAGTTGCAATGTAGGCGTACCCAAATCAATAGAATCTCGCATCTAGACGCAATTCCGGCTCAGCCGAACATCGTACCAACTGAAACTCAGTAGCGTGCTGCGTATAGACAGTGTTTTGGATATATAGCAAAGTGAAACGGTGGTAAACTTCCAAGATTTTTAGTGACGAAATACTGACGTTTCGGGCAAATCGATAAATCAACTGATTGAAGGTCAATCTCCCACACAGGACATTAATGATTCTTCACCATAAATCGCAGATTCGCAGGACTAAAATGACGATGAAATATATAATTTAATTTGACAACGAGCGTTACTGCGCCTGGTCTTACTGTCAACATCCGACATTAGATCTTTTCAAATCCATTTTATAACGCAGGACGCTTGGTGAGCCTTCAAACCGCTATTTTTTTCAGCGGTTCACAGCCAGAATTTACGATTGCTATCAGACTGACTCTTGCGCGAGCTCTTGCGATCCCAGACTCGTACCCCAGACGCTGCGATGAAACCGTGCCGAGGGAGGTGAGCGCGCGAGGGTGCTTGGATAGGACGCGGCGCTGTTTATACCATAGATATTCAAATAGTTATAACAATTATTTAAAAATATGTACAAAGTAGGAAAGGATTTAACTTAACTATATATACAAGAGCCAAGTGAAAATCATAAAGAAAGAACGTGAGCAGCAATGTTACTTTTGAAAATGGGAAGAGACTGAGATTCTCTTAATTATGTGGCTGGTAAAGAATTCCACACTTTAGCTCATATATAGCTAAAACTCTTCTTCATACTATCTGTTCTTGGAAATGGTAATTGAAACGAAGTAAGGAAACCCCTAAGATCATAATCCGTGTTCTCATTTTTATACGTGAATAAGTCAGCAAGACAATTTGGTGTCATATCATGAAGAACCCTATACATGAATTTTGAAGCGTCGTGCTTAAACTAAAAATTAAGGACAGGCATGATTATATACGACGCCATCATTCAAAACCATGAGTTGGCCGAAGGAATCATGGAGGATACAGAAATGCTTGCTAAGGGACGGAATTCTACATTCCTTACAAAACAGCTATTAGAAAGCTCTGAAACATGCGACCGCAAAAGACGACCCCTAATTTCGAAGTCATAGGAGTCGACTACGTAGGACCTTTTAGATACTCGAGGCTTTTACTCTACCTGTAGTCTCAGCCAATTAAGCAATCCACCTGCAAGCTCTGAGCTCTTACCAACCGTGGAAACTGACGAAGAATTAATCAAGAGTTTGAAAGAATTTATAGATGCGGTCAGATTAGAGCGGCCAGATTAGTAGCGGGAAAGAGTTGCTTATAGAGAGGCCGCTACACGACTGTACCCCCTGGAACTATCCTGCAATCGGAGTTGAAAAAGTCGAACGTCCTTAGACCAAAAAGAGATGCTGCCATTGCGGTTGGACTATCAAACCATTGCGCGGAAAATGAAGAGTGAAGCAGTTGGATCCAACTGGAAATTTTACTAAACTTTGTAATAACTTTTTTGAAAAAAATATTGCAGTATTGAAAAACTACCTGGCCAAAATCCAAACAAGGGAGTGTGTCATGAGAATTGCGTGAAAACACTTGTAAACATTCATTATAGATTATTATTGTTATGGTTGTGATGAGTGATGAGAATCAGAGCGGAAGTTTCAGGGAGTCGAGTGGTGCGAAATATGAACCTGTCAGCGAGTGACCTTCAATAAACAATACAAAAACATCAAACTTTGTGATAGTAAAACAAAAGAAATAAAATAAAATAAATCGGTGTTTAGTGCCTATAGTTATAACAATAGTGACACAATATAAAACATAGAGATTGCTTATTCAAAGACAGTGTCAGGTAAAACCTCTTGTTAAATAATATTTTATACAGACATATATTAATTAATAAAATAACACAAACTTTAACTTACTTCGAAAATTGTATTTGATCTCATACCATATGAACCAATATTTAACACTATAAATATCAGATAAATATCTAAAGGTTACATGATAAGACCAAGTGACATAGTGTAGGGAGACAAAAATAATTCCACAGTCAACGCCTACAAGTTCTACAGAACAATGCCGCCAGACTTATCCTCGATCTTCCTAACTACGCCTATGCTACTATGTCATTAAAATCTCTTAACTGGAAACCACTATCTCTTCAATTCGTCGTCGCTACCATCGTTGTCTCTCAATTTTTAAGCATGTCAACCATATCGCAGACTTTGATTTTGAACTTCTGCAGACGTCCAACATTCACCACTACAACACACGTCGGGGAGACAATTTTCATCTACCGTGACCACGTACCAACTACGTATTCCATATGAGGTCATGATATCGGACGGGACGGGAAGCGCGCAAGATTTATATATATTAAAGCATTGGTGATGCATAACATTTGCAATAACTGCGAGGTTCTTTGGCGCTTTCCGATCAGTAGCGTTAACTGTAAAATTAATCTTGGTTAATTTAGCAACTTCAGTCCTTGTATCTTGCGAGTCTTGCCGTGAAGCCGGGACAAAGAAAGATTGAATCTTCCTCTGCGTCATACGTCTGCGCTAACTTGCAGCGGAAAAAACTCGTGCTTTCACATCTAATTTTTAGGGGGGCTCAGCCCCCTGCTTCTGGCGATTAGGGGGCACTGGCCCCCCTTTCCCCCTGGTTCCTAGATACGGCCATGTATATACTAATTGTCAACAAGTATAAGTATGCAAATATAAGTGGGAGACCGTATGGTGTCCCACCTATATTTGCATATACCCATATTCTCCTACTTACAATATACAATAATTATAAATTAGTTATAATTGTAGGATTCTAGATCCCAGTCCTAACCCTAATTCCCTCCGCCTTGTGAGACTACATTATATGGTTGTTTTCGCGCGAATGATATACATAGATTTCCACGTGTAATCTGACGAGCGGGAATTTCGAAAATATATTAATTTTATTTATTTAATTTAATATTTATACAGGATGCTCCGCTCACCAATGGTGGTTTTCAGGGAGGTCCTGTCGTAAATATATAAGTAATGTAAATACATGATAGATTATAAAACTATAAGAAGAGAAACGTTACGCTCAAACAAATAAAGTAATTTGAAAATTGGTGTGGTTAGAATAGTTTCTTGAAGTTTGTTTTAAAATATTCTAAACTTGAGGATTCCCTTAGGTCGGTTCGACAATAAATTCCAATCACACACAGGATGATACTTCATTTGCTGTTTACAGCCCCGGGACTATGCCGGGGAAATACAAGGTTTTAACAAACATCGATCTTTTGGTAGCCGGGATTTTAACACTGACCACTGACATGAAAAAGCGGGGATGGTGTAGCCGGGATTTAATACTCGTAGAGTCTGGGAACTAATCGATTGAGGATGATCAGACGAACAAGGAATTCATACTTTTGTTATGCTTTTTATAATTAGACTATTATTGTTGGTTTCACATTCGATGTGTCGGGTTTGTGATTCTGCCCGAAGTTCAAGCCTACGCGCAAAATTTTTGAAAGCCGAATAGTTATTAAAAAACGAAATGAGCACAACAAAAAGAAAGCCTTAATTAATATTTTTTGTGTTCCGTGTTTGTTGTAAGAATATTAAACTTCTGGGAAAACTAAATCTTTATGCCCGGGTAGCCGGGTATTTTAACAACTGAACGGTATTTTTGAGCCGGGTTTTTAACACTCGATCGTGAAATGTTAAAATCCCCGCATATTCCCGGGGGTCAGGGGTCCGTAGTTTCAGTTGACTAGTGCATAATGAATATAGGGAGTCCGCCCTCCCCTCCCCGCGAGAGCCTGCATGCAGGCTATAACAAATAATAAACGTGGTTGTGTATCGAAACATTTAAGGAATTAAATAGTCCACTTCGTCAAGGTCCGTACATATACTTCATGTTAACAAACAAACATGTTCTCCCAAGGCAGGCGTTAGGATTAGGATTAGGGTTAGGATTGGTGTTGGCATTGGGATCTAGAATCCTACAATTCTAATTTATAATTATTGTAAAGGTATAGGAGAACATGGGTATATACTCAGGGCCGTAGTGTTTCAGGTTTATAGGGGAGCCGAGCGCCGAAGGCGTGAGAACTCTGTAGGGGTCCGGGGGCATACTTCCCCGAAATATTTTGATTTTGATTTCTATCTGAAACGCGATTCCCTGCCTTTGGGGTCAGTTTTACAAAAAAATATTATGATCATAAGCAGCATCATTTTAGTGTACATAAATGTATGTAAGGACATCCTATAGCGAGAACGCCGGGGATCGGGGGTTCAATCGACTAGTGCATTATTTGTTGTCTCAGGTCTTCTTCAGACCAAATACCATTGTAATATTTTTTACGTAATTTTAGTTAACTGTATTGTTTATATAACTCGCAAAATAGCCGATCCACTGGTGGCGCACTGCCAAAATTTCCAAGCCCTGCGTGCTCCCACAAAAACTTCCTGGGAGGCAGTTTCAGGAAGACTTGCAGCAAGTCCGTGTTTTTCCCTTATCAGATGTAATCGGAACAGTTCCCGTGCAAACCGGGTGTTATTGAAGATTCCTGTGGAAGGTGACCGGAAAAGCCTTTTGCCAAAATATACATAAAAAGTCGACTTCGTTAACACCGTTTCAAAAAAGCCTCCTAATCGCATGCTCATCCTAATCTTTATCCATCCCAAGTGGCTCTTGTCAGGGTTTAGCTTTTAATACCCTCCACCGAGGAAGATTTGAAAAACCGCAAGGACCTGACATCGTGACTATAAGGGGCCGCGGTGTTTATATGAAGGCGTGCCAGCCGTCTTAGGGTATCGATGTTTCTTGTTTAAATTTCCCAACAGTATTACCTTTTAATACTTTGAAAATTAATGAGATGAACAGAACCAAGTTTTTTTCCAGCCCTCCCAGTTCTTGAGTGTGTTTACATGGCAAATTTCAAGACCTCCTAGCTTGGTGAGATCTCGGGTAGTCAATAGCGAGATCTCGCCGAGGTCCAAGACCAAGGAGAGCTGGCCCTCCTCTCGTAGGATTTGAGTGAGAGGCGAGATCTGGCTTGCCTCCATATAAACAGGCACCCCCTAAAAACAATTATATATTCACAGTAACTTCGCAAATATTGTTTTCAAGCGTCCTTTTAAGATAGAGTGGTAGATTTTAATAAGAAAAATTACCTTGCAGCCACAGAGGCTGAATTGCGTAATTTACAATATAATGTTGTAATATACTAATATATTATACAATTATTGGATGAGGCTGAGCATGATATCAAGAATTATCCAGACCGAGGTCAATGTTAGCTGCCGAAGCGAAGCCTGATAACATTGACCGAGGTCTGGATAATTCTTGATGTCATGCGTAAGCCGAATCGAATAATTGTTTTATTATACATTGTTCAAAACACTCTTACTAAAAATATACAAACAAAGTGCCAGTCTGGTAGTAATCTACTACAAGCCAGTTTTTATTTTGTAATTTTCGCGCGCTTTTCCTAGGGACGTCATCAGCGTCCAATAATATTTTTTTTGGACACCTCCGTCCAATAAATATTCATGTCACAGTATTCGGCGGAAATGACGTCGCGGCTGTCGGACATTGAGAATTCACTGGAGTATGTTGACCAATAAGAAACGAGAATGAAGTTTGAATGTATAATAATAGGAATTAAGAACATATAAATAATAGTATACTACTATGTACAAGTCGAAGCTAGCCCTAGCTTCGTCATGACGAAGAGCCTTCGCTCGAGGTAAACAATGGACACAGACTACGTCATACGCCTCGTCAAGGTTATTTTCTCGGGATTCAGAAGCTTTACAATAACACTACCCTAACCATAACCCAAATAAAAACTCTAGTCCTAACGCTGAAATAAATAAATACTAACCCTACTTCTAAACCAAACATTTCAATGATGCAATATTCTGTGTTCCGGTACACCGTTAGTAACATTAACCCCTATTTCGGCAGCACACCAACCTTTTTAGATATTTGATTTGTATTTCTGCACTGCCTACGCAGCACAACACGTTTTATAACTATGTACAAGATAATACAGATGGTAAAAAGTTCAAAGGCTACACACATAGAAGGAATAAAAGTTTGTTTAAAACGATTTGTTTTAAATATTGGCAAGCTGAACTTCCTATTACGTCTGAGATTGTACTTGGGTGCGTGCTTTGCTGGCATGCAATAATTAGTTAACCTGTGAGTCGCTGTACGACACTTCATGACACCTCACATCGTTACGTCGGACTAGCGAGCCCACGTTATGGAGTTACAAAATTCCCCTATAGTTGCACATTTTTGACAAGTATAAGAGGTATTTGACTACCCCCATTTTTTTTTGGTTGAACTACCTCTTTGTTCTATGGATATCTCGGGAAATAGCCATAACTGTTGCGAAACCTATACCTTTTCTGAAAGTCCAATAAACCGGCTGTTATCGGGGGTCTTCTATTACCCCTTTTGACTGGGCCGGACAGGAAAGAGTTAAGTGCCTACGAAATGAAAATTAAGTTTGTCTCATTTAAACGCACTCCGAAAATGATTACGAATGGTAATTTAGAGTTTTTTTCGTATCTCACGTCGTTCTTGAGATATTTATATATATATATATATATTGTGACATATGCAAATGAGAGATGTCTATATTTTTACAAAATCAAGTATATCTTTGAGATTATTCAACAAAATCACTTGAAACTTTGCACAGTACGACACTTCGTCGCACCTAACATCATTACATTGGAATAGAGATGCCAAATTAATTTACTATTTCTAATTTTTAATTCTTAATTTTCTAAAAATGTAGAAACATCTTGACGTCATACCCCTGTGTGTGATATACAAATGAAGTAGCTAGTCTCCTTCGCAGCCGTCAGTTCGAGCCCTATTTTTGAGCCACTGACGCCGCCCCGGGAAACTATATTGGCCATAGGGGCCCACTGCTCACAGCGGGAGAGCAGGGTGTGTCATTGTTTGGGGCCTGCTTGTGGTCCACCATCACCAGATTTTCGGGGGCCCACCGGGAAATCTCCCGGTGAGCCACGCCGCCCCTTTTACACAAGTCTAAATATCTCAAGAACGACGTGAGATATGAAAGCGATCTAAATTACCATTCCTCGTCATTTTAGGAGTTCATTAAATAAGACAAACTTAATATTCATTTCATATTAGGCACTTTAAGGTAATTGCACAGGCAGAAAAGGTTCGACGCCGTTCCAATGTTTAAAATTTTAATCTGGGTACGTACACATCACTTCATGTTATGGGATTTAGCATAGTTAGTAGAAGGGGTGGTTTGGAAAGTAAGCAAAAGTCATTGTTCTATGTTGTTGTTCACTTTCACGGTCACTGAACGTATCGTGTATTGTCTGTATAATGAAGCAGTCCTTCATCGTCACGTGTTGCGAGTCCTTCATCGTCACGTGTCCATATAATTTCCTTTCTCCAATACAATAACATGACCATTGCGTCATATTGAAAGACAATGGAGCTTCCAAACCACTACCTTCTACTAACTATGGATTTAGTGAGTTAATGATTTGGGAGTTAATAGCGTAGAGTCTGGCTGCTATTAATAGCTCAAAAGCGGACAAACAAACCAAATTTGACTCACAAATGTTGCAAATGGGCTATTTCTTTTGTTATGGCCGCAAGAATTATGGGTAAAAGCGGACAAACATCGGTACTGACGTCATCTCGACTGAGCGCTATTGGAGTAAGGGACCTCGTCACCAGGGCCTTATTGTCAACAGGGACCTCGATTGGGGCGAGATATGGTATAGGACAAACTACAAAGTACTTACCGGGATCTGAGTCTGCTTTTTCGTGCCATATTATTCATTTCACCTTCACCCCAACACCATAGAATTACTTGTCATCTAATGGTTTTACAATTAATTGGTATTGAACATGCTCCATTTCGTCTCAATTAATAACGCCGGTGTAGCTCCCATTATATTATACTACGAGGCGGGTCCAACTGTCCAAGTTCACGTTGGATTGACTTTAGTGCGGATGTAGTGTACTCCCTGTATGTAACGACCGTTTACGAAAGGGAAAATTGCCACGCCGCCTGATTTAATTTTGGACATGGATATCCAAAACAAGTTGTAAAGAACATTGTTTAACAATAACGCCCTCAGGGACCTGGACAAGACATTGTAAGCCTAGATTAGTTGGGATTAGTTTAGTTTAAGCCTAGATTAGTTTAATAGTAAGCCACGTGAACAGTTGTTATTTCAAATAATACCGTGTTTACTTCGATTTCGTTTGTTCTCACTGTGTGATTTAATCCCTAAATGCCATCAAAACAGCTAGGAAATTTCTAACTTTCCCTCGAAACAGGGAAAATGTCTCATTTCCCCCTCACTAGCATGCATGAACGAACATGCATTGGTTGACAGTTCACGATGAATTTCAAACAATACAAATTACATTTCGTCGGTAAACATGCAGGTGCGTTTTTATAGCGTTCTCAGTCCTCGAAACAATATGAAAACGCTATAGGAAGACGTATAGGTGTGGATGGGGTCTAATACCATGACATGTCGGGAAATTAGTGATTAAATGTCCCTCAAGCCTCGGGAGGTTTTGAGAAAGTCCCTCGGGTCTATACGGGTCATCACCTACCTATACTATCAAGTTTTGTGATTGGTTGATTAAAACAATAAAACAATAGAATCAACCACAAAGAAACCAATGTCCTAACCTAACCACTTTTGTTCCATATAGCCAATCGCAAAACCTGTTCATTTTAGGTACGTATTTACTGGGGTATACGGCCCGGCTCTGGACTTCCAGTGAATCCTCCCTCGCCTTTCAAGGTATTACTATTTTTCAACCTGATTTATGATAATTAATGCTAATTTATATCAACATAATGTGTTTTGTTCGGGAAATTTAAAAGCACAAGTAAAAGTCGGTTTATTGGGCTTTCAGAAAATGTATAGCTTTCGCAACAGTTATGGTTATTTCAAGAGATATCAATAGAACAAAGAGGTGGTTCAATTTTGGATGTTTTTCAGCCTGTCAGAAAAGCCCGATCTTGCACGCCCGCGTAGCATCATGAAAACTCAAAATGCCACCAATCGCAGAGTTGTTTATATAAAATCAAATCAAACTTGGCGTGTGAGTGGATGTCATGTTCCTGGCGCTTGTCGAATTTCAATTTTTAATCTTGCGTTACCGTGTGCCGTGTTTTTCGATTGACGACTTTGTGGGTCTTCTATGACCCCTTTTGACTGGGACGTGTCGCTATATGCACCTTTAAAAGCCAGAGGCATGTGAGCAACAGTCTACCCCCTACGGTTGGTAATGCGTCCCAAGATGAATATTAATTGATGATGATATGTTGGCAATAAGTGATATTATATACATATTATATGTTGCTGCGTGGTTTATAAATAGAACGAAGCAATAACATATATGATAGTGTATGTTGGGAATAAGTGATAAAATATGTTGGCAATATATATACATGCATATGTTAATGTACTCTGCGTGATTTATAAATAGAACGAAGCAATAACATATATTATATGATAGTGATATGTTGGCAACAAGGCGATGTGAAGTTACTAATGTTAGGAGTCGTCACGATTCGACGAATGATATACGAGTCGTCACGATACGACGAATGATTCGACGAATGTCTGCCCTTACTTCACACTTAGCATCACGCGGATCACGCGGTATAAAGTTACGGTTTCACGAATCGTACGAATGGAATCTATTCGACAGTATTGGATATGTATGGCTGTATGCACCATGCGAAATCGTGTCGCAGGGACACACTTTTGTCCCCGCAACATGTCCCATCGTATAAACAGCAACTAGTCCTTGCGACAAAATTAAAATAACCAATCAAAGAACGTTATTTGATTTTCCTTCTCTGACATGTCCCCTCGCGATTTGTCGCCTCGTGTGTGAAGAAATCGTAACAACCACCTCCGTTCAAAAATCCTCGCTCCGCCTCTTATACTAACACGATTGAAGATATATGGCCTGCATTTGCTCATTTCAGCTCTTGTTTTAGTTGCTTATACACGCGGGGCCCCATGTAGAGTTAACTCTAAAAATATCGATCCTGTTGACCTGAACACTCATGAGGCTCACCTGATACCTGACTGATTTCCCATGTAAATAATATTTAAGTCCGATCCGGCTCCCGCTTGGCTGACGTTTCATAAGTATCCCGAATTTAAAACATAATCCTAACCCCAAACCTTACCATAATCCTAACCCTAATCTTAACCCTAGGTGGGGGGAGCTGAAGCCCCCAGAGCTAGCCAATTCGGTATATTCGAATTGTCGATAAATATCGAGTAGAAACGAGTGACGTGTAAGGATGAGTTTTTCGCAAACAAAACATCGCATGTCTTATTTTTCAAAATAATACTTATGAAGAAATAATGAAATACGAAATTTTGAAGAATTAATATCATATTCATTCTCTGATTAGCCTCCTGCGCAGGTACTCTCTTTTTTCCGAGTCAAATCCTTTAATTCCAAGGTTTTGGCTGGGATTGCAGGGGAGTATAGGGATTGTGAAAATTGACGAAGAGGTGGCTCGGCCAAAAATGGCCAAAAGCTGAGGTACCTGTTATATCCCCTGTTATTGCTAACAGGATTAGATCTTGTCATCTAGTAAGTAAAATTCTAAACGATGATATATGCGATGCATTTAAGGGATATTTCCTTATTCAAGATCATAGTAGTATTCAAGACTGAATATCCTCGGAGCAGCCTCGTACCCAGGCGCTTATTTTGCTACCCGCCGCGTGACGCGCGCGTGGATGAGGGTTCTTTTATATTGGGAGCCAAGATATTTAACGAGTTACCCTTGAATATAAGAAAGCTATGCTATGCTAAATCTTTTAAGAAGCAGCTCAAACAATTTTATGGATGACACTATTGACTATTGATCTTTTATTTATTTTAGAGTTTAATCTATTTATTGTATATAATTTATATATTCTATTTATAGCATTGGTATTTTAATTTATTCATACAGGACAAAATTGATGACTGCAATTTGTAATTGTTGAAGTTTTTATCCTGTTTTTAAATATTCGTAATAAATAAATAAATAGACTCGGGAAAAAGAAGCCAGAGAGTTGCCTGGAGAGGAGGCGTTCCGAGAAATTTGCAAGCGCATACTAAAGCCTGGTTTCCATATGATCGCTACGATCGCTACGATCGCTGCGATCGCTCAATTTTAAAACCGGCGATCGTAGCGATCATATGGAAACCACACGCTCAGCGATCCTGGCGATCCTGGCGATCGCGATCGCCAAGATAGAAAATGTTCTATCTCGGCGATCGCAGCGATCGCAGCGATTATATGGAAACACTGGTTCAGCGATCCTGGCGATCTCAGCGATCGGTATGTACTTCAGCGACATTCGGCTATATATCTATAAAACACATTACTGTGGTAAGATTAAACGGTTCCTTCATTGTATACATCACGCAAATTTAGATGAATCAGTGAAACAGTTTCACTGATTCATCTAAATTTGCGTGACGTATACAATGAAGGAACCGTTTAATGAAACTAAAGCATTTTATGTAAATATTTTATGTAAATAGCTGTAAAATGTTTTATCTGTCTTGAAGACGTAGCTGTGCCCGAAGCTGTGGGACAAGAGTGTGAAAAGCTCCAAGCTCTTCTCTCATTCGAAATATCTGTCGAACTCAAAAACGACGTTTCCTTGGCGCAAGTTCGTCCAAACAAACTGGGACGAGATTTAAGGCAGTACTTTTAAAATGCAATCCGAACGAGTTCTTTTTACGGGATTATACGTTCGATTATACGTTCGACACATGATAAATTCGATCATGTTTGAAACCGACGTCGAATTTTGTCGAACCTAACTGTGTATTAGATTCGACACATGATAAATTCGACGTTTGAAATAGGCCTTACTGATAAGAGCAACTAGAATAAAAAGCTGTGCTTGCGATAGTAAAAGAAAGTTGTCTTTGTTTACTTCGTCCATGACGATCGCCACGATCGCCGGTTTTAAAATTGAGCGATCGCAGCGATCGTAGTGATTATATGAAACATGACGATCGCCGCGATCGCCGGTTTTAAAATTGAGCGAAGCGATCGTAGCTATATGGAAACCAGGCTTAAACATGGTGACCACGCCTTTATGTCAAAAACATAACATCCGGTGGTCGCCGTCAAAATAAACTTCTGTCGATCGAAGCAGTTTTCGCAGATCTAAGTTAGAATTGCTTTTCGTTCGCGTTGCCGGATAACTTTCAGGTATGTACTTACGGTTAAGAAGCGACACTCGTCGATTTTAAATTGTATTATTAGAGTATATCAGCCGTCCATCTCATTCGTTCCAAGGAGATGGACGGCTGGTTTTCAGGCTATATATTATCACCTACAAATTCATGGGCATGTTTGTTACTCTGTTTGCTCTCCCGTTTATATATGTAAAGAAAACGCAGTTTCGGCCGTTTCAAACGTCGAACTTTTCATGTGCGGTATACGAGGCCTGCTTTATACGTCGCACATGAATTGTAGTGTAACATGTCTGTGTTGTATATTTGTAGTTTGTGACAATGAAATACGATATAACGTACTTGTGGGATTTTCCCAGTAATTATAGATTTATAAATAGTGTCATGTGTACACATGTATGTAGTTTTACTTTAGAATAAATAGGGGTATAGTCTTCAATTAAAATACTTGTATGTAGTTTTCCAGTAGCTTCAATGTAGGTATTGTTTAGCTGAAAGGACCTTATGTTGTATCATCAATTGTACACGTGAACGGACAAAGACTATATATACATGAGAGCGAATGTCAAGTTAAATAAAAGTTGTGTAAACTCTGTCTCCGTCTCTGTAAGTACGCTACAGTAGCATTTTAATAATTCAGACGAATTCAACTGATATTAGGAAATACGCAAGGTTGCGTTTCCGCTTTGGAGAAAGTTATCAACACGGATGAAGCCTTTTCATTGAAAAAGCTTCATCCGTTCAACTTCACCCGAAATAGCACTAGAAGACAATTATTATTATGACAATTACTGTAAATACGTGTACACAATGGACTGAGTAAGAACCGGCGAGTAAGAATTGAACCGAGGTGGCGACATCTTTTGACGATTTAATATAAGTTGACTGTAGCCACTGATCTTTAAATAAAGACTGGATGGAGCAACTGTTGAAAAAACGAAGCCGGGAATATTTCGCGGCGGCCATCTTGAATAGTATTATGGCCGCAAGAATTATGGGTAAAAGCGGACAAACATCGGTACTGACGTCATCTCGACGGAGCGCTATTTGATCATTATCATCATTTTAACAGGAATGGTTGATTGATCATTATAGTCATTATAAGAGTGAGGATATGCTGGATGAATACCGTTCCCAAATAGAGAGCTGTTTAATTCGATACAATTGAGTGCTAGTGATAGGACAGCAGCTGCCGTAATATTACCATTTGCAAGCTACCAAGATTTTAATGAAGCCGGAAGTAGCTCGTGGCGGCACCGCGACTTCGTAGACTGGACACACAATGGACACAGACTGTCATAGACACATCAAGGTTATTTTCTCGGGATTCAGAAGCTTTACAAGAACAAAAAAACGCGCCTTAAGTGTCTTGCTAACCCTAAACCGCTATATTTTGACTTATTAGCCGCATTTTAGTTACGGAAAATAAAGAAACGGTGTCTTAAACAACGACCGGAAATTTAATATACCGCTGACACCTGGATGACTGATTGTTGGCGCACGATGACATTGACATCTTACTATCTTCCGCTAATCCCGGGTTCATTATGGAGCCGTAGTTTGTGTTCTAAATTACGGGAAAACCTTCGACAACTGATCTTAAAAGATCAGAGACAGATAGTCTCTGTCGCCTACAGTAAAACTATACAGAGTAACAAAAGAAATAGCTCATTTGCAATAATTTGTGAGTCAAATTTGGTTTGTTTGTCCGCTTTTTGAGCTATTAATAGCAGCCACTCTACGCTATTAAGAGCGACTTGTTAATTTAATGCTAGAACCCAACCCCAACACAACAAAGATCCTAACCCTAACCCCCCGCCTAATATGTTTTCTAACCCTAACCCCCCGCCTAATATGTTTTCTAACCCTAACCCCCCGCCTAATATGTTTTCTAACCCTAACCCCCTCGGAGGTAAGACCCTGGGTACGACGTTGCATCATACCATATTTGAAATTTTGATTCTCAGGTGTGTATTTCCTCCAATAGCACTTTATCGAGGTGACGTCAGTACCCATGTTTGTCCGCATTTACCATAATTATTGCGGCCATAACAAAAAGAAAATAGCAGGCCTTGTGATGAGAGGCGATCGATCGATCCAGATCGCCTCCGCACTTTAGCCAACGTTCTAGCGCTATAAATCGAGCGCCTAAAATAAGATGATTGAAAATTTTGTCCCCAAATATAATAGCTTGAAATTGCTTTTATAATAGCGAGATATAATCGCTCGGAAATCGTAGCCACAGCAGCAAGGTATACTGCACATAACATAACTGCTTTTTCTCTCTGAAAAAACGTGTTATGTAATCGAAAGGCAGAATACTCCAATTTATGCTTGATTGCATGTATGGTATTGGTACTGTGGTATTATGCATTTCTGGATCTATAGCACAGTTGAAAGGGATTTGAATGATTATACACATTATCATTTAATATATTAAATAGTACCGTATTTTCCGGGCGATTACGCGCATTACCCCACATTTAGCCATCCACGTGAACCTAACTGACGTTTAGGCAGACGATACGCTTCAAGTTTCATATTTCCGAAGTACTATTTTTAAAACTACTAGTTCTAAGATTGTGTGCGAATTTTACGCAATTTGATACCATTGAACACTATATAATAATACAGTTAATATACTGACACTGTACAGTGTTCAATAAAATTTTTAATTTTTGGATTAACACTTTTTAGGCATTTGAGTTGTATATTTTGACTTTTAACCCAGGAGGTCAATCAAGCACCTGGCTAAATTTAGGAGCTCGATTGATCAATCTCCTTTGTTTTTTTCATCACAAGGCCTGAAATAGCTCATTTGCAATCATCTGTGATTCAAATTTGGTTTGTTTGTCCACATTTTAAGTAACGGATAAAAGGGTCGGCACTAGATCATGGTCGAGATATGTACAAATGTGCGGCTGCTAGCTTACAGTACAGCGGACAGCTTTGGTAGGTGCCTTCAAAATAAATATGTTATGTATTGCCTCCGTTCTTCAAAAAAATCTGCTTTAAATTTCGGTTTTTATTCAGAAAGTTAAGAGGAGTTTTTAAAAGAACGTAATACATAACATATCTATCTTTCTTCGAACACCCGTTCCTCACGTTGTAAGCCACAAACTACTGGAATTGTTAAAGCATTGTAAGCAGTAAATTATTAGGGGGTTAGGGTTAGGATCTTTGTTGTTTTGGGGTTGATTACAATCCAATAATTTACTGCTTACAATGCTTTAACAATTCCAGTAGTTTGTGGATTACAACGTGAGGAACGGCTGCTTCGAAGGCACCTACCAAAGTTGTCCGCTGCACTGTAAGCTAGCAGCTGCACATTAGTGCCGACCGGATAAGAGCCGAAACCCAATCCATTATTTGAGAGAATGGAGTGCAGTCCATTCTAGCTCTCAAATAATGGGTTGGGTTGAGGCTTTTAGAGTGCTTAAAATCCAACTTCCATAAATTAGTTTTGAAATGTAATGATGCGTTTGCACATCTAGTGCTTAGCAATGCGTAACAAATAATGGACATTGACTGAGTAGAAGTATTCATGTGAAGTTGTTGAGTGCGAGTTTGTATACAAATGGCGGAGTTTAGTAGTAGATGTGGGAAGTGACACTGATGGTATTTTGAGTGGATTGTAAGTAAAAGACATACATTGGAATTGAATTAAAATGGATTTTTATGTGTTAATGTTATGGATGATGCATAAATTAAATATACATTGCGTTATATTGAAAAATAATGGACACCTATAACAACAGGGTCACAACACAGCAACCGCTTAAAGGGCTGTGTGAGGGCACTTTTCTCGTTTTTTCAGCCGCGGTAGTGTGCGGGATTTGAAGTATTTAATTACCGTTAGTAACACAGATTTTCCAAATTTAGAACGCGTAGATATCTCTCCCGCGCATGGGGAATACGTTGCACGACGGCAGAAGAGAAGGAAGGAAAAGCAATTAGCCACAAAACCAAATGTATTAGGTATATTCCAGTTGAATATACGAATATAACCGAACCCAGGCCTGGCTATGCCACTGACCATTGCTCAACGTACGAAGAACACCAATGAAATCCCAGATTAATTCCCTCAATGAGAATCTGAAATTAGAAAAATTTCAGACAGGACCATTTTTGCCCGAATAGAGCTAACGGGGGGGGGGGGGGGTGTGGCTGCAGCCCCCGTCTAGCGGGGATATTAAATAAATAGGAAATATACGTGGGATGCAATGCCGCCAACGACTCAGACCTAGTAGCTCACGGTCACCTCAACTGCGAGTATCCCATCTAGCCACGACCCTCCTGCAAAGCACCTAGTCAGATCTCCCACTATTCCCTTATTATCCCACCTTACCCTGGTAACCAATTGAAGGAGGGGGGGGGGGGTTTAGGATTAAGGGTTGGATTAGGGTGTCTATTTTAATATATTAAACATGAAGTGTTACCAATTGGTGCGCGAAACATGACGATACTATCCTGATCTACGCATTGTTTCAAAGTTTTGAGTTTCAACACCCTTAGTTTGATAGTTGTAATCTGTTATCATAAGTGACTAACCCTGAAACTGACTAAGATTTTCCAAACAGGAATATTAAAATGACATCACTGAAGAGAAAGATGAAAGAAGCTGAGGTTGAAGATGAGATTGAAGAACCAGCCAAAAAAATAGTTGACAGAAAGTCGGTTGGCGATGCTGAATCGGAAGGCATTGATGGAGTTGATGCTGCACTTCCTTCCTATGACCTGAAGAAGTATAAGCCTACTGCATACATTTTCAGCAACTTTAAAGGTCGGAATGGAAGTATGAAAGATGCACGTGCAATGGTCAACTTATTTAAAGATAATCTTAAATTCCAAGTCGTGTGCCCTAATTATAGTGACGATCCACCAGTCTTTGCCGATTTGACGGGGCAGAGCTTTAAAGAAACCATAAGAATAATCAGCAGAGAAAATTATGCAGAGCATGGGGGCATTGCAGTGATTTTGATGACTCATGGGAAAGCAAATGGGAAGTTGCTTTTTCATGGTGAAGATGGAAGTGAAAACACTGCAGAAGTCGACATCCAGAAAGATGTGATTCAGCCTTTCCTTGACAACCCAAATAATCTCGCAGGCAAACCCAAGATTTTCATTATCCTCGCATGCAGAGGCGAACGCCACCACGCAGGATTAGAGGTGGACGATCAGACAGATGGCAATACATTTGGTCTACCCAAGACCATAGTCAGTTTACCCAAGAATTCTGATGTTATTGTTGTATACCCCACCAGCGAAGGTCAAGTTGCTATGCGAGACAACGAGCATGGCAGTTGGTATGTCCAAACGTTTGTGGAGGTCGTGAAAAAACACCACAAGAAAGAACATTTTTTGGATCTGCTGACTGAAGTGAATCGACGAGTTGCACAGAAAGTAAGCCAAGAAAATGGAACAACCACGAACATGCCAGATTTTGAAAGTAGTTTAAGAAAAAAAATATACTTCAAGTGACACTTTTGGATCTTTCTTCATTAACGTACAAGTACTACAGAATAAAGCTGCAAAGCTTATTCTAGACAAACCATTATATTCATCCGCTTCAGAAGCGCTTGCTACACTAAATTGGATTACGTTAGAGCAAAGAAGATTTTACCATAGATACGTTTACAAATGTATAAATGGTTTTATAAATCATTCAATGGAATTGTGAACACATGGAGAGATGTACCTAACTATAATACTCGAAATAAGGATAAGCTAAGACTACCACACATTATAAGAAACTGGGGCAAGCAGAGAATGTGCTATGCAAGCTATTACAGACTGGGAGACGTTAAACAAAGACATTAGAAGTTCTTCAAATATTGCAATTTTAAAACAGAAACTCTTGAACTTTTTTAAACATTCTTAGTTTATAATCTCACATTGTAACTTTACACATATTTATATTGTATTTGTTTTTGTTATTTATCCCAAATTTCAGTGAAAAAGTCTCCTGATTAAATATTAATATTATCTTTATTGTCTTTATTGTCTGTATTATATAGCCAATTTTCTACTATATGTATTATATAGTCAATTTTCTCTCTGAGTAACCGAAATTGATCAGGTATAAATTATTGGAAATAAATGTTATTTATGATAAAATATTAGTAAAAAAACCAGGATATTTGGACGTAGGAAGGTTAGAATTAGCGAAAATAGCCAAATAATTTCAGATTTAAGAATCCATCAAGACAGCGCACGTGGTCTATGTGGTCTAAACTCATTCGTTTGGCAATGTCATGCGATGACGTCATCGAAATGTGAAAATTCCTATAACCTTCGACGGTTTTTAAGAAATTTTTTTCACATGCAATTAGAATCTGGACGGTTGTCTTGAAAAAGGCACGTATGGATTTTACGGATTTTTAAAAAGTAGAATTTTTGAGGACAAACAATAAAATTTTCGTAACTTTTCTAGGAAGTAACTGAGGTTTACACAATACTAAAAAATGTAGCATGTCAAAAATGACGAAAATTATAGAATTTTGTCAATGTAACGTCTCAAATCGGGTTATATTAACTATGGTTATACCTTGACCTGTCCTTAGTAACTGGTCTCCTAATTTGGAAAAACAATGTGCATCTTAAAATTAATATCTTGTTGGATAATGAAAATTTTATAAGGTATGTTTAAATATATACACATTCCAGTAGCGAATGTCCAAGCTTGGATGATCTTGCTCAATTCCTCAGAAAATGTTTCTAAGCTAAAGACAGGGGCCGAACCGGTAACATTTTGACCTATTGGATTGTTTTGGATAAGTTGGGAGACTGTTCGCACATAGTTAATATTTCACATCCGATTTGTTGGATGACTACTTTGAAGTTGTGAATTTGAGAAAGAAATATTCTCGCACTTACATTAAGTCTAAACATTTAGGCCTTGTGAGGCACACATTCCTAATGCCAGGTATAAACGGTGTAATGTATTAACGGTTTATTATTATATGGCACAAGCTACTTCCGGTGAAATTGCATGCTCTGATTGGCTGAGACACGTCACGTGCCGGTCCGTTATTTCCCGTAATGGACCGGTCCGGATTACGGATTTTGTCAGCCATTTTGTTTACAAAGGAGCGAACAACGATAGGAAACTTTGAAATTAGTAAATTAAGCACTAAATCATGTACGAGTTGGACGATGAACAATCTAAATGAGAGTCTTACTATCATGAAAGCAAATGGAAGAACAAGAACAAGATTGAAAATGACGATTATGTCACTCAAAACGTATGTAAAGTATGTTTAAAAAATCCATGCCATATAATAAACCTCTTATTAACCTCGACCGCTTGGTCATTACTGGAAAATATCAGACCTCGGTCTTTTATGTACGAACCTCGCCCTACGGGCTCGGTCCGTACTGTCAAGACCTCGGTCTGATATTTTCCCGTAATGACCGCGCTCTCGGTTAATAAGAAGTTAATAGATTTTGATTTTGAACTAATTAGAAATAATAACATTCATAAATATTCCACACCTACATCTACCTAAAGTCAATATGAAGCACAAACTCGCTAACAATATTTGAAAATGAACTGAAAAAACACCAATTTAATTTGTTTCAAAGTGAATGTGAGAGCCATTGTACAGTTTATAATAGTAATATCACGTTTGCGAGTTTTCCCTTTGTCTTAACGGGTTGATTTAATCACTAATACACCCCGATTGAAGTTGTATTAGAACTAATACGACCGCGGCAAACCGTGACGACAGGTAGTATTACACTAATACGACCTAAGGTAGGATGAACCCCAGTAGAATTATCAAATCACACACGAAACATTGCAGTATTACATCATTTTTATTAACCCATCTCGAAGTATGCAAAGACTGCCGCACCCTTTCGGGAAAACTCGCAAACGTGATATTACAAAGTAATATAATGAAATGAGGCGTATTAGCTATTAAACCGCGCCCACTCGATTCGGGTCATTTAGTAAAATTTACTAAATGACCCTCATCGAGCGGGCGGTTTAATAGCTAATACGCCTCATTTCATGATATTACTTATAGTAATACCATGATTTACTCGGTTTCTTTTGTTCTCGCAGGGAAATTTAATCGCTAAATTCCCCACGTTTATTTGTTTGAAAACTACTCATGCATACAAATTAGGGAAAATTTCTAATTTTTCCTCATTCCTATGATATGCATGAGGGAAATTTAGTAGAACGCAAAGGATTTCTTTGTCTTCTAATTTTCCCTCATTCAAATGCACGGGAAATTTAGTAGACAAAAACTCTGTCTCCAACCACGGGCTGGATAAGGTTCTCAAAGTTATCCTCGGCGATCATAATATTACAAACTAATACCATGACTTGTCGGGAAATTAGCGATTAAATTGCCCTTCGCCTCGGGAAGATTTGTAAAAGTCCTCGGGCTTCGCCCTCGGGCTTTCACAAATCTTCCCTCGGCGGCGGGCAATTTAATCGCTAATTTTCCTCAAGTCACGGTATTACTTATAATAATGTAATGTGATGTAATGTAATGTTATGTGACTTAATGTAATGTGATGTTATGTGACTTAATGTAATGTAATGACGTAATGTCATGTCATGTCATGTAACGTAACGTAACGTAATCTTATGAAGTATTGCAGGACCCCACAGAAAAACACTTCGGTGACGTGGGTATCCTGATTAAATATTATTATTATTATTATTATTATGTCTCTATAGCCCCCCATTTTCACAGAAATTCCTATGACCAATGGTCCTGCCTTCAGAGTTGCATGTGCAGCTCGTTTTGTAGCTCCAAGATGATTGGAGACATGATGAACTTAGGGTTATCAGTAGGATAAAATCTTATGGCAGAGCTTGTTCCTTTAATACTTTTCCAAAACATTACTAACATATTAAGAACAGTTTGAAGACAATTATACATATTTAGATTCAGACTACAACTTTTTCTCTGTAAAAAAATGTTAAAATAATATCCTTTCTAATACGTTTGTTATTCAAAGAGTGAGTGTCAACCGTGACATTTGCACGCTCGGTCGGTCATTTTTGGAAGCACGAAATTCCCTTAGTGAACTGCATCCGTAAATATCTTGTCAATCCTTGATATAAGAAGACATACCTTAGAAAGTAATTATTTCTATATTTTTCACAAAACTCGACGTTTTCTTGACTTTCGTTCCGAATTATGTCAGCCTTGACTGACGCGAAGCGTGCAAGACCAAGTGACGAGTTTCAAACCAAAAAATCAGGTTCCGAGTCGACGTATTTATAGGGTTTTTTTGAGAAGATTCGGCGAATTTCCGAATTATTTATACCGCATCAAGTTGGCAACGAAGCACTTCAAAACACTTTGTTATCGTACAAAAGAAAAACACAAACGCGCAATGCACGACGGTTGACACTCACTCTTCAAACTGAGGCACACATTTATGCATTCAAATATAGAGATTATAAAGATAGACATTTCCTTGAGATATTTCACCAGTGGGTCTTATATTTTCAATATATAGCAATGCGAAAAGGTGATGAATTGCCGAGATTTTTAGCAACGAAATACTTATGGAAGAAATACTGATCAGAGTAAGACAAAATGAAATAAAATAAATAGGGCTCATATATATGCCAAAAGGATGTCACAAGTAGAAAGTAGCCAATCAAATGCACGCGGGAGATAAACAAACTAGATGGTTAATGATTGGTTTGTTTATCTCCCGTATATTTGATTGGCTCCTTTCTACTTGTGACACCATTTTGGCATATTATATATTTATCATTTATAGACCCTCCGCTCGGGGATTCGTCGAAATATTACCCCTCGGGATGATATATCCCTTGGGCCACGCGTGTTATTTGGTTTTCGCGCGTGGTATTTGGTTTCGCGCGTGATACTCGAGTCGAATACCCCTCCACGGAGGGATTTATGCGGCATACAGCCCCGAGGGCTGTATATCGCACAAATCCCGACGTTCCAGGGGTTTATCTGACTTATTACATCGGGGAGGTTTCCAACAAAGTTTTGTCGATTTTGTCCACCTTGGACAAAGATTTTCCTAGTTTTTTTCTTCATTTCTTATCTTATCAGCGGGGAATTCGAGTTTAAATTGACTGGTCACGTGGTACAAATCTAGCTCTTTGATTGGACAATTTATAGTTGAGGTATAATATATATATATATATATAGATATAAGCCCTATTTATTTTATTCCATCTCGTCTTTGATGAAATTTTATTTCATCTCGACTTACTCCGCTCAAAACGACAGTATTTCGTTCCTAAAAATCTCGGAAGTTCACCACCTTTTCACTTTGTTATATATTAAAAACACCGCCCCACGCAGCACTCTACTTTTTAATAAAATATACAGCCGTATACTGACACACTAGACTGTCTAATAAGTGAATTATTATCCAATTCTATAAAAACCTTGCTTTTCTCTTTCCAATTTAGGCCAAACAAAGCCTCGAAGGCTTTCAAAATGATCACAGTGGAAAAGCGCGGGAAAAACCGGTTTCAAACCGGTTTTGTAGAGTCCAAATAACCTACTGTTCAAATATTTATCAATTATTGAATGAGGTTGAGCATGATAAGAAGAATTATCAAGGCCGAAGTTTGTGTTATCTGCCGAAGCCGAAGGCTGAGGAGGATAACACAAACTGAGGCCTTGATAATTCTTCTTATCATGCGAAAACCGAATTCAATAATTGTTTTATTATTTATTTAAAATTATTTATTTAAAAACCGTTCCTATGAGGTAGCCATTTGTGTTTTACTGAGGCAATCAACTTTCGTCCTGCATCGTTGGAAAAACGTCATAGCATGCAATATTGCACCAGGTGACGTCAATCGTGCAATAATTTAATCTTTTGTCATATTGCACCATTGATATCACAACTCCATATTTGGTAGGGCAATGAGTTGATATGACGATTTCACCGTTGGCTGTTAGCCAATCAGCGATCACGAATTATTTTAAATAAATAATATTACTTATTGGATTCCTCTGAGCCCAATATTACAAAATATTTAAGTCGAGAATTCAAATGTACCGGTCCTACATCGTAAATATTGGGCTGCCACGTGATGCTAATAGACACAGTTGATTGGTGGATTATGTGAGGGTATAGTATACTTGTCTATCGGATAATAACTTCTTATTAACCGAGAGCGCGGTCTTACGGGAAAATATCAGATCTCGGTCTTGACAGTTCGTACATAAAAGACCGAGGTCTGATATTTTCCAGTAATGACCAAGCGGTCGAGGTTAATAAGAGGTTTATTATATGGCATGGCTTTTTTAAACAACATACTTTACATACGTTTCGAGTGACAGAATCGTCATTTTCAATCTTGTTATTGCTTTCATGATAGTAAGACTCTCTTTTAGATTGTTCATCGTTCGACTCGTACATGATTTAGTGATTAATTAACTAAATTCGTTCAATTTTTGCTGCTTTTCAAACTTTCCAATCGTTGTTCGAAATCCGTAATCCGGACCGTTCCATTACGGGATATAACGGACCGGCACGTGACGTGTCTCAGCCAATCAGAGCACGCAATTTCACCGGAAGTAGCTTGTGCCATATAATAATAATCAGTAATTACTATAATCCCTTATTGGCTGCCTGAGCGGGTGGTTTTTTGCGATATCTGACCACGGTCACGGAATCCAAATACTTTTTATCGTGATTTCGCTTTATTTTTAACTGGAAAATGGAAAACTAGCACAATTAGATTCAATTAAGCTGGAAATAATTTTATTATACAAAAACTAAGTTGTTTTTGTTTGTTTTCGTTTTCTTATCCAAATAATGCAGTTTTACTAAACTCAAGCTAGTAACTCAAGTTATCACCTTGTATAATAAAAAATAAATGTTATTTACCGTTTTGGTCGGTCCGTATAGAATTTTATATATATATATATATATATATATATAATATATATATATATATATATATATATATATATATATATATAAATATATATATATATATATATATATATTATATATATATATATATTATATATATATATATATATATATATATAGCCACGTCTCCAGTTGATACAAGGCAGGAATATATAAAAGTGTTTAATTAATTAAATAATTAATTAATTAATTAATTAATTACCAGGGCTTATTTTGGAAAGTATATACGGACCATTTCTAAGTAAAGAATCTCAAACCTTCCCAAGCATCCGAACCATTATTTTATCTACAATTTCTTCGTCAATTTCCTAATTACGGTAATTGTTTTTTAAATAGACGAACCTGCAGCGTTGTTTCCTAAGTAAGTGTTAGACGTAACAAAAAGCTGCTAAAACATCACGAACCCACTTTGAGAAATTCTCCGATTTTTTCCCTTTATACGCGGGCTTTATCCAGAACAGCGTTCCCAAGATATGTCATTTGAAAGGGAACTGCAATTTTTCAAGTGTTATGTTTAGAAATGTTAATTATTTGACAATATCTGCTTTTGTGCTCGAGAAATAACGTTTTCAATCTCGTATTTTATCACTGATCTCAAAAATAGGACTGGATTAAGCTTTCTATTGTATCCGATGAGCTGATTTTGAAGCCTGTATATTTGCATAATTGATAATGTAAATTGACGAGAGATCATTAGAAGCTCCGAGTTTGCAAGCAAATCAAACTGTGACGCTCGCGAAATAGGTTTAGTGTCTGGCCAATATAGTTTCTTTGTTAACATTAAATGCATAAAATCTTTAACCTAATTTGACGAGAATGAAAACGTTATTTCTCGAGTGCAAGATACCGAAAACTATATTGACATTTCTAAACATAATACTTAAATGCCTTTTATTTAAAAGTATTTATTCTTTGACAGCAGTTCCCCCATAACTTGTGCTTGGAGCACATGTGACTCATCATTCACCCGCCTGGAAGGGGGGCATGGACCACCTTCAATTTCTATTTAAAATATATCCGGGCATTTCATGTAATCTCGATCCCAATAATCCCCGGTGAAGATCCAATCGCTTTGGTCAAGGTAAGGGTTCTGTCCCTCTTTAAACCACCTTAGAGAAAGAGAAGATCGTATTTGCTAAATAATCATTGCATAGGTGGGTATAGGTAAGTACGTAGAAAAGTAGGTGCATGGGTAAGCATATGGGTAGGAAAGTAGGTAGGTAAGTATAGGTAGGTAAATATTCCCTCTCACAAGCGAGAGTGATAATCTCGCCGCGGCAGGGATCCATTTCTCACATATCTAATTATATATATATATATATATATATATGTAAGTGGCAGGTCATCTCGTTATAAGGAAGTAAAAAGTCGTCTTGGGTGATCCGTTTGAATCGGACAATATTTGGGCAAGACAACGCGAAGCGGCACGTTCTCATAATATAGTAGACACATATGTTATGTATTTAGATTAGCAAATTCCAAATCTGTTTTCAGAATTGAAAATGGTTAAATATTGATCGAGATAACGTTCAAAACAATATACGACGAATCGTGCCTGATCGCCGACTAATTTCTAAGTACATAATAAAGGAATACCAAATGGTTTTCCGTGCAGGATACTGTGATCCAAACTCGTGGGATGTTGCGAGACTTTCGAAAAGCGTAAAAAAGCTTTTTTTAGCTTTTCGGAAGTCGAGCAACATCCCAAGTGTTTGGATCACAGTATCCTGCTCGGAAAACAATTTGGTATTTATTTTATAAAATAAAGACAGAGAAATAACGAATTTTATCCAAAAATAATATGATGAGAATACAAATTCTCCCAAGAATTATCAACTACCAATTATAATTCGTCTCCAACAGCAGTCGAGCAGGCAGGAAAGCTGAAATTTGTTTTGCCGACAAATCCGACAACAAAGATGAAGAATATGGATAAAAATCTCGACTTTGAATATCAAAAATACTGACTAGTTTTAGGCAAAAGCTTAATCATTACTGAAACCAGCCGTCTCAGGGTTTGGCTCGTTGTTTCAAAGCGAACAGACAGATATATGGGCACAGAAGGTCGACTGTCTTTTTCACAATTTCACTGGATCGTATAGATAAAGATTGTTCTTTTCCCAGTGAGTTCATCAGGCAAGAAAATAGAAGGTATTTAAACAGTATATTATTGTCGCGAGTTTGTTGCTTTCAAAACATGCCCTTTTTCAAACCTCGTTGTTTTGTTTAACTTCGCTATTGAAAACAAAACGGATCAGACGATCAGTTTTCTCGGCGATAGTTTTCTCACAATACAAAAACTATATATTCTGGTTTTTTTTGAGAGTTTTGTTTTAACTTATAACGATAAACAGAATGAGATGGAAAACGCCACTTAAAATAGCTGTAAATTCCCGTGCAGGATACTCTCATCCTGCAGGGGTATTGACCAATCAAATTGCTTGTTGTGTACATGTTATTTTATAAACCGTTTTTACGAAGGGTATGCACGTTCTCATAATATAATAGACACGTATGTTATGTATTTAGACTCAGTAATTCCAAAACTGTTTTCAGAATTGAAATCGAGAAAATATTGGCCGAGAGAACGTTCAAAATCTACGTGGTTTTGTTGCTACGGGATTTGTTATCGACAGACGCGGTCTGGGCACTGGGGACCATGGATTGGGAAAAGTGTAGAAAAGGCGAGCGAGGGGATTATTGCGGATTCGTATTTCTAGTTATAGGTGTATGTTGGTAGGGACCATTTGGATATCATGCAGCATCGTAGCTGAATGGGCTACCCGTATAAATAAAATCAATCAATCAATCAATCAACCAATCAATCAATCAATCAATCAATCAATCCATCCATCAATCAATCAATCAAGTAGGTAGGTATAGGAAGGTATGTGAGTAGAGTTATTAGTTGATCTCTCCCGTGCTTTGAGGGTTTTGCTCCGGTGTCTCCGGTTTTCCTCCCTCAGTAAAATCAACACTTTGATCTTAGCTTGTGCTCCGTAGTCGGACATGGGTCGTATGGTGGCAACCTGCGGCGCCTTTGACATACCTTCGACTCGGCCACGTTCGAGCTAAACGATTTGTAAAGACACACGTCTGCTGTGTCTGTTAATAAGACCATATACCATTAGATAGGTAGGTGGTATAGCTAGGCAGGCAAGTAGGTAAGTAAGTAGATAGGTAAGTAGGTAGGCAGGTATGCAAGCTACAGACATGTGACAGACAGACATGCAGACATGTAAGTTACCTTGGCACATGCTCTTCTTTCGTCTTACTTCGTTCTTTTCTTGCTGTTCTCTGTTTTTCTTCAAGTCTTCGTTTCTCATCACCAGCAAAATCTAACATGAAGACAGATCATCATATACTTAATTTCTTTACTGATATATTATTAGCATTGCTGATATATAGTGACTGCCGCATATCGCATATAAATATATCAATCGAACCAGTACATTATTGTAATCTTCGCTCTCCATCAGCGTCTCGGTAGCCAACGGTTAGCGTGTCTCATCGGCAATCAGGTAACAGGTTCGATCCAAATCCGAACTTGTTTTGAGCTTGACGATCGTCCCAACGCTCGAAATAACGGGGGTTCAGCTAGCAGGGGTCAGCGGTCACTTCATGATTTGATCGCCAGAAATCAGTCACGGCAGATCAGTATGACCGGTCAAATTATTTCTACCAGTGAACTCATTTTCTTTTACCTTGTGAACGTTGTTTATATCATTAATTTATGCACTAAAGTCAGTTAATGGCTTTAACAGGTGGCGCCTTAAAGTGCTTATAAACCCAAAATGGGTTTTTGGTGATTCGGATAGAGCATAAAAAGTTAGTTAATAAGTTCTGGATTAGTTTTCGCGTTAAACTTTTAGTTTCGGAGATATAACGGCTCAAACATGCAAATTGTGCCATTTTTTTGAAAAAAGTAGAGCCACTATTAAAATAACACACAGGGACCTGGATCCGAGGAACCCATCTTCAACAACAACTAGGCTTTTGTATAGGAGAAGACAGCTATCTTAAGAGTTTTATTGAAAAATGGCCAAACGATGTGTCTTTACGATGTTACCTTGTCTACTCGAATTGTAATATATTTTTATACAATTTGAAACATAACACGTTCCTCGGATCCAGTCTCCCGGCATGCGCTACTTTTTTCACAAATTGTGACTTTGAGCCCTTATATCTCCGAAACTAAAAGTTTAACGCAAAAACTAATCTAGAACTTATTGACTAACTTTTTATGCTCTATCCGAATCACCAAAAACCCATTTTGGGTTTATAAGCACTTTAAAGTGCATATAACGTCTGTGGGGATTTAACATATTTGTAATCTATGGATTCTCCTGAGATAAATTGTAATATATCTTGTCAGCTGAAAATTTCATATTCATAGACTTTTTTGCTGTTAAAGTTGACGGAAATGATGTCATAGCGGGCATCTGTCTATATGAAAACCTCCCGCTATGACGTCATTTCCGTCAACTTTAACAGCAAAAAAGTCTATGAAGATGAAATTTTCAGCTGACAAGATATATTACAATTTATCTCAGGAGAATCCATAGATTACAAATATGTTAAATTCCCACAGACGTTATATGCACTTTAAATAAGAACTTGAAAATTATATTTCATTTGAGGCTAAGTTGTCGCACCGTTGACTTCAACTTCAAACAAAAGCCCTGGGATGGAAGTTGCTGTCTAAATGGCGGCAGCAGAAGTGACGATCGAACGTTCATGGCCTTGTGTACTGATACAAAGTTATAGAAGGAAAGAAGATTTTTGTTTTTAATGCACAAATTAAAGAAAAAATAGTTGACCATTCAAATTTTAGATCTGACCACCTGAATCACGTCTGACTGGTCATGCTGGTCGCCAACTTTGCCAAAATTACTTCGAGCGCTGTCGTCCTGCACGTATCGTTATTCATCATCGTGGATATTGTGAACTCAAGGAAATATAAAATTTCGTAAACAGTCAAGGCTTCATCTCGCCACGTGCTGATCAAGTGACATACTTCAATGGTCAAAATAACAAAGAAACAGTGTGTGTATTGAAAAGGATTAAAGGAATACCAAATGTTTTCCGTGCAGGATACTGTGATCCAAACACGCGGGATGTTGCGAGACTTTCGAAAAGCGTAAAACAACACACGAGCCGATAGGCGAGTGTTTTTTAGCTTTTCGGAAGTCGAGCAACATCCCAAGTGTTTGGATCACAGTATCCTGCACGGAAATCCATTTGGTATTTATTTTATAAAATAATGACAGAGAAATAACGAATTTTATCGAAAAATAATATGAGAATACAAATTCTCCCAAGAATTATCAACTACCAATCATAATTCGTCTCCAACAGCAGACGAGCAGGCCGGAAAGCTGAAATTTGTTTTGCCGACAAATCCGACAAGAATTAAAGAGAAGAATATGGATAAAAACTCGACTTTGAATATAAAAATACTGACTAGTTTTAGGTATAAGCTTAATCGTTACTGGAATCAGCCGTCTCAAGGTTTGGCTTGTTGTTTCAAAGCGAACAGACAGATATTATGGGCAGCAACTGTCGCTGTGGAAAGGTCTTCGCTGTCTTTTTCACAATTTCACTGGAAGATTTTGGATTTTAAGTCGAGAGCTGTTGGGTATTTTACCTCGTATAGATAAAGATTGTTCTTTTCCCAGTGAGTTCATCAGGCAAGAAAATAGAAGGTATTTAAACAGTATATTATTCTCGCGAGTTTGTTGCTTTCAAAACATGCCCTTTTCAAACCTCGTTGTTTTGTTTAACTTCGCTATTGAACACAAAATGGATCAGACGATCAGTTTTCTCGGTGATAGTTTTCTCACAATACAAAAACTATATTCTTTTTTTTTTTGAGAGTTTTGTTTTAACTTATAACGATAAACGGAATGAGATGGAAAACGCCACTTAAAATTGCTGTAAATTCCTTGGTATTGACCAATCAAATTGCTTGTTGTGTACATGTCATTTTATAATCATTTCTCCCAAACGCCTTTGTAAACAAAATTAAGAATAATGTTAGGAAAATATTCGATAATGAACCAACAATGGCATCCCAGTATTTGCCCGCTCGCCTATACCTTAGCGGGCAACAGTTTGTTTGTTACACGTCATGTGACCATGTATCAACCAATGATAGCGTGTCTCGTGCAATGAAAAAAATAGAGCTATATAACAACATCGATTTCCTTACCTATATCCAACATTTCTAGAGCGCGAACATCAGGTCTCAGTCGCGAATCTGTCGGAGGTATCTAACAATGAGATGAATTTTAAAATGCCGTATTATATTGATTGAGTAAAATTTACACCGTGTTGTAAACTAAATTGTCCAATAAGTTATTTATTATCCAATTCCATGAAAACCTTACTTATCCCTTTTCAATTTGAGACAAACAAAGCCTCAAAGGCTTTCGAAATGACTACAGAAGAAAAGCGCGGGAAAAACCGGTTTCAAAACAACTCAAACAGGTTTTTTACAGTACAAGTCCAAATATTTAAGAATTATTGGATGAGGCTGAGCAGGATATCCAGAATTATTCAGACCGAGGTCAGTGTTATTCGCCGAAGCCGAAGGCGGATAACACTGACCCGAGGTCTGAATAATTCTGGATATCCTGCGTAAGCCGAATCCAATAAATATTTTATTATTCATTGTTACACTAACGAATGAAACAAACAAAAATTGAAAACAAACAAAAATTAATCACTAGCACTAGCCATTGTGAACAATTCAAAACAAAACACAACTCAACTCAAAATGTTCCCGCGTATTTGTAATATCACGCAAAATAGCGCTGGAATATCTCGGGCTCCGTCCAATAATCTCTACAGATATCTGTTTCCGCTGGAAAATAGCGCGGGCACCTGCAAATACCGAGAATTATCCGTAGGCTTTTAGCCAATGAAAAAACGAGAAGATTGTACAATAATATTGAATAATAATAAATAATTATTGGATGAGGCTGAGCAGGATATCAGAATTATTCAGACCGAGGTCAGCGTTATCTGCCTCAGCTTCGAGGTCTGAATAATTCTGATATCCTGCGTAAGCCGAATTCAATAATTATTTTATTATTCATTGTACTATATTCTCGTAAGCGAAACGAGCAGAAGCCATTGTCAACACTCAAAACAAAATAGTTTTTACAAAATTTCCCGCACTTTTGCAATTCATGCGAGATACCGCTGAAAAAATACGCGGGCACCGTATGGACATGACAAATAAATGTCGTATTTGTCATGTCCAGATTTTCCACATGACAAATACGAGATTTATTTTGTCTGGCGCCGAAATACGAATAATTATATGTAGGCTCTCAACCAATGAGAATACGAGAATATACCGGGTGACCCAAAAAAAAGTACTCCGGTTTGATTCATAATAACTTCTAAACGAGTGAAGCTATTAAACTGAAATAACTTTCATTAGATAGAGGGAAGACTAACTTAGATTTTGATATATGACAGTTGTATTTTACTTAAAAATTCACGGAGATATTAATTTTCAAACTCGGTAGCATATTTCTGGTGTGTCTAAAATATGCAAAAAACGCCGTATCAAATATTAATCAAGCTTTGCTCAACTGAAACACGCACTATTAGCAGTAAATAAATGACACTTGACAAATTGTTTATTATGAAACGAAGTATTATTATTTACAAAATACAAGCAAGATTTATTCGTTCGGAATCGCGTGTCCTCCAGCACGAATGCACTGCCTATCATTCGTTGTTCTAGATTACGGCATGCTGCGAAGCTCTTCTAAATTCTACGGTTGCTGATCATGTGGTACATTCCAAATTTGTTCATGTTCAGAATAAACTCAGAATGAAACACAATCAAACCATAACTCCATAAGACATAACATGCAACTCCCCAGAGACATCCAACATTAAGAATTTGATACGGCGTTTTTTGCATATTTTAGACACATCCAGAAATATGCTACCTATTTTGAACATTAATATCTCCGTGAATTTGTAAGTAAAATACAACTGTAATATATCAAAATCTAAACTAGTCTTCCCTCTATCTAATGAAAGTTATTTCAGTTTAATAGCTTCACTTGTTTAGAAGTTATTATGAATCAAACCGGAGTACTTTTTTTTGGGTCACCCGGTAGTACAATGAACAATAATATTACTTATTGGATTCCTCTGAACCCAATATTACAAAATATTTAAGTCGATAATTCAATATTATCGAGCCTAATATTGCAAATCGAGACTTAAATATTTTGTAATATTGGGCGAAGATGAATCCAAATAGGTGTTTTATTATATCAAATTTAAATAAAGATGTTTATAAAGATGTTTATTTGCACGTAAACAGTCAAAAGGTTGCTGCCCAATATGTAGCTGTCCTACATCGTAAAATATTGGCATGGGCTGCCACGTGATGCTAATAGAGACAGTTGACTGGTGGATTATATGTGAGGGATTGTGAGGGTATAATAAAGCAGGATATTTGTACTCGTCTTTCAAAAACTTTCTAAAAAACTTTCTAAAAAACTTTCTAAAAAACTTTCTAAAAAAAAATATCAACCCTCTATATAGAAGTATATCAACCCTATATATAGAAGTATATCAACCCTCTATATAGAAGTATATCAACCCTCTATATAGAAGTATATCAACCCTCTATATTTAACAATTAGACAACGAGCCCGCGTTTTCTATGAGCAGATAGTCAACGAGGCGGAGCCGAGTTGACTATCGCTCATAGAAAACAAGGGCGAGTTGTCTAATTGTTTTAGTATAAATTTACAACTTTCTAACCCAAGAAATAACTTTTATTTCGCATTTTTCATGGGAAAAAAGTAAATATTCTTTCGAAATCAGGCGACTTTTTCCGCCGAGGTTTATATCAGCGGATAGTAACTCCTGCGATAGCCAATCAAAATTGAGGATTTGTGATATAAACTTGTCAATTTATACTAAAGAAGTATATCAACCCTCTATATAGAAGTATATCAACCCTCTATATAGAAGTATATCAACCCTCTATATAGAAGTATATCAACCCTATATATAGAAGTATATCAACCCTCTATATAGAAGTATATCAACCCTTTATAGAGTAGTATATCAACCCTTTATAGAGTAGTATATCAACCCTTTATAGAGTAGTATATCAACCCTCTATAGAGTAGTATATCAACCCTCTATAGAGTAGTATATCAACTCTTTATAGAGTAGTATATCAACTCTTTATAGAGTAGTATATCAACTCTTTATAGAGTAGTATATCAACTCTTTATAGAGTAGTATATCAACCCTGTATAGAGTAGTATATCAACCCTCTATGCAATAGTATATCAACCCTCTATGCAATAGTATATCAACCCTCTATGCAGTAGTATATCAACCCTTTATTCAATAGTATATCAACCCTCTATGCAGTAGTATATCAACCCTCTATGCAGTAGTATATCAACCCTCTATGCAGTAGTATATCAACCCTCTATGCAGTAGTATATCAACCCTCTATGCAGTAGTATATCAACCCTCTATGCAGTAGTATATCAACCCTCTATGTAGTAGTGTATCAACCCTCTATGTAGTAGTGTATCAACCCTCTATACAATAGTATATCCCATACATAATAGCACACCAATTCTCTATATCACATCACACTCACTTGTTCCATCTGATCTTCGTGAATCTCGTTAAGTTGCATTGTATATGAAGTGAAATTGTACATCTAAGAAAAAAGAATTGAAAATCACAAAACAAATCACGAAAATCTATTAAAGTGTCTATCAACTCCAATGTATTTATTATTTACAAACATATGATGCAAATAGTTGAACAGTGGAATATTTCTTTGATTTGATTTTTCCTTCGATACTAGCTTGTTGATTTCGCTTCATGTTTACACGCGTTACTGGTCGTTAGGCATTCATTTTCTTCACTTATAGATAAACAGCTTTCAAGAAAAGCAGCACTAATGTTCCAGGACGTGTTAGTGTTCGAACTTTTTCAACGAAGATACTCAAATCCTCTTTCATTTTCATCTAAATCAACTCAGAAATTTTCCCGCCAAAACGTACCGGTTCGGAAAAAGGCGTATTGCCCTCTCACAGCGCCGGGAGGGCAATACGCTTTTCCCGGACCTCTCACGAACCAATCAGCGTGCGCCATCTTTCTTAGCCATATAATAAATATATTTATCAATACTAATTTTTAGACCCCAATCTAATTTTTGCTTCGAGATACTAACTTTACCGCAAGATACATATTTTGTTGTCTTAAAGGATGTGGTCAGTTATAGAGGTGTGGAATTCACTGTTAAACTATGTTAAAAGTGTCTAGTGTCCTTAAAACATCAATGAAAATGATCATGTTTTCCTAACGAACCACCTTGATCAGAATACTGATTCCAATTTCTGGAAAGTAACGACGGTCTGTTGGAAGACTAGAAGTGACATGAAATTGTCGGGATTTTTGCTGTTTTTAATTATTTCATGTGTTCAATTGTAATTTGGGTCTGTCGTGTATAATTACTAACCAATCAGATGACAAGTTTCATCGGAGTTCCACAGAGCCTCCGTTCCTTGGTACTGACCAAAAGGATCGCAGGCTCTGTGCACCAGATTCCTCCGGTCCAACCCGTAGAAAAACATCACAAACGACAACGCGAAGCCAAAACCGCTCAAGTAACCATTCACAATGTGTACCATGATTACCTCTTCGGAGTTTGGCGGTCTGGGGTTCACTTTCCACAAAAGAACCCTACAGTTGTCATCATCTTCGTCTGAGCTGTCGTTGCTGTTGCTGGAGCAACTGTTTGCTATCACGGCGCTGCCAGTTGTCGAATCCATCGAATGGCTTTTCACTTCGTCAATCCCGTTTTTCTTCGCAGGGTAACAATACAGTTGATCAGTCCAATCTCCTTGAAGAACGTACTCTTTCTCGCCACTGAAAAAGGTTCAATAATTATTAAGTTAAGTTCAAAAGCACTATTTCAAAAGCGAGCAGTGGTGCTTTAACTGAGAAAGGGTCGTAATCATTTCTTTATAATTTTAATTATGATACATGAACGATCATCAAGCTCGTATCCTCAGAAAAAATGATTCTGAGTCCCAGACAGGAATCGAACCTGCAACCTTCTGGTTGCACTCTCCTCCGCAGAGACATCCAACGCAGTAGAGGGGGGGGGGGGGGTTATATGGTTCCAGGCGATATCTTAACGAAATCGGCGATTTCTTGCAATCCGTTTTATATCTCGGCAATCTTTTTGTTTCTCGTTCGAATTTTTCATGTAAAGAGACATGCGACCAAGAGCGTTTGGCTGACGTCTTAATTGTTTTGTTTTGATGCGATGGAAGAGCCGGATGATAATTTACATTCGAGCCAGAAAGCAGTTGCTGTTGATATGAACTGCTCTGTAGATTCTAAAGTCGATATTTTGAGCACATCGTTCCAAGATATCTCGATCGATGGTACGTTTGTCTAGAACAAACGGGACAACAAGTCTTTCCGCTTCGCCAAGCTAGAAGAAACTCTGTACATGAATTATTCAGATTATAAACGTATGTCATGTTGCTCTCTCAAATATATCACAGCAGGGATGAATTATTCAGATTAACGTACGTTTAATATGTTGTTCTCTCGAGTCTCGAATATATCAAAGAAGATCGGTTTAGCGCCATATTTGGCGTGAAATCTGGCAGAGGCTTGCTCTCTCTCCTCTCGTTTCTCCGCTCGCCCGCTTTCCGATTTTCAGCGGTTTTCCTCGTCCCATTACCCTCTACCGCATTCCTTATCCGAACCCATATAACCCCCCTCTACTGCATCATTCAGAGTAACAATTACAGGTGCGAAAACTATGTATAAGTCTATATTTACATAGGAGAATAATTAACTCTTTCCTGTCCGGCCCAGTCAAAAGGGGTCATAGAAGACCCCGAAGTCGTCAATCGAAAAACACGGCACACGGTAACGCAAGATTACAAATTGAAATTCGACAAGCGCCAGGCACATGAGATCCACTCACACGCCAAGTTTGATTTGATTTCATAAACAACTATGCGATTGGTGGCATTTTGAATTTTCATGATGCTACGCGGGCGTGCAAGATGGTATTTTCTAGAAAAATGGACGTTTTTCAACCTGATTTATGATAATTAATGCTAATTTATATTATCATGATGTGTCTTGTTCGGAAAATTCAAAAGCATTGGTAACAGCCGGTTTATTGGGCTTTCAGAAAAGGTATAGATTTCGCAACAGTTATGGATATTTCCCGAGATATCAATAGAACAAAGAGGTAGTTCAATTTTGGATGTTTTTCAGCCGTGGACGCAAAATAATATTTTGGGCTTGCATTTGGAGTTTGCCTAAATAACCAGGCCTTATCCAAAATGGCGGCCAATATTGGGATCGTCAGTTTCAGTCCCCTGCGCGGTTTGTACGTCAGTCTTTCTTAATATAAACCGCGTAGGGGACTGAAACTGACGTGCAAAGTCGGCCATCTTTGGCTTCACTTTTCGCCCGGCCAATGACTGGCAGATAGCCCTCCAGATATATATATATATATATATATAGAGAGAGAGCTCACTGGGTCAGACAACTCGTTAGGCGGCGGGTTAGAAAACTCGTTAGGTGGGAGGTTAGGATCTTTGTTGTTTTGGGGTTAGTGGTTATTTACATGGTTAAGTGACAAAATTCTGACGATTATATAGCTCCCATTTTAGCTAATACTAGCGGCCATTTTGAATAAGGCCTGGTTACACAGGAAATTTCAAAAAACGAGCCAAAATATTATTCTGCCAGCCGGACAGGAAAGAGTTAATTAGACGGGTAACCAACGAGGTGACAAACACACAAGGTGACATAAGTAACAGAAGCCGGAAAAACACACAATGAAAATAGAGAAAGCGGTATGGAAGAGATGTTTTCATTGAGAGACGGTTTGAATTTAGAAATCAGTAAACTCTCTCGAATGAGGAGTTCAAAGTTGGAAGAAGAACGAGAAGAAATAATAGAGAAGTCATCAGGAGTAATAGTGTGATGGGTAAAATGAGTATGGGTGTGGGTAAAATGTTGACTTGTTTTCATATTATTATGGCAATACAAATACGTATATGTTCGGCTTTCTTCTACAGCAGTAACTGAAGAAACCCCGAATGTAAATAAATTTGCCTGCCTGCCTGCAGCCCGCAAGGATTGAAAAACGCATACAATAGTTTACAAATTCGCAGAAACATCGTTAAAAAATTGTGTGCACCTTTGAAATACCCGTCCACTTTTGAAACTGCGTTTAAAGGCAGAAATACAAACCAGGTTGCTCTAAAATTTCTTTAAATATAATGTCGAAGGTTTATATTGTGTGTACTTGTTGATTGTTATCAAATTGAAATGGGTTTTTTAAAGAACGAAGAAATGGTATATGATGAACTTTCCGTAGTCTGACCTTTAATATATATGCAAATAGTATTAAAAGTGGACGGGTATTTTATAATTAGACCGAAGAGGATATATTCGTTTACTTTACACATTCTTTATGTTAGTTTATATGTGAGGCCCGCAAGTTACTATTATTCAAGTATTCTAAACGTTTTATAAATCTTGGCAGCTCAAGTAATACATATAAATATAGTTTCTTTACAAGATCAATTAAGGATTGGAACTTACTTCTAAACAACGTAATAGAGGCACCAACTTTAAGTGCATTTAAGTCTGCACTGCTTAAGTTGTATCAGCCATAGCTTTATATAATTAAGTACTAACATTTAATTTTGTTATTTAATGTTTTTGATTTTTATTTATTTTTGTTACATCCACGTTGATGCTCACGCTTTGTGGATTATTGAACATAAATAAATTCAGTGAGGTGAAGCCCGCAAGTTACTATTATTCAGTAAGTACTCCACTGTATTATGACAAATAATAACTAAGTACTATAAGTATTCGTACTGCATTTGTTTCATATTCATGTGTGATATAAAACTGTTGTTGTTACCTCACCTGACTTAGTGAAATAAATAGGTAAGCCTGCTTCGCAAACATTTTTAGCTCCACATCAGACAAATTTAGGGAAAATAGTTCAACATCAACTGAGGGCAGGCAAGGCCAAGGCAGTAATATTAGGAAAATAGTTCAACATCCACTGAGGATGTAATACAACCTGCCTGGCCTCAGTGGATGTTGAACTATTTTCCTAAATCATAATATCTCAACCCAGCCTCGGTGGATGTTGAACTATTTTCCCTAAATATGTCTGATGTGGAGTTAAAAATGCTTGCGAAGCAGGCTTACCTATTTATTACACTACTTATAGTACTTAGTTATTTTTTGCCATAATACAGTAGAGTACTTACTAAATAATAGTAACTCGCGGGCCTCACGTATAAACAAATATAAAGAATGTGTAAAGTAAACGTTGCAGCAAATATCGGTCGCCATCTTGATTATTTGAAAATTTATTTCTAGTTTGAAATAATTTACTTTCTAGTCCCAGTTCCTTCACGGTTACATGGTCTCAGTGGTTCCGTTCTAGTGCCCACCTTGCGTGAAGTGTTGCACTCATAAATAGGGAGAATCCTGGTGCTCGATAGTCAGATTGTGCATGTAAAAATAATAAGCTTAAAAAAGTTTAAAAACTCACCTTTTAGAATAAATAGCACCTTCAACTTTGTTGGCTTCTCGTCCAAACCATCCACACGGTTTAAAGTTGATAATACACTTGACGCCATGAGTGTGGTTAATGATTTCCATTTGCCCATACTGCAGAGAAATGAAAATCAAATAACTTAGGGACTAAAGTTGTGAAGGTTTTGCTGTGCAAGCTGTGTTAAGTTGTCAATACTCTGAGAAAAACTCTGAGTTCCAGACAGGACTCGAACCCTCAACCATCTGAATGCTCGCCAGACGCTCTAACCATTGAGCCATTAGAAGTCAGATGACAGGGCAAGGCTAAATACGGTATTTAAACCTGGGACGAATCTTGCCGTTATCACAAATACTTGTTGGACTACAAGTCGTGTTGTGACAGTCAATTTCCAGTCAAATATTGTTAGTTAAGTTAGGTAGTTGCAGCTTGATGCTTGTAAAGTTGTATTGCTGTGTAAGCTATGTTAAGTTGTCAATACTCAGAAAAGCTCTGAGCTCCAGACAGGACTCGAACTCGCACTTCTGAATGCTAGCCGTCTCTCTAACCATATTGAGCAACTAGAACTCAGGTGACAGAGCAAGATTAAATACGGTATGTAAGGGTGTTCGGACGTATTCCGTTGCTAGAGAACAGGTTGCTAGAGAACCGGTTGCTAAGGACAGGTCATTTAGCTCCCAGGTATAACCGAGATATTTTATGGGTGGAATATGTAGGCAAACCAGACACAGTGCTAAAACGAACGAACGAACTCACACATGGAATATAAAGCGTTGCCAACTTGGCAGGGGGGGGCACCACAACCTCTTTCGTCTTGTGATGTAATACGATGACGTCACATTGACGTAATCCACAAACACATGTAATTTTCCTAATTTTTGACATTATGCTACATTTTTTGTGTCATGTAAACCTAATTTACTAATTTTATATCACTAATTTACTTCCTTCAATATTGTGTTTCTTCACCTTAAAAATTCGATATCCCCGCTACTTTTAAAAATTCTTAAAACCATAATTTGCCCACATGATAATAACAATAAACGGTTTATTGAATATAAAACTGCACCTAGGTGAATTGCTTTATATTTTACATAAAATGATTTTAGCTAAAAATATTATAAATAGTTTATACGTGCAGCAAGGAAAAACCTATTATATTCTGATATCTATTGGTAAGACATTTGAAAAGAGAGAAATTATTGGCATTGCGTAATTGCCGACCATGCGCGATTAAAGACTGAGGAATGAGGGGGCAGGTAATTAGTTTCGGTATTTTTATCTTGGTGTATAACTTTGCGGATAAGTTAAGTCTATTTTTACTCAGTGTAGGGTAGTCTGCGATAGTCAGTGCTTCTCTGTATGACATGTATAAGGATAAATAATACGGAAAGCTCTTCTTTGGATTGTCACTTAAAATGCCAATGAATCTTAAAACAATAAGGAATGACTCATTAAACAATAACTCTTAAAACAATGAGGAATAACAATTTACAGCTCTTCCATATTTAACTTACTTCTTGAGATATTTAGATTTAGGTGATATTCAAATGAGATAATCTATGACGTAGCAAGTTGTATACAACATTGGAAAATCCCGTATATCTTAAAGATTATTGGACGAAATCACTTAAAGCGTGTCTTTAATGTTTTGTTTCATGGGCTGTAGCAATTACAACGTTTTGAGTGATTTCTTATCAGCTCATTTACATATCACATAAGTCTAAATATCTCAAGAACTGAGTGAAATATGGAAGATCTGCAAGTTGTTATTCTTCATTGTTTTCAGAGTTTCTTCAAATAAGATAAACTTAATTTTCGATTCATTCAACCTCGTTCCCAGGGCATTTTGCCTCAACGGTGGAAGGTCGGCGAAAATGGCCCTGGGATCGGCTGGTCACATGACACCCAGAATATCTGGGTGTTTTAATATGATAATTTATGATAATTTAGGTCATTTGTCTTTGTTTACTCTGTTTATGTGATAATGAATGAGAAATATGCAACGCTCTGCAGACTTGTTCATGTAAAGCATTCATCCTAAAAGCAACTAATTCATAATACAGCAATGATTATCTCATATAAATATCATGGAGGAACAAGTATATATCGAATGCAGTTCTTGACAATGAACCAAGGCCCTTATATTTCTTATTTGCGGTAAAATTTAAAGACGAGGAAATTTCTTAACATGTGGATTTAGATGAATAAATTATACTCTAGCTGAATTAATCGAGTTTTAGAACTGATTGTGGAATCGATCAGCCGATCCCAGGGCCATTTTCGCCTACCTTCCACCGCGGAGGCAAAATGCCCTGGGTACGAGGTTGCGATTCATTTGCACTTTAAGTATGAAGGTACGTTGGTGTGCCAGACAGCACAGTAGTATTCCAGGACAGAATGGATAAGAGCAGTATGAATGGTAAGCAGCTGTCTGATCGGAAGATCGCTTCAACGTTTGTTCCACTTCCACATATACATCATATATACAACACATATACAAGATTCTTAAATCTGTGAAATTCTGTGTACAGCAAAACCTTTCCAACTTTACTAACTTCAACCTGCAACTATACCCAACATAACTTAGGGACTGTTCACGGACTGACTCGCTTTGATTAAAGGTGACGTATAATCAGTTTTGCGCATGTGCAGATCGGAGCCTCCTGCTGCATCCACTAAGGAAGGTCAAACAACGCAAACTTGGTCCCATGCTGTTCTCAATCATAGTGTTTGTTGCGCCAAATGTTCACAAATAATGGACGAAGGCATGGGCGAAGACATTACTCAATCGCGTTCTAATTGGCGGCCGATAGAAGAAAAAATTATATGCAGAAAGAGACGCAACAAAAACATTTTACGAGATGGAGGGTTTGCGAAAGGATCTTTACTGGATCTTCACTTTTCAATTAGATGCAATTGACCCATTTGACCCTGAGCTTGAAGACTCTGGAGCTAACCTGTTCAATCCATAACTGACCAATAATGATATTATGAATACATGCTGTTATGTTGTTCCAGGTGTATGCTTCCCCTAAACTAAAGAAAAACATTTTTTGAAAAAAAGAGGCAGGCAGGTAAATTTATTTACATACGGGGATTTCTATTACTAATGTTAATATAATTAAAATTAGAAAGATATGATTAGTGAGATTGAGGAAGCCATGATAGGATTTATCGTTTAAAACCCTGGAGATTTTTCTCGCATCGAATATTTTCTGACAAATCATTTCAAATTGTGGCTTCGACATATGCAAAGCATTTTTTCATGAATTCGGTTCGCACTCGGAAGGATGAGTGTCATTTTCCGTTGTTTTAGTGAACGACTTTTCTAAAACTAAGCCGAAAGAAACTCCTCGTCGTTAGAGAGTGAGTGTCAACCGTGACGCATTGCACGCTCGGTCGGCCATTTTTCGAAGCACGAAATTCCCTTGGTGAACTCTTTTTTTTTCTTGGTGAACTCTTCATTTTGTCTTTTAATTGAAAGAAGGCATACATGTACTTTAGAAAGTAATTATTTTTGCATTTTTCAAAAAACTCAACGTTTTCTTGACTTTACTTTCGAATTATATCAACCTTGACTACTGACACAAAGTGACGAGGTTCAAACAAAAAAATCAAGTTGCGAGTCGACGTATTTGGATTGTGGATGAATAAGAAAGCCTCGATGGGGTTTCTGAGAAGACTCGGCGAATTTCGGAAGTATTTACCACGTCAAGTTAGCAACGAAGCACTTCAAAACACTTCGTTATCGTACGAAAAGATAAACACAAACGCGCAATGCACGACGGTTGACAGTCACTCTTTAATTATATTTTCTCCATAAAGCTGGACGAAAGAACGCGAAAGAAATGTTCACGCAACTGGTTTTTATGTTTAGGTTTAAAACATAAATTTGAAGTTTAAATCTGAAACAATTTCCGAATTTTAGAGAGATGAAATACACAAGGCTGAACTTTGTGTTGTGTGTTTTGAGAAGATCGAGAAACCCTATGACAAAAATCCTGTAGCTAGTACAAATAGCATTTTTAATCCTAAAAAGGCAATGGATTCGTCTCTCGAAATTGAAACATGCAAGTGATTTCCCATATCGTGTTGGTGCCCTAAAGTACACATTCTTCCCTTGAAAGAAGACGCCTGGATTAGTAACAGAAAACTAGTTTTAATGCTTCTTGAAAGTTTTCTTCACTAAAATATTCGCTCAGACCGCAAAGTCCTTCGAACGCAAACGCTATTGTTGACTTCAGCAGCGCGTGTTTATCCTTTTCAGCGCTATGATTAACAGAAGGATGAACAAATAATTTCCAAACGCAGCAAGGTGATAAATTAGACATAGTTTACGCTACGATTTTAAAAGGTTTTTTGAACGTCATTTTAAAAGTTACTGTCCATGACCCAACGTTTCGACACTCCAATCTAGTGTCTTCATCAGGGGTGATTGTTGTAAAGTTAGGATCCCTATTTATACCCTCATAGAACCGATGATGACGTTATATATTAACAAGATACAAATAAGCTTCTGGTAATAAACCACCGTCATCGCGATTCAATGGGGCGTGGGCGGCTATTGATATGCCAAGCCTCCCATATGTACTTCTAGTACGTATTCCATATAAGGAAGTGACCGACGAGCAAATAGAAGGCATTGACGAGCAAATAGAAGGCATTAACGAACAAATACATGGCACTCGTACCAGCCCACTGGATGTGGGATTGTTAACACGTTACGATATGTTCGATTATCCGCTCTTTTTAAGAAAACTACGTTCGCTAGCCGGATAAGCTGTACGTATATTGTAAACAGATAATTTATCTTTGTTTTAATATATATTGTAGCTTTGGGAGTTGATTATTTCTCAAGAAAACGTTCGTCAAAGACAGCCGTGTTTTTGTTTACAAGATGGTATCCGTATTAGGAAAATTATATTTTGGCATGTTCGATTATTCGCGCTTTTAAAGAGAACTAAGTTAGCTACCGGGATAAAGCTGTACGTATGTTGTAAATAGATAATTTAACTTTCCTTTGATATATTCTATAGCTTTGGGGGTGGTTTATTTCTCAAGAAAACGTTTGCCGAAGGGTTAGGACCTTTGTTGTTTTGGGGTCGGTTACAATCCAATTAACAAGGAGGCTGGTACGAGGTTTCAACGTGTCAGCTATTTGCTCGTTAATTCACTCTATTTGCTCGTCAATGCCTTCTATTTGCGCTTCCTTATAAGGAATACGTACTAGATACCCCTATCAAGCCTCCAGACAATGTCTCTGATGGTACCGCGGATTAGTGCTAATAATTTTGGAATTTTCCCACGCAATCTCATGATTGGTTACGCACGCGTGCTCCGAAAAAGCAGAATTTTCCTTTTTTGAAAAGAAAACAGCCTTTTTGTCATTGACAGTAACTTTTAAAGTTACGTTCAAACACGTTTTAAGCCAGAGTAGCGTCAAACTATGTTCAATAGATGAACGTTCCAAAAAAACTGTGAATACTAAGTCAACAGGTTTTCTGGCTCGGTATGATCTACGAGTAGGCTAACAAAGTAAATGGTTTGAACGTAGGAGTATCATTAGATGTGTGAAGTTGATCGTCCAGGTTGTTGTAGTCTTGAGAAAGACTATTGTTGGTGACTGACGTTTCGACGGCTCTCTCCTCCGCGGGCAAAATGGGGAAGCGCACGGGGAGTGGATCGAGGAAAATCGGAGGCGCGCGATGGACGACGGGGAGACGGGAAACGAGAAAAGGAGCCTCTGCCAGATAATGTGCGGTTCTCTGGTCAAATTCGCGGTTCTCTGGTCATGGCACTCTCTCCTGAAATCGACGATAGTTTGGACGACGTACAATGTTCTTTGAATGATTTGAGTCTGGAAGATTGGTGTTTAATGTCATTCTGTCCAAGGTTGTCGTTTTAGTTAACATTAATAACAATTTTACACCATCTAGTTTTAAGTTTGTTTATACTTTAATATATATGCATTGTTGGTGATTTACTGATTTGGCTTTTGAGCTTGAAGCTCCAATTGTTTTTTATTTTAGCTGTACAAGCTGTCTTATAAAGTTGTTTATATATTAACCTGCAAACTACCGAATGCTAACTCGCAAATGAATCACTTACCCCGTTAACTCCAAAGTATCAATGCCTTTGGGAATTGCTTCCACGCCTTTGCCCCAGAATTTTAGCTTCGGTTGAACAGAACAGTGAAAGTTGAATCCTTTACCTTCGCAGTGCAAAGCGCTTATTGGTGGGTGGTGGCTAACCTGAAACAGGCATCACATTGGAGTTATTACAAAGTTGGATGTGATGAGCAGTGGAAGAGGATAGGGACACTCGAAATTAAAGCTGGGATTCTACATACTGATCCCATAATGTGTATAATACAATTGTATGGACTCTTACTTGTTCCGTAACGATTTTGTAGCCAAGATCATCTCTGTTTTAGAAATACAAACAAAACCATTTTTAACCGAGTGTGATATTACTTACAAATATCGGATTCGGTTTTCGCATGATAGTTAGATTTGTCAAGGACAAGGTTTGTGTAAGCCGATGACTGAGGCGGATAACACAAAACGTCGCTATCACGCGAAAACAGAATCCTTCTCCTTCTTTCCCTCCCTCCCTCCCTCTCCTTTCCCTCCTTTTCCTATCCTTTCCTTTCCCCCTTTCCTTTCCTTTCCCCCTTTCCTTTCCTTTCCAACTCTCCCTTTCCTTTCCCTCTCTTTACTCTCCTTTCCCTCTTTCCTTTCCTTTCTCTCTCTCTCCTCCCTTTCCTTTCTCTCTCTTTCCTTTCTCTCTCTTTCCTTTCCTTCCCCTCCCTTTCCTCTCATTTCCCTCCGTTTCCTTTCCCTTCCCATTTCTCTCCCCTCCATTTCTCTCTCTACTCCAAACAAAAACACTCACCTGACAATTTCATAAGTCTCTCCTAGTAAAGGGTTAAAAGGTTTTCCTACTCGATGCAAATTCGATGCCGTTGCCGACACAGCAAATGCGGCCACGTACTACAAAACAAGCCAACACAACGTCGTTATTGAATCAGGTCAACGATTCAAGCAATATAATCGCCTGGGAGTCGGAATTTTTTGTTAGTAGTTCATAAAGTGTAAATGCCACTATAATTCATTTCTTCAAAATAACAAGATTTAACGTGAGAGACTTTAACGAAAAGCTTTTATTTATAAAAGCTTTTCGTTAAAGCGTCCATTTCACGTTTGGTGAATTTACATATCCGTAATATTTGGGTCTTCCTAAGCAAAATCATAATATATATTGTCAGCCGAAAATTGCATCTTCATGGAGTTTTTCGCTGTCAAAGTTACCGGATGTGATGTTACAAGAGGCATTCCAAACCAGTTTTCTTTTGTTACTTGCCACATGACATTTTCGGCTGACAAGATATATTTTCTCACGAAGACCCAAATATTACGAAACGTGAGAATAGCTGTTGTCACGGTTTACCTGCATTCGAACTAAAGGATCGTCTTTTTGTTGAGCAATTTGCAGTATATGCCCGTACTCCATGTATTCACAAATCCGCTGAAGGAACGTTAACGGTTCATTGAATATGACTGGAACAAAGAAAATGGAAGAACACTCTAAAATACTAAAGAAATATATAATACTGGCAGGGCTTGAAATCACGGCCGGTCAACGGACATTAGGGCCATTTATACGAGGGAAAATAATACGCGTCTAAGGTAAGACGCGTCTTATTTAAGACGCGAACTGGCCGTATAAATGACACAAAAATTCTGTTCGCGTCTAAGACGCGTCTTATTTAAAAACAGAGGTTTGAGCTGTTATTAGTTAAGCCGCGTCTTAAATAAGACGCGGACGCTTTCGTATAAACGGCACTCGCGTCTTAGCTAAGACACGAATGCAATGTGCACTTGCGCAACCGCAGAGTGGGCGCGCAGATATTTGTATCTTTGTAATTGTTTTTTTAAGTCGTTTTTCCATCTCGAAAATGACATCTTCAAATGAAAAGACGAAGAAAAGGAATTCCTGCTACTCTGCAATACATATAGTGTTGGACAATTAGACAATTGTGTAACGTCCGCCGGTGTAAGTTTGTTTCATTCAGATTAATTAAGTCTTAGGTTAGACACGCTCGTATAAATGGTATGCAGTACGCGTCTTATTTAATCCGCGGCTTATTTTCTTCCGTATAAACGGCCCTAATGTCCGGTCAGAATCGAGTATTGACCGAACAAATCCTTGGATTGCCGGTCATGTTGTCCGTGACTTAGATTGAGTTGTTTTTTGTCAAAGGATTTTACTGGTGTATGTAACTTGTCTTATATTTAAGCATCATGCAACGCGGAGAGCTTTTTGTACCGTGGACTCCCCACTCGTTCCTTCAACACTCTAATTAATATTATTACTGTAACTTGGAGAGAAGCATTATGGCAATTTTGATGTAAGTAACCTACACTTAATACGTATATTCAATTTAGTTTTTATTGTTAATTTTACAAATTGTAATATGTAAATAAATTTAGTAGAGATTTTGTGTATATACACAAACCACCCCTTGAAAGGGCTACCGTTTTTAAATAAGTTTAAATAGATGAATAAATAAAACTGCATACTATTACAAGGGTTCGTTTATGGCAATATATTTGACCGGCCAAAAACGGCTGGTGTCCGAGCAAAAACATGTTTGACCGGACAACGTGACCGGCGCCTATCAGGCCGTTATTTCAAGCCCTGTACTGGGTAACTTCATTAAAGAATCAGCCACTACCATTGAAAAATTTTAAACTTCTATTCCTGTTTCCCTGGATATGACAGTGGGGTATCACGACACGTGGATGATCGTCAAGCTCAACTCCTCTGCCAATGTTTCTGAGTCCTGGGCAGGAATCGAACCTGCAACCTTCTGATTGCCGGTGAGACGCTCTAACCATTGAGCTACCGAGACTCAGATGGAGAGCGAAGGTTACAATGATGTACTGGTTCGATTAATATATGTACTTCCTATGCGGCAGTCACTCTATATCAGTAATGCCTGGGTTCAGAAGCATTTTTTTCAAACATTTCGTCCATTTGACGGATTCCATAAGAGAAGGTCAGATATAATTTCCCCATTGGCTTCATGCGAATGGCCAGCAAATTGCGCTCTTCGTTGGGCAACGCGCTGCGAAATAGGGGACAGCTCACCAATCAGAGCTCACGTAATAAGTATATTAACCTATTTCATAAATATCCTTTGTTACGACAATGAAACAATATTTACCTGGCATTGTTATCTTAGACAGATCCTAAAGCATAAAGGAAAAATGCACATTATATGGAAAGTGTCTGGACAGTATTATCTCTCAAAACATTAATTATAATTGACATATAATTATATATATATGGTGACTCAAGGGAAAATCGCTTGTATTTCGTCGTCGTCGTCTTCATCATCGTCGTCGTCGTCGTCATCAACGTCGTCGTCAACGTCGTCGTCATCATGGTAGTTATCATCATCATCATCGTCGTCAGCATCGTCGTCATCATCATCTTCAGCGTCGTTGTCATCATCGTTGTCAGCGTCATCGTCGTCGTCGTCGTCGTCGTCGTCGTCGTCGTCGTCGTCATCATCATCATCATCATCATCATCATCATCATCATCATCATCGCTAACATCGTCATCATCATCGTCAACATCATCGTCAACGTCGTCATCATCGTGGTCGTCGGCGGCGTCAGGTGATGTAAACGTATGTGTGTGCGCGCGCGTGCGAAAGTGCAGATGTCCATGCATTTTATTAGTAACCTACGCAGAGTAAAGAGCGTGTTATTATCTCACCTTTCCAATGCAATGTTTCAACACCGCCCAAACACTAAAGTCACTCCGAGATAACATTGGAACAGGAAGACATGTTCTAAAAGAAAGTTTTGGTAAAGGTAAAGCGAACGGGCAAAGGTTATGACCTTGTATATAGTCTTTCTTGTATATAGTATTTCTATATGACCTTGTATATAGTCTTTCTTGTATATAGTATTTCTATATGACCTTGTATATAGTATTTCTTGTATATAGTTTCTATATGACCTTGTATATAGTAGGTGACATTGGCAAGCGACATTGGTTGTGGTGTATAAAAATATGAATGACGTCATTTCAACCGCAAAAATACCATTCTGCTCCCCAGCCCCTCGATTCGCTTAGCTCGGCGCACAAGAAATCTAGGAGCTCGTGGGACACAGAAATTTAGTGAAATGTCATTGGCTAATTTGAGACAATGATATTGCTAAACGGCATTAAAACTTTTTAAATTTTAGTTTTAAGTCAGCACTTAAGACTTTTCTTTTTTAAAATTAATAGTTTTTTGTTCATAGATGAAGCTAATTAGTTTTATAAGTAAAATTAAGAATATATTGTTGTCAAGAGCGTTAATTGAGACTATTGTATAATGCTCTTAACTCTTTCCTGACAGACTGAAAACATCAAAAATTGAACCACCACGTTGTTCTATTGATATCTCTTGAAATAACCAAAACTGTTGCGAAAGCTATACATTTTCTGGAAGCCCAATAAACCGGCTTTTACTTGTGCTTTTAAATTTCCCGAACAAAACACATTATGTTAATATAAATTAGCATTAATTATCATAAATCAGGTTGAAAAATTTACATTTTTCTAGAAAAGCCCATCTTGCACGCCCGCGTAGCATCTTGAAAACTCAAAATGCCACCAATCGCAGAGTTGTTTATGAAATCAAATCAAACTTGGCGTGTGCGTGGATCTCATGTTCCTGGCGCTTGTCGAATTTCAATTTTTAATCTTGCGTTACCGTGTGCCGTATTTTTCGATTGACGACTTTGCGGGTCTTCTACGACCCGTTTTGACTGGGCCGGTCAGGAAAGAGTTAATACGTATTTTATTATTATTATTATTATTTGAAGCGGAGGGGATAATAACAAAGGACGACGTATTATAGAACATAAACAATTCACCTATCAAGAATTTGACATCAAAATTGTAAGTATGAAATAGAATTTAGGACTTTCCCTGGGTCGTTGCTAGATGGTACCCTCGCAGTTGAGGATTGTGACGTAAACATATATCTAAACTAAAGCCAAATCCCCAATCTAATCCTAACCCTAATCCTAACCGAAGCCCTAACCCTAACCCCACTCCAACCTTAATCGCAGTCTTCAACTAACTGCGAACTCAAACTCAACTGCGAGGGTACCCTTTCCCTGTGTCGCCATCGCTGATCTGCGTAAGAGACTGGATCGAACAACACACTGTTCGATGCTGCGAAAAATAAAGCCCAAAGGGTTGCCTGTTTGGCTTTTTTTAAGCCAAATTTCTCGATTTTGGCTTGTTTTAACAAGGTTTGGCTTTGAAAAATTTAATTTGCGTTATTCCTATTTTTGGCTTTTTTCCAAGAAAATAGAAATACATCGGTCTTCGCACCATATTTCAGTTTTCCATCAGTCAAAATTTGCTTTTTTTCTTAGGCAGACCCAATAATCTCGTTGTAGAGGTTATCTGAGACGAATCCTAAATTTAGAACATAGGCAATCGTGCTACTGTCTTCGCAGAGGTCCGACCGCTTTTTAAACCAATCATAATTCAAGAATTTTGATCCGTTAAAAAGTTCAAGGCATTGGAAAAGGTATAAAACTAAAATAACTCGTTAAAATCCTAAATAGTTAATATTCTAAACTCGCTATTCAACTACTAAAACACCTTAAGCAAACCGTTAACTAGTGACCGAGGAAACAAATTGAAAAATCATTGACTCGTCGCGAAAATTTAAGTCGGAGTGGAAAAAGAAATTCCATTGGGTCCAAAAGGCAACAGATGGTTCGGAAGAGGGGTTCGGGCGATGATCGAGGATGAGCATGAAATCTTGTTGGTCAGCAGTCACATTAACTGGATCAAGGGAATCGAGGTGGGAGGGTTAGGAAGACACTTAAGGCGGGGGCTTTATCTTATAATGAAACTGTAATTAGTTTTATAAGTAACTTTAAGAATATATTGTTGTAAGAGCATTGAGACTATTGTATAATGCTCCTAATACGTCTTTTATTATTATTATTATTATTATTATTATTATTATTTTTATTATTAAACTTGAACAGTATTTTTAAAGAAACTGATATTAACTATAAGAGGATGATCGCGAAGTGCATGGAAGTTGCTATGAGAGCTTCATTTTATATCTATATACGCCGTAATAAACACTGGACATATCCGCCTTTGTTAAAGTTTTATTAGCAACGTTTTATTGTTTTATTTAGTCAGTATAAAGTTTTATTGTAAATATAGTATAATTTCTTAAATATGTTGCCTGTTTATCTCTGTGGATTGCCCTACGTTTACGTATGGAGAGAAACACAGAGTTGATTTATTCTTAAGATTATTTTGTAATATTGCTTCAATCGATTTTCTGAAATAAAGTTTCCATTATTATTATTATAAGGAAGTAAAAAGTCGTCTTGGATGATCCGTTTGAATCCGACACATAAACAGGTTTTTACGAAGGGTATGCATGTTTGCGTAAGATAATAGGCACGTATGTTATGTACTTGGACTAGCTAATTCTAAATCTGTTTAAAACGGTTACATATTGACCGAGATAACGTTCAAATAATAATCGACGAAGTGACCGGCTTATAGTCGACTAATTTCTAATTTCTAAATTTCTAAGTAAGGGTATTCACGTTCTCGTAATATAGTAAACACGTATGTTATGTATGTTGACTCGCTAATTCCAAATCTGTTTTCAGATTTAAATCGGTTAAATATTGGCCGAGATAACGTTCAAACATTTCTTCGACGAAACGGGCTTTTGAATTTTTTGCAAATACACGGCCACATATACCAATGTCATATGACGTCATCACATGACGTCACCGAAAAATGAAAATTCCTATAATCTTCAAAGGTTTTTAAGAAAAATTAATTTTTCACATGCGATTAGAATATGGACTGATATCTGGATCGTCAACATTATAACAGGATAATAGAGCATAATTATAATAGTCTAATAGAGATTTCTTAAATTTTTTAAAGTTTAAATGATCTAGCCTTAAGTATTCAGGGAGAGAGTTCCAAGTCCTTGTTGTTCTAATAAAAAATGAGCGATTGAAAGTAGTTGTTTTACATTTACGTTGACGGAATGAGATTGCATTGCCATTTGCGGAGGATCTAGTAAGTCTTAAGGGAACAAGACGTTCGGGTAAGATATCGCTTGAAATAGGTACAATGCCATTGATAGCCTTAAAGAAGAACAGTAAGTCAAGATACTCGTGCCAGTAAGAAAGTGGTTGTAGATTTGTAGAAACGAGTCTCTCTTCGTAAGATTCTTCGCACATATATGGTAGCTTCAAGATAAATTTTGATGCTCGGCGTTGGATGCGCTCTGTTCGTTTGATAAGCTCGAAGTTTGCCTACATATTCTACATATAAAATATCTTGGTTATACCTTGAATTTATTATCCACTCACGAATTATATTGCGCGCTAAATGACCTGTCCTTAGCAACCGGTTGTCTAGCAACGAAATACGTCCGAACACCCATACCTTTCCAAACAACGTGCTACTAACAGTTTATTGCACATGCATTCGACCAATACTAGAGTATGCTTCTGAGGTATGGCATAGCTGCATCTTTCCAATTTACATTAACAACCAACAGGAGTCTGTTCAGTTCAAAGCTGTCAGAATCATCCATCCAAATTTATCATACCACAAAGAAAATATCCCTAAGTTGTATGATAGTCGCAATTTACTTTGTAACAGGGTCTTAGCCAGCCAGCCGTCTTTTGGACGGCCAATTTCGATTTAAGACGGCCAGTTGATAATGACGGCTTTTGGACGGCTATTTACTATTTTGACACCTTTCGCAACTCTAGTATTTTTGGCAGCTTTATTAAGTCAAATCGGCCATCAGCGAAATATTTATCGTGCACAAGACATGTATTTTGACTAGGGATGAGCCGATAACGAAAAATACAATTTACTGATACGATAAATTCCGATATGATTTGCGGGCTTATCGGCCGATATATCTGTAAAAATTCTTAAAGACTAATATCGGTAACTAGCACTTGAATTTAGGGCGAAACGTTGGCAAAACGTATTGAACAAGAACTGATAGACCAGTAAAAGAAACGTGATTACGATATTCAATGTACTCTAGTAATCAATTTAATTTGGGAAAGTATCAAGTACGGTAAATGAATATAACTGCAATCGCGTGATTTTAAGAAGAAAAAAGAATTGAAAAATGAAAATGTACTTGTAACACTGTGGAATGTTGTAGAACTAAAAGGTAACTAAGGTATTAACGAAGGAAATATCACTAGAAAAAAGCCATCAGGGCAAAAAAATGCATCAAAAAATGCATGAAAAATGCATGAAAAAATGCGTGAAAAAATGCATCAGGGCAGCATGTTATTTATCGGAAACGCCGATATATACCGATATGTATTGATATTATCGGCCAATAACCGATAAGTCTGAAAGTTGCCGATTATCGACTTCTACCGATAAATATGCGCTTCTACCGATAAATATCCGATTATCGGCTCATCCCTAATTTTGACATTCACAACCGCGCTGTTGACGAGTAGCGATGATTCGTCAAATATCCGCACTATTCGTCGATCATTCGCACTATTTGTCGATTATTTTACGTAAGGTATTTTACTAACCGTATATTATAACTTCCAAAATAAATGAAACACGATTTCTCCATTCAGGTAAACTTTGAGGGTATAAACTTTTCAGTAAACAAGACCACCACTAGAGCTATAGAATGAACCACGATGAAGCTCAAGATCTGCATTACAAACTTTTTTATGCGGAAAAATGCAATTTCATGATTTAGACTATGGAGACTCCTTAAAATTGTCATCTCAGAGAAAGAGAAAAGCTGCTAACATCTCATTATTTTGTTTACTGAGCAACAAAGAGTTGCATCGACTTATGTTTTGTGTGCAATCGACTCGCAAGTCCTCGCAAGTTGAACGAAATTTGCGGTGAAATTTGAACAAGCTCAAATTCGTCGCAAACGAACTACAGTTTTTGGCAGTGTTCTAGCCAAAGGCTAAAAATGTTAGGTTTTCTGCGGAGACACGCATATAAAGGATTTGATTGACACATTGAGAAACTATAATAATAATAATAATAAAAGACGTATTAGGAGCATTATACAATAGTCTCAATGCTCTTACAACAATATATTCTTAAAGTTACTTATAAAACTTATTACTGTTTCATTACAAGATAAAGCCTATACTACATATATTACCACCATGAACAAAAAAACTATTACTTTAAGTGCTGACTTAAAACTACTTAACATTTCAAAGCTTCTAATTTCCTGTGGTAATAAATTCCACAGTTTTGGTGCTGCAACCGAGAATGCTCTGTCTCCACGAGTCACCGTTTTGGATTTTCGCTCAAGTAGCAGATTTCGGTCAGATGATCTCAAAGCACGAGTAGGTTTATATCTAGTTAGCAAATCAGTAATATAAACAGGCCCTGGCCATGCAAAGACTTGAAAGTAATTATTAGTATCTTAAAAACAATCCTTGATCTCACCGGCAACCAGTGAAGATCACGTAGCACAGGGGAGATATGCTCCGATTTTTTAACCCCTGCAACAAGTCTAGCAGCTGTATTTTGAATTCGCTGTAACTTGCTCAATTCAGTTTCTGGTAAGCCATATAGGATGCTATTACAGCTGTCAAGTTTTGATGTTATGAATGCATGCACCAACTTCTCACAGTCCTTTTTACTCAAATATTTCCTGATCTTGCCAATATTTCTGATAGCCAAAGTGGCCGATTTACAAATGTTATTTACATGAGCATTTAATTTTAAATGTCTATCAACAGCAACACCGAGATCACGTGCAACCGGAGCCGGTTGGATTATCACATCATTGACACATATTTCTGGCATTGGTTCACAATGCGTAAAACGTGATGATAAATGGACAATCTCGGTTTTACTTGGATTGCATATAAGACCATTCATAGTACACCAGTTGGTGATGTCCTTAATACATAACTCAAGTTTAGCTAGTAGAGCAGCAGGTCGATCACATGGAGATTTTATAGGCATATACACTATACAGCTGTGTGTCATCAGCGTACATTACGCAATCAAGGCCATGGGCAATGATCACATCTTCCAATGGCGCAAAGAAGAGTGAAAACAGAAGTGGACCCAGTACAGAATCCTGAACTATACTCTATCTTGCGCTAGTGCGTCCTTCCAGACAATAGGAAACATTGGTAAAGTATAGAAAGACTACAACGGAGGGCCATCAAATATGTTTTAAGGTTAAATTGGCAGGACAATATATCATATAATGAGCGTCTGAAAAAACTTTACTTATTGCCCTTATCATACCGACACGAACTAAATGATCTTGTTTTTTATTTTAAATGTCGTACTGGTCACTACAATATTTCTATTAACAGATTTGTAGAACCTAAAATTCCAGTAAGAATCACCAGAAATAGTTCTAAATTAGATGTGTTAGTTCCTAAGTGTCGTACTAAACTCTTTCAAATTAGTTACTTTAACCGTTTACATAAACTATGGAATAATCTACCAAGCTTAATACGAAATTCTAATTCAGTTAAACATTTTAAAAGTCAACTTTATAATCACTATACTAATGCTCTAAATAATAATTACGACGTAGATAACTATTGCACTTGGAAGTCTACTTGCTTAAAATGTCACGCTTCACGTAACGTGCTCTCTTCTAACCCTTGCTGTTACTAATACTATTGTATCTTACTATATTGCTTTATATAATTATGTACATATTTAAACTTCCTTCTATACCTAATATATATTTATGTATACACTCTATGTACTGTAGTTATTGTATCTATTGTAATTTATGTTCATATCTTTATCATTTAAAGGGCGAACTTAATTTGGGGCCTAGCGCTGTTGTCCTGTCCTGCACCTTCTCGTAGCAATTAAGTGAAAGTGGAATAAATAAAAAAAACCAAACAAAAACAAAAACGCAAGTCATCTATCGTCAAACAAGGCACAAGCTAAAACTTGCGGTAACTCGCGTTCTCGTTTGATCCTAGCTCTAAACAGTAAGTGTAGAGGTGGGCTTTCGCCTATTGACGCAACCGTCGACATAGCTACCTGTGTCTTCCTTCAGGCAACTCCATCAGAGAGTTCCCAACCTGTGTGGTTTCGGGAAAGGCGAGGTTTGGTTTGCTCGTGTTGGGTGGGCCAAGAACATGACCAACGCCGCTATCGCCATTGAGAGGGCGTTGAATATCGTATTCATCGTTGTCTTCTTGATCACTTGCAGACATAAAATCAAGTTCTTCAGGTGAGTAATATTCTTCTGCTTCGCTCACCTCCCAGCCAGAATGTTTGCCAGACGACTAGATAATAATAAAAATAATAAACAATCATTGGATGAGCTTGACTGCATGGTAATTCTCGGTATAATTCTCGGGCCCAGACCGCGCACGTAGATTTCGAAGATAATCTCGGCCAATATTTACTCGATTTCAATTCTGAAAACAGATTTGGAATTACCGAGTCTAAACACATAACATACGTGTCTATTATATTAAGAAAACGTGCATACCCTTTGTAAAAACGGTTTATGTACTTAGAAATTAGTCGGCAATCAGGCTACCCGCTGCCGCTTCGTGGTATATTACTTTGAACATTATCTCGATCAATATTTAACCGTTTTAAATTCTGAAAACAGATTTGGAATTAGCGAGTATAAGTACATAACACACGTACAGTACCTATTATATTACGTTTGTGTATACCCTTCGTAAAAACCTGTTTATGTAGTAGTTCGTCAGATCACAAATCGCCAATGGCCACTTTGGGAAAATATTGCCCAAATATTGTTCTATTCAAACGGATCACCCAAAACGACTTTTTACTTGGTCCTACCTGCTCCGCTGAAATAAATATATAAATATATATATATATATATATACAAAATTCTCGTGAGAAATGTATCCCTGCCGCGGAGAGATTATCAACCTCGCTTGCGAGGGGATTAATTTTTTAATATCTTGTAAGTACTTTGCTATATAATTGTACTAAGTAGTTTCTTTTTATTGTAATCAATAGTTAGTTTGGTTTTCATACTATTTATGTGAATATTTTTAGCAGTATACGGCCTCTTCGAAGCAAACTTTGTATAGCCTGAAGAGCAACCATATCGAAATAAGATTAAATAATAATAATAATAATAATAATAATAATAATAATAATAATAATAATAATGGAAACTTTATTCATTTATGATTAACGTATACTACAGTGATAAACCTCTCTTTTACAGGTAGTTTACCAAAGTCTACTTGAATTAACACTATATGGTATAAAAATATTAGTATGACATTAAAGTCGGGTCATCCCATTCTTTGTTACGTTTAATTATAATAATAATAATAATGATGATAACTGTTTTATTTAATCATTTAATGAGTAATCTATGTGTAACAGAACAAGATAACTAAGATGGCGAATTCGCAATTTCACAGAACGGAATCCCTTTAAAGTGCCCCTAACCTCAAAATGTTTTATTGTCTTATTTGGAAGAACTTTTAAAATGATAAAGTAACTTCTTTTGAAGATTTTCACTTCTTCGCTTTCTTTGTGAGATATATCAGTTTGTTTGATATGCAAATATCTGGAATTTCGTCACACATGCATAATGAGTTATCAGAGAATGTTATATATCTTTGCGTTCATGAAATAAAAACACTAAAGTGTGAATAACACGTGTGTGCGTTTCTCCCACAACACCAAACGTCTTGATTTTAAAGGATTTCGTTCGAGAATGAAAGAGATATACACATTTCTCCAATAAGTCATTATGCATGTGTGACGAAATTCCAGACATTTGCATATCAAACAAACTGATATATCTCAAAAAGAAAGCAAAGAAACGAAAATCTTCAAAAGAAGTTACTTTATCATTTTAAAAGTTCTTCCAAACAAGACAATAAAACATGTTGAGGTTATGGGCACTTTAAATTACCGGAATGTAATACTTTAAGTTTGTAAAAAAGCTCGTAAAGCGTATCAAAGGTGAATTAGGGTTTTCTGCTAAATGACCTGTGACGTCTGTGCTGGTTAAAGTGGTCAGTGTTGGCGTACATGCAAATAAATTAAGCTTCATCTTAAGGTTGTTTTTGTAATCGCTATTACAACAAAACCTGGGCAATACATGGCCTCACGATAGGTTGCACAACAGTAAGAAATACAACGATCGTCACGGTCATATATCACCCAGAACAACAAGAAACAATTCGAACCCAGATTTGCTACACTTCCGACCTCACAAAAATAGAACAGTCACCTTCGAACGCTCTTTCTTTACAAGAACGTGTAGAACATGGAACACTCTACCGTGCGAAATGCGTAGGAAGGGTCTCACCCTTGAAAAGTTCAAGAGCCAGCTCCAAATTTACTACCAAACAGCTGGACATGGAAATCTATCTGCACCAGATGTAACACAGCGCGTGGTCTCACGAGTGCGACCTGTTGCTGTAGCTGACAATTTTTAGAATTTTGCGCGCGGAGCGAGATTCCTTTGTCTTTTGAGCTCTTAATAAAATTACTTCCGCATGAGAGCGCACAGGTCAGGGCGTCTCGCTCCACGCGCGGACCTAATTTATTAATTCATTTTTCTCACAACTCACTTCGGGACCGCACTAATTGGCGATTGCTGTTGCGGCCACCCTGCCACATGTACTATACTTATAATACAACCTTAGCAAATAACTTATTAATTAATCCATAGAATCTTAATCACTACACATTCCAATATTTGTGGCGAAACGAAATAAATAAATAAATAAATATTCAAAATGGTGGCCCAAGACACTGTTTCTAGATGGTCTACTCAACTTTTATCCAACTAGCTCAGTCATATACTTCGATATAGTTATATATAAAGTAGTTATAAATTAGTTATAAAAGTATAAACTACATAGTGCAGGTGATTTCGCCATGATAACCGCCGCGAAATGTTTTGGTTTCATTCTACGCAACCGAAAAACAAGAAGAAAAACGGCGGCGGCCATCTTGGAGAGACTACCTTCGCTATGTAGTTTCTGTCACGGAGACGTAGCAGGGATAGTCTCCTATCGCAGCCGTTCTTAGTGTCGGTCCTATTCTCCCTCCCCACTAACGGCTGCTTACTGCAGCACGACATTCCATTCCAATTGTATTAGCTGGGCCAATCAGGAAACAGCCATGATTGAAAAACATCCACGTTCAACCTGTTGCCTTTCAACATCGCTTATGCTAACGTGCTTTGATACCTAAATCGCTTAGGTTCTTGACTTGTTCAACAGAGGTTCACCAACGGCGAGACAACGACGACGATATATCCTTGTTGGTGGAACAGGTAATCGAAGATCAACGGCAAAGCTTGAAAAACCAGCGATTTACCGAATCCTGTAGGCAAATTCACGAAGATATCTCTTTTCTCTTTTATAAATGTAATAATCGCATCCTTCTGGTGATCATTAAAATCATAAATTTGAAATTTTCTAGCAACTTCGAAGAATACTTGTTCATACGACCCCATTTTGTTTTGGTAATTAGAAATTCTGGCGCGCTCTAGTTCCCGATTTTGGTACTAGAGCAGTGATTGGCTATTTATTTGGAATGTCGCGCTACAGTAAGCAGCCGTTAGTGGGGAGGGAGAATAGGACCGAAACTAAGAACGGCTGCGAAGGAGACTACAGCAGGGATGTAGCCTGCGAAAATTGCATATGTACTTCTAGTACGTATTCCATATAAGGAAGTGACCGACGAGCAAATAGAAGGCATTGACGAGCAAATAGAAGGCATTGACGAACAAATACATGGCACTCGTACCAGCCCACCGGATGTGTGATTGTTAACACGTTACGATATGTTCGATTATCCGCTCTTTTTAAGAAAACTACGTTCGTTAGCAGGATAAGCTGTACGCATATTGTAAACAGATAATTTATCTTTGTTTTAATATATATTGTAGCTTTGGGAGTTGATTATTTCTCAAGAAAACGTTCGTCGAAGACAGCCGTGTTTTTGTTTACAATGGTATCCGAATTAGGAAAATTATATTTTGGGCATGTTCGATTATCCGCGCTTTTAAAGAGAACTAAGTTAGCTACCGGGATAAAGCTGTACGTATGTTGTAAATAGATCATTTAACTTTCCTTTGATATATTTTATAGCTTTGGGGGTGGTTTATTTCTCAAGAAAACGTTTGCCAAAGGGTTAGGACCTTTGTTGTTTTGGGGTCGGTTACAATGCAATTAACAAGGAGGCTGGTACGAGGGTTGAACGTGTCAGCTATTTGCTCGTTAATTCACTCTATTTGCTCGTCAATGCCTTCTATTTGCGCTTCCTTATAAGGAATACGTACTAGATACCCCTATCGAAAATTGAGTGCCGGGTAAAAATATCCAGATATAATTTTCACTATGATCTTTGGACAATGGTGGGGGATCGGTTCTGGGGTCCTTCCCCAGAAATTTCAAACGGCTTCACATCATGTCGCTGGCACGACTGGCAAAACATACCCTTCCCGTGCACATAAACTAGACACGGTTTGCCTTTTTTCCACGATTCTTTAAATGAAACTGCATGCTTTGATTTTTTCGTTTTTATATGCTACAATCATTTGGAAGCTTTCGTTTCCCTGTTGCAGTGCTCGTCTCCACAGGCTCGTCGTCAGCGACGGCTTCAACTACATGTATATCTCTTCAGGCTCAGCGTAGGCTTCAACTACAGACTGTGATTGAGATTCACTTGTCGTTTGATTACATTCTTTCGTTTTAACAGAAAAGTATTTCAGTAAAGACATGTTGAATAGTTGTACTATTATGACCTATTGAACAATAAACTATTCCGAATTTGCATATCTCACTTCCATGCTTGATTAGGTTCAGAATATTTAAACCTCGCTTGTAATTGGTATAAACATGTCAAACCAGTTTTGGAAATTCCAGTTTACGCTCTACCAAGTTTTAGTCCAACGCCGTTTTCGCCCAAGCCAATTGAGACTCAGAGCCTAATTTTTTACAACATAGCAAGATCGATGCTTATTTCCATAGCGAGTTCGAATTGCGATAATTTCTATCATTTCCCTAAATTTTGGACTTTCAGACTATTTCTGAACCCACAGTCAAACTTATAAACTTTACAGCGGTTAAGACTATGGCTACGATAAGAATCGTGTGAATTTTTGCTTGTTTTACGCTAATTTCGGTACTTTATCTCGTAGCTCGTTGAATAATTTGGATTGAATTACAAGGATATAATAATAATAATAATATTTTTTCAGTGGGGTCCTGCAATACTTCATAAGATTACGTCACGTTACGTTGCGTTACGTTACATTACGCAATTAATACCATGCATACATGATTAATACCATGCATACATGTAATAAAATAACACACAATAAAAATACAATATACAATACAATTGGTTTCATCCCAAAAGAACGGAAGACTAGATACAAAGCGGGCGCGCAAGTGCACGTGGGACAGTTTGTGTGACATTAGTCCAGCTAAACCATCCCAAGAACACCAGCGCGCCAACTCTCTACCCAGCCCCCCCCCCCCCGCGACTATTTTTTTGATGTAGTTTCTTGATTAATTTTTTAAATTGATGTAGAGAGTCAGTGTTTTTTGTTTTAATGTCCAGGTGATTGAAGTTTATTGAGGCTTGGTAGATTATTTTTTGTTTTCCCCAGTTTGTCTTGGCTTTCGGCAGGTGTAGATTATTGCTGGTCCTTGTGTCGTAGTGATGAATATTGCTGTTTCTGGTTGGTTCGAAGTCGAAGTCTATCAGATTGTTAATACATTTAAAAATAAAAAAATAGTTGATGTTTCTGTCGTCTGATTTTCAATGGTGTCCAGTTGAGTGTTTTCAGAGCTTCAGTTGAGGAGAACGGAGGAGCATCAAGGATATCATATCAAGGATATCATATCTCATATCTGCATATATGCATATCTTATTATACACTCACACAGAATCCACCAATCAATTGTCTCTATTAGCATCACGTGGCAGCCCAATATTTTACGATGTAGGACAGCTACATATTGGGCAGTAACCTTTGGACTGTTTACGCGGGCTGTTCACGTGCAAAGCAACGTCACTCGCGTGCCTTTTATCTAAATCGAAATTTCATTGGTTGAAATACTTCTCGCGGAACGTGATGTGTTTTTCCGAGTTTTTTTTATTATTCTTTTTGACGACCAGCAACCTTTTGAGTCTTTTGACTGTTTATTTATTGTTTATTTGTTTATTAACTTTACAACCAAGCAAAAATGCAAAATAATTAATACAACGGTTAAAAATAAAAAAACAAAAACGGAGCAGTTTTGAACATATTAAGTGAAGAACATAAGAACAGTCTTGACTGTCTGTTTACGTGCGAAGAAACATCTTTGTGTTTAATAAGATATTTTGTTCGATATAATAAAACACCTATTGGATTCATCTTCGCCCAATATTACAAAATATTTAAGTCACGACTTGCAATATTAGGCTCGACCTTCGGTCTCGCCCAATATTGAATTCTCGACTTAAATATTTTGTAATATTGGGCTCAGAGGAATCCAATAAGTAATAATATCTGCATATGTTGCATGAAAACTGTATATTCATGATGTTTAGGCTAAAAAAGATGCCGGGTGGTATTGAAAAATTACGACGAGTGTCGGGCACCGCCCGGCGTGGCTACATCCCTGACCGTAGTTTACGTGCTAAAGTACAGGAAAACATTGGACAACTGATTCATTTTGGCATCTTGAACGATCAGAGTTTGGATGCTGTGAGAAATGAAGCCAGAACATGTCGTGGCGGCCATCGTGGAGAGACAACCTGTGCGTGTCAAGGAGCCGTAGTTTGTGATCCAGAATTACGGGAAAACCTTCGACAACTGATTAATTTTGGCATCTTAAAAAATCAAAGACAGATATTCTCTGTCACCTATAGTAAAACTACAGTATTAGTGTGGTCCCAAAAAGTTGTTAGGAAGGAGGTCTCTCGAGACTAAATCGAGTATATCGAGAACTTGCTTACAAGGAACAGTGACATACATAAAAAGAATACACGATATGGCTTCATAAACCTTGTATGTCCAAAATACAATCGTGAGAGAGATGGAGGCAGAACATTTTCTGTAACCGGTATAAAACTTTGGAATAGTCTTCCCATTGAAATTAAGAAGAAAGCTCTTTAAAGTCTTAAAAACGCTCTGAAAAGCTATTTTATCACTTCTTAGAAAGACATTTAATTGACTGTTTCGAAGTTTTATAAATTGTATTTTATATTTAATATTTTATATTATATATTATATTTTATATTTTATATTTTGTATTTTATATTTTATATATTGTATTTTATATTTTAACCGTAAATTCACATTTATTTATATCTATTGATTGTAATATTTGTATTCTTAGGTTAGGAGGGCCAATGGTTTATGTGTCACCCTTGTCAAATAAAGTTTTTATTATTATTATAATATGGCGGTCGTGATCTGATCTCAAAAATAGGACTGGATTGATTGAGGTTTCTATTGTATCCGATGAGCTGATTTTGAAGCCTGCATATTTGCATAATGTAAATTGACGAGAGATCATTAGAAGCTCCGAGTTTGAAAGAAAATCAAACTGTGAAGCTCGCGAAATAGGTTTAGTGTCTGGCCAATATAGTTTCTTTGTTAACATTAAATGCATAAAATCTTGAACCTAATTTGACGTCTCATATTAGGCTTCTCTCACTGGATAATTAGAGCCAACGGCGGCCATTACCAAGGGACCAATGCAAAGTCGCAGTAAATCTGTAGGTAGGCCATGAATCGTTTTACCCAGTAATTTGAAAAATGTTTTCTGGAACTCTTTATAGTAATACCGGGTGACCCAAAAAAAAGTACTCCGGTTTGATTCATAATAACTTCTAAACCACTGAAGCTATTAAACTGAAATAACTTTCATTAGATAGATGGAAGACTAACTTAGATTTTGAAATATGACAGTTGTATTTTACTTAAAAATTCACGGAGATATTAATGTTCAAAATAGGTAGCATATTTCTGGATGTGTCTAAAATATGCAAAAAACGCCGTATCAAATATTAATCAAGCTTTGCTCAACTGAAACACGCACTATTAGCAGTAAATAAATGACACTTGACAAATTGTTTATTATGAAACGAAGTATTATTATTTGCAAAATACAAGCAAGATTTATTCGTTCGGAATCGCGTGTCCTCTAGCACGAATGCACTGCCTAGCCCGTGACACCATTGCGTCGAAGGAGTCATGGATCATTCGTTGTTCTAGATTACGGCATGCTGCGAAGCTCTTCTAAATTCTGCGGTTGCTGATCATGTGGTACATTCCAAATTTGTTCATGTTCAGAATAAACTCAGAATTATGAAACACAATCAAACCATAACTCCATAAGACATAACATGCAACTCCCCAGAGACATCCAACATTAAGTATTTGATACGGCGTTTTTTGCATATTTTAGACACATCCAGAAATATGCTACCTATTTTGAACATTAATATCTCCGTGAATTTGTAAGTAAAATACAACTGTAATATATCAAAATCTAAGCTAGTCTTCCATCTATCTAATGAAAGTTATTTCAGTTTAATAGCTTCAGTGGTTTAGAAGTTATTATGAATCAAACCGGAGTACTTTTTTTTGGGTCACCCGGTATTATTTTATTTTGTCGATGGTAAGAGCACATAATCAAACAAACAACCTCATAGGATCCTCAGTTGGTCCCTTAGTAATGGCGGACTTCCGTCTTCATTTTCTGAACAATAGTTACACGATCCAGTCTTCTTTCGAGATCAGCGGTCACGAGAGTAGATACCCCCCCCGCCCATATACCGTAACAAAGGGATGCCGCCGCGCGCTGATTTGTCGAGAAACGCACATCATGCTGAGCGTGACGAACGCCGCGTGACTCGCATATGACTCACGCGTGACGAACGGATATAGCGTGACGAACGGAATAATTTGCGGTATGCAAGCACGAATATAGAAAAATAAAAATATATAGAAATACGTATCGGCAATAATCCCTCGCATTTTGTGTGAATGATATTTTAGTTGAATGATTTGCAAGTGCGGGATATAGCTGAAACGTTTACATCAGGTGTTTAATAATTGACTTGGTCGTGCGGTTTATTATGAATTCGACGCAACTTGAGTATCCCATTTCGCTGCCGTTCATGTCTAGAAAGCGACTGACTGTCGAAAGAGACGAAATCGAACGAGTGATCCAGTCGAACGATTCACCTTATATTGACACGATTACAGTAAATATTATTTATGTCGAGATACCGAACGGTGGGACGGGAAGAAAACCAACGTGATTGCAAACCTAGACAAATAGCGCCAATTTATATTAACTAGATAAATTCGGATTAATAAGAAGCAACGTCTAAAAATACCATCACGCAATATCGCAATCTAATGACAACACCCCGAAATCTCTGTCTCGCTCGTCTTCGTCGCAAAAGCCAAAACCGATGAACGCTATCCATACATTAAAGATTATCGAAGGCCATTGGCGAACTTGCTTATAAATTGTACGAAAAAGTCAGCGTTAGCAGTACCGATACCGCACTGCCCGAGTGGAGGGCGACAAAATAAACATTGTCTCAAATGTCTCGATGGACATTTATTCGTGGCTGGAAGCGTCTAAACGTTTTTACGCCAACGATAACCATTGTGATGTAAGCATGGCGTGACTCAAATTAATAACAAGAACCGCGCTTATAAAAGCTCGATGGTAATACAGAGCCAATACTTTACTTACAGTTTTACACCGTAGTTTCTTGCGTTTACCGGGTGGAGGTGTTTTGGGATACCTTGTGGGTGCTTAGTCCTAAATAGTCCTAAATAGTCTTCCTATAGTCTTAAATAGTCCTCCTCCTATAGTCCTAAATAGTCCTCCGATAGTCCTAAATAGTCCTCTTGTAGTCCTAAATAGTCCTCCGATAGTCCTAAATAGTACTTCTGTAGTCCTAAATAGTCCTCCTGTAGTCCTAAATAGTCCTTCTGTACTACAATCACGTTGGTTTTCTTCCCGTCCCACCGTTCGGTATCTCGACATAAATAATATTTACTGTAATCGTGTCAATATAAGGTGAATCGTTCGACTGGATCACTCGTTCGATTTCGTCTCTTTCGACAGTCAGTGGCTTTCTAGACATGAACGGCAGCGAAATGGGATACTCAAGTTGCGTCGAATTCATAATACGACGAATACATAACACCTGATGTAAACGTTTCAGCTATATCCCGCACTTGCAAATCATTCAACTAAAATATTATTCACACAAAATGTGAGGGATTATTGCCGATACGTATTTCTATATATTTTTTATTTTTCTATATTCGTACTTGCATACCACAAATTACGTTCGTCACGCTATATCCGTTCGTCACGCGTGAGTCATATGTGAGTCACGGCGTTCGTCACGCTCAGCATGACGTGCGTTTCTCGACCAATCAGCGCGCGGCGGCATCCCTTTGTTACGGTATATGGGGGGGGGGGGTGGGTTATCTACTCACGAGCTACTTCTGACTTCAATTTCAGAACAATAGATGCTCTATCGAGTAATGTAGATCAGTGACGTCGTTACACGTTACGATTAATCGGGCCAATTTCTTCTCCTGGTGTAAGAGAATATTGCGACATTAAGTAGTCATGAGAATATAGGCAAATGTTAATATACACACTGTTGTAGTGAATGTGCAGGGAGAGCTTGGAGTAGACGGACGATACATGGACGATCGTCAATCTTATATCCTCGGTCTTATACCCAGCTGTATTGTGACCATATTGTTGTAGCTGTTCATTATTTTGCATAAATATTGAATAATATTGCCCAATATTGAATTCTCGACTTAAATATTTTGTAATATTGGGCTCAGAGGAATCCAATAAGTAATAATGTTGGACAGCAACCTTTTGACTGTTTATGTGCAAAGAAACATCTTTGTGTTAAGATATTTTGTTCGATATAATAACACCTATTGGATCCACCTTCGCCCAATATTACAAAATATTTAAAGTCTCGATTTGCAATATTAGGCTCGACCTTCGGTCTCGCCCAATATTGAATTCTCGACTTAAATAGTTTGTAATATTGGGCTCAGAGGAATCCAATAAGTAATAATGTTGGGCAGAGTACTCAAATCTCGAGGTCCCTCTGCTTATTCAAGGGAGTTTTAGTGGTGGATTCCTGCGTCAAGTTCTCAGCCAAAGTACATCGCTATCACATTGGGGTTCGCTTGCCACCATCTTGATTGTTTTCATTAGCTAGGTCAAATCTCCATGGAAACGACGCCAATTAAACTCGTCATTTGCCAAATGTTGGACGATGTTGGGTGAAAAGCTTGAACTGAATCAAACCTGATCCAACATCGTCCAACACCATCCAACATCATCCAATACCGCGGTGTTCAAACAGGTCCAACATGTTGCATTCAACATTGTTGGATGATGTTGGACTCGTTTGAACGGGAGTTCTAATAATGTGTAAATTAATCGTCCCTTTATGGAATAATTTCTTACCTCGGGAAAGTTCGCAATAGATGACGACAGTATGTGATGTTCAGCGGCTAACACATGCAGCGCATCCTCCAAAACTCGCCGTCTTTCTGATTCCTCGTCTTGCTGCAACCTCCTCGTCTGGGAAAAGGAACAGATTGTCACCGGGGCCCAGTTGCTCAAAATGCAATTAGATTCATCTGGGATTAGTTAACCCATTTTTATTGCGGGGTGTCTAGCTTAATTTGCTGCATATTAAGTATAGTATAGTATAGTATAGTATAGTATAGTATAGTATAGTATAGTATAGTATAGTATAGTATAGTATAGTCGGAAGTAAATGAGCGAGAACACGCTGTCTGATTGGTTACGGAGCTCAAAAATCGTGCATTATAACTCAATAAAGCATAAGCTGACGTGATCCTCGCGTAGATTTTGTCGTTTTTGACAGATTTTAAGTAGTTTAAATCACAATAGGAAGTCCATGAATACCTGGATACAAGGCTAATCAAGGTACTACAGAATTGTACACAACAGAATGTTTTAACTGCAACGTTGAGTGCATTTTCATCGCTAAAATCGCCAACGTGTTTTCAACAAAGGCTTCCTAGCAACACACATAGCAACATACCTGTTATAAGACAGGTAAATCTACATTTTTCATGGCTTTATTGTTAATTGTGTGATTATCGATGGCACTCGTGCCATTATAACTCGATAATCACACGCGCACGTTTTTTTATTTCTGAAATATAACATAACTTCAAAAACTCATTAATATTCATTAACCAAATCGTCCAATCACATCACGCAAGGCTTTTATACCTGATAAAATCCATGAATACTAATCAGCATGAAAATTATATAAAGTCTTTACGAACTTTATATAAAATTCCCGCTAATTTGCATTTCATTCATCAACTCAAAGACCATATTTCCATACCCAACTATGCGAATCGAAAACAAATCGATTTACATTGTTCTAAATCAACCAAATTTACCTCTAATAGAAAATAAAAACCAGTACACTCCCTAGTGATTACAATCAATTGTCTTTGAAGCTATTTAAAACACTCGAACTGCGCGCTCGCATTTTAAATATGATAAAACGCTCCTTCTCGTGTTTTAAATACTACATATAACATAACATAACATAACATAACATAACATAACATAACATAACATAACATAACATAACATAACATAACATAACAATATATAATATAATATAATATAATATAATATAATTATATTATATATTATATTATATTAATATAACATAAAAAAAACATTGCCTCAACGAAAATACAGCCTATGTTGAACTAATCTATTTTTTTAAATCCTTCTTTATCTCAGAAACAGTTTGATGACTAGAGTATTAATCAATGAATCGCAAAAAGGAATTCCAAATGTTAATTATATACAGATTGAAAATAGCTCCGTAAATATAAATGTGGAATAATGCAAATTAGGCTTCGTACCTCTTCCTGTTGGGTCACTATGCTCAAACAGTGGTTGAGAGAATTGTACATTTCTTTTGCCGAGCTGAGAACTTGGGTAAGTTTTTCTTTAATGCTAAGAAACGTACCTAGAAGGGAAAATATCTGGTGAGTTAACTGGTCCATTCAAATTGAATATCATAACTAATGGAGATATAATATGAAAAGAAGAAATAAGAGAACTTCAATGTGTCGAAAAATTCTTAAAGTGCCACTACGATGAAAATTCATCTCCGTTTTTTAGATTTTCGTTAGCATAGAAGTAATGTTTAAAGGCCGAGAAAGAGGACTAGACCGGGTTTTCAAGTACGAGGATTTGTTCCAGTCCGAGGCGAACCGAGGACTGGAACAAATCCGAGTACTTGAAAACCCGGTCTAGTCCGATTTCGAGGCCTTTGAATGACTTCTCAAAATCCCTAAGTGTAATCCCTAAGTGTAATCCCTAAGTGGATTATTAATGATACATGGATGATTTAATTTGGCGCAGAAAATTTATGTCTTCAGTTATTTGAATAACAGCATGCTAGCGTTTTCATTGCGGCCTTAAACTTTCGGTATGTATTCATGCTCGATTAGTTCTCGACGTCATATTCGCAGCACCGGACTGGAAATATTATTTCTTGTCCTTGGACATAGTCCTCTGCCCAGTACTTTACTGGCATTTCTAGTGTCATCACGTGGTTCAATTTAGAAGATCTGATTGAATAATTTGCTCATGAATTATTAATGAGTTTGAGAATAGTATTTCAGGGTCGAAAGTGATCATCGATGTAAAAAAACAACTAAAAAATGATATTTTGAAGTCAGTATTTTGAGCTCTGAGATCACTACTATTTGGGCCACCATTAATACGAACGTGTTCCAAGTGAGCCCGCAATTTCAAAGGTAATATTGTTTGTGACGTCAGACTCTCAATGCTACGCCTGAATTTCAGTCGAGGTTACTTGTTATTCATGCAGAAACACAATACTTCTCGTGAATAAAGATTTTCATATAAAGATTTTTTATATGAAGATTTTTATATAAAGATTTTTTGTATAAAGATCGTATTCTTACATTAACATAATTATAGTGTCAACACAATGATAATTCTCGCACAACAACATTCAAATTTAAAGGGGCTATGTCACGATTTGCCTGGTTACTCAGCTAAGCGCACTTGTTGATTTTTTGTTCAAGATAGTATACGGCAATCGTGTCCTTGCAGCTCCTTCTCGTTTCCCACCACGATTAGACATTAAATTGTCATTACGCTTTACTTATAACTCGTCCAAAAATAACCCACCAACATGAAAATAACAAATAGTAATCGAATAAATCGTTGAGCTTTCGCTTCGCTTTGATTTTGGATTCCGAATCAAAAATCAAAAAGTACGCTTAGCTGAGTAACCAGGCAGATCGTGACATAGCCCCTTTAAGAATTACCGCGATCTAGCTCTTTACAAGAATCACTTTTCAGCAAAATTGAAAGTACAATTATTGAACACACAACTCGACATGTTCGTGTTAACATTTGATACCCTCTCACCTTCACTCGCAGGCATCGGAAAATTACTCAACATTTTGTCGGGAACGTCAAATTCAAAATCAGCCAAACTGAAGTCTATTAAATCCTTACATTCTTCTTTCAAATCACTGTTCGCCCTCTCTTTTTATATTCCTTGGAGGTCCTAAATAGTACCCACACGCTTTTCTTGCTTTTCGGTTCTCGAAATCTTCGCTTTGGAGGCATATCAAAGACAAACGCTGCCGAGAATGTAAGCTTCGGCATTACCACGCCTCGGCATTTAAAATTCATATTCAAATTTTTGCTAGAGGACAACCAAGTTGCTATTCCCTATAGATTTTATTTTCTATTTAAAATCCATGTTTCTCATTCACAGTTTTTGAAGCCATTCAAAAAACTCGCATCACGTGTTTTATCAGGTCTAAAACCACTCGAGCTTCGCCTTCGTGGTTTTAAACCTGATAAAACACTGCTGCTCGTTTTTTAAATAGTACGTAAAATATCGATAGGTAAAAATTTGATAATTATTCATATAAATGAACACACTGCAAACGTAACTCACCTGCACGTCAAACACACACACATTACATCTTTCTAATTGTCATGTAACTTACTTTTTGATCGTTTTAAATCTTCACTTATACCATTCAAAAGATCTTCAATTATGGATACTTGTCTCTTTAAAAGATTCTGATGGGCTTGGGCACCCTGTAAAGATACCAAAGAACAGGAATTAAAGAAATAGAAAATGGTTTGATATGAGCTGTGGCAAGTGATTACAAATCGCACGATAAAATTTCAGCTCAAATCGCACGGGGGACTTTATATTAGTGCTCATGGAAACCGTTTTGTACGGCTTACCTTCAAGGCGTTTTCCATAGTTTCAACAGGAAAAATACTTTTTTCTAGTTCGTCATCAATCAGGACAGCTGGTTGGTTCAAGAAGTAAGTACTGTAAGCTTGATGTTCATGAAGAGAGTTGAGCCAACGCTGGTAGAAAATAGAAAAAACTCGTTTTTGTCATCAAAATTCTAAAATATAAATTATAAACAACCCAACCTCTTTCTCAAATTGACTAAATACACTGACAATTTGACTGTATCAGTCAATTTGAACATCTATTTGTTCTTCAGCATTTTTAAGAGGATGCGATCCGATTTACATAGTTTTAACATAATTGTTTGTTCGACTGTAGTCAAGATTCGACGTTTTTAAGATCATCGTTCATTGTGGATTGGGCAGTATGCAAAGACTTGTACGAAAGTGTGCCTAGGAGTCATCTGCGTATATATTTGGTTAAAAGAATGCCGTGGTTGATAATATCGAAGGCTTTCGAAAACAGCCAGAACTGTCAATACCGTTTTGCATCACTTGAAGTGCTTCTTCCAACACAACAAACATCAGAAATTAACGACAAAATGGCTGCCTCTCGAGGCCGGTTATCTTACATATGGTCCTTGAAAATGGCGTCTCATTTTACAGTGAGTTACATAGAGCGAAAATATTAAAATGAAGATTCTGCTTATTGAGTAGCTCGTCTATACCGTTTACCGACCTCTTAAAGGCTCTATGCAGCGACCCACGTGGTAATATACCGCTTTGCGTAAACCGCGGGCGCAAAAGTGCAGTTATTTTGCAAAATGGCGGAAAGCATTTCGGAAGATACTGAGATGGACGACGAGAATCTAACGACGATTTTCAAATTATTCAGTTGCCGGTTTGATTTTAGATCAGTCAAATCTACGATCCGCCAAACGACAATTTCCAGAGAAAACTTTCGTCAATACTTGTGCCTCTATTAATGACGGAAAATATCCCGGGATTATTTAGGAATTGGCAATACAAGCGACTGTTTAGTACATCGGGAACATATAATTATTTCATTGATGTATTGAAGATGTCTTCATAGGATATCCGGTGCTAGTTAGGCCACAAAATAAATTACTTGATTCTCATCACTACATTTTGAAAACGTCGAGGCGGCGGGCAGATATCCGGGCAGATATCCGAATGTAAAAAATATTCCTGAAAATTTTGAAATTGGAGCGGGAGGTGTTTTTATATTTCCTTGTTTTCCAAAATATTCTTATCTTGAAGTTACGGTAGTGCACACAGTACAGCCCAAACGGCAAAAGTTGAAACTTTCAAATTGAAAGCCAGTTTAGATATTCTTTTAACTCGTCTTCCATGTGTAAATCCAAAAGGATCTTCAAATTTCCCTCGATTTAGATTTAAAGAATATTTTACAAAAAATATCCTGTTTTACATATCAGATTTACGAATAAATAATCGTCAGATCAGTGAAAAAGTAACTTTTAATATATTAAGAACAGTTTGATAGTGCTGTAAAATTCGGCTGTTTGTCTGCAGAAATTGCAGAAATTCTCGACTTGGAATATCAAAAATCGAATATAAAATATTAAAAAAATTATTTTCTTTAGATTTTCGGTCGGGCGGCACATTTATATTTTAGAACAAAATAAAAAAATTGTACTTGGGCTTCAAAATAAGGTCCGGCGGTGATGAGAATCAAGTAATTGTTTTTATGTGGCCTTATGGTGCGAATTCCTTCATGATTTTGTTCGGTATAATGCCAATTGTCCTGTTGTCATTACAAGTTTGATGATTAAAATGTTGGTATAAAACTTTATCCGAATTATATTTTCAAAAGAGTTTTGTAAAACGTTTAAAAGTCGATGGAAGAGCCTATATCTTAATTGTTAAAATTTGAATATTGGACCAAACAAAATCCAACATGCGACGCGTAGCCTATTTTATTTAAATTGTTGGCTGTTCTGAACACAATTTGGCGGATCGTAGAGTTTGACTTACTAATCAAACCTTTGTAACTAAATTATTTGAACAAATAGCTTTTAAATGTATCAGGCTACAAGGTGCTATATATATATCAAATATGTTTAAATTGAGATCGTCCAACTATAGCCTCAGGAGTAATAGTCAGAATTTTGAATTGGCTCGCTATAATACTTTATACCTGTACGTACATAATTCCTTTTCCTACTTAGTTTCTCATATATGAAATGAACTTCCTTTGGACATAAAAACTTACAAACCTTATCTCTTTTTAGAAATAGTATAGCTAAAATAGATTTTACTAACAAAACAAATATTGGCTGTAGATGCATGCGTTGTATCTGTGCTTCTTAATTTATTCTTAATTTTTATTGTCTAAGTTACTTATAACTGTTAATTGTACCTTTTTATACTTTTATTGTAAATATGTAATTCTTAATCACTTGTCGAGCATTTTGAACATGAGCCTCTGGCTTGGGAGATTGGGTAACCACTCCCTATGCCACCGACATTAAATAACATATTCGTATATTCGTATTCGTAATATTGTTATTGGTTGTCGCATATATATTAACAGGTCGGCAAATGGTAGGCGATCTACTCAATAAGCAGAATCTTCATTTTAATATTTTCGCTTTATGTAACTCACTGTAAAATGGGACGCCATTTTCTAAGTACCATATATCTTCAAGCGGCGGCCATTTTGTGGTTAACTTTTGGTAATGCATAGTGGTTATGTGTTCTTTACCAATTTTAAACATTTTACTGAAGGCCTTTCATTTCATAGTTTAAACATTAAACTATTGTTCACGACAGTTCCACATAAACAACCATACCTGTCTCGAGACAGAAGTGCCATTGGATGATCGTAGCACAGTCCAGAGAAGGATTGAATTATCAGAAAACTGCATTTTTATCTTGTGTTCATTGCCTTTAGGAACCTGCAAGAGTTTGATAGAACGCCTACGTCATATTGAGGGGATGCATTTTATATGTTCGAGTGGAAAGAACATAAAATTCATTTCTTTGAGCATTATTTATATTTGTAAAATAACCGGAAGTAAATGAGCGAGAACACGCTGTCTGATTGGTTACTGAGCTCAAAAACCGTGTCATTATAATTCAATAAAGCACAAACTGACGCGATTCCTCGCGTAGATTTTGTCGTTTTTGACGGATTTTAAGTAGTTTAAATCACAAAAAGGAAGTAAAAGAATACCTGGATACAAGGCTAATCAAGGTACTAACACAACAGAATGTTTTAACTGCAACGTTAAGTGCATTTTCATCGCTAAAATCGCCAACGTGTTTTCATCAAATGCTTCCAAGCAACGTACATAGCAACGTCTCTTATAACAGGTAAATTTGCATTTTTCATGGTTTTATTGTTAATTTAATGGTGTTATTTTATAAAAGAAATAAAATACTTTGTCTTGTGTGATTATCGAGTTGTAATGGCACTCGAGAAGCTAGCAAAACACGCATCTCTCGTGCCATTATAACTCGATAATCACACACGACACGTTTTTTATTTCTTAAGGAGAATTTATTATAATATGGAGAACAAATAAAATTAGACATGGACGTGGTGTCGATAAACTGGGTCTAATGCAAAAACTACAGGGACTTGAGCTAAAACGTGCAGAAAATACAAAAAAATAGATGGCTATACTATCCGGAGTGGACCTTGGGGATTTTGCATACTTGTATTCTCAAACGAAAATTTGTCATACCAAAACTTTATCTTCTTGCACTTCTTTGCCTTCAAAGTTGGTGATTTCAAAACTGACCGCGAAAAAAAGAAACTTGGTCAAACGTGGATGAGAGTTGATGAGAGTTGAAACTCACGCTTGCGTTTGACCGCCAACTCTCATCAACTCTCATCAACTCTCATGCACTCTCGTCAACTCTCATCCACTTTGAGCTGCTTCAAATGTTGATGAGAGTCGATGAGAGTTTTAGTTCGTTTGACCGATGCAGGAGCACCCGTTCCTCACGTTGTAATTCAATAAATTATTGGCGTTGTAATAGCATTATAACCAATAAGTTATTGGATTGTAAAACGTTATTGGATTGTAAACTCATGCGTGTAACAATCAATTACTAGTCCCACATTCATAGTCTCTCTCACTAGTCGACTAATTTAGGACCCCAAGTAGTGGAGTGGATGCAAAATCCCCCAAAATCATCTGTGACCAAAATAGGTGTGCAATATGTACATGAGCCTAAAATGTAGCACAGTGCTAGGTTTCATGGGCGGTTTACCGGTTTTTTTCGGTTTAGCTTTTAGAAAAACCGGAAAACCGTCGTCATTACATATTTATTGTCATCGCCCTGTAATTTGACCATTTTGACGTTAATAAGGTACTCGACATTCGAGTCTTGACATATATTTTTAGCATAAAATACACACTTCAATTTCATGCCACGCACTGATACCAGATTTGGCAGATTATATACAGACAATAACACTGCGCGCAAATCATCATGGCTGCCACAAACGTCAACGTCGAATTGCGATCGAAAAAGGTTTCTGCTGCCTCTGCCTCTCCTGTCTGGCAATATTTCGGATTTAGACAAGACGAAAACGACAATGACCTGCCGACATGCAAGCTTTGCCTGAGGAAAGTCCGTGCTGCTGGGGGAAATACTTCCAATCTACATCGACATCTCCGAGATCATCATCCCGTCGAATATGCACGCAGCTGTATACCCTTCGTTAGCCAAACTTGCACGCAAATACTTGTCTGTTTGTGGTACAAGCTCCGCCTCCGAGCGACTTTTCAGTGTCGCTGAAACCACACAAGGTTGATGTTGGTTTTCTTGGCTAAAAACCAGTGAATTCTTTATCCTTAAAACGTTTCTGACTTTTTCTGACAAGTTACAATGCATAATTTTGTTTAGTTCTTATTAAAATTTCGTTTCGTTATCGCTGAACGTTTTGTTTCGTTATCGTTTTTTGTTCAATATTTTGCCGTGATCTACGCAGTCCTTTATAATTACACTGTATACAGCCAAATTATGACGTAAAGCGCTATTAAAAATTTGAAATTGCGTTCCTTGACTTCCTGCAATTTCAAAACTGGAATTGTGTTAGTTTCTGAAATTGTGAAAACCGGTTTTACGGTTTAACCGGTTTAGAATCGGACGGTTTAGCGGTTTTTATTTTAAGCAAAACCGCCCAACAGTGCAACATTGTAAACAGTAGTTCAGCGGCAGTTTCCAACTCACTTTTAGAAACGCTGGGGGGGGGGGGGGGGGTTGTCAAGTGATGCAAATGATGAAGATTAAAGACAGTATCGCAATCGACGGCAACTGGGTGGGAGTAAGGGTCCTCAACCAACTGTGGAGCAGGAGCCGCACAAGGGCCCCCGACCTCAAAACTGACAACAGGCCATTCATTAAAGGGCCCAGAAAGCTCCGCATCACTTATTGAAACCTATTTTTGAAATATATCATACTGTATATCCATGGGCGCGGGGCCCCGAACGCAAATTTCCTAAGTGTTCCCAGCCTCAGTAGCTGTTCTGTGATTCAATTATTTATCGCCAAGGTGCCTCTTTTGTCTTTTTATTTATGGTGCCATAAAAATAGTACATTCATCAAGAATATTTTCTTAAAAATAATGGGATATACTACCAAAAAAAAAGTGATTTGAGGTCTTTAGATTTTGCTCAAAGTGCAGGAAATGCCATTTCAGAGACCCTAAATTCAAAAAATTAGAAATGCGGTCACTCCTTTGAAGAAACCCTGGATCCCCCACTGGACAGTATGACGTCATCAGGGACACCAAAACGATATTCTGCCCCGGGCCCCAAAGAACCCCTCGGCGGCCCTGAGCGGGATACACAGTAAATTCCGTATTGAACACTTCTATACCAGTTTAACCGGGTTATAAGAGGTAAAATCTGATTGTATAGACCTCTTTCATAATGGAACCAGTCTAAATGTTATTTTATATGCATGCAAATTAGCCTTTCTAGCCTCGTTTCAAAGCAATGATTCTTTGGAATTACAAGCACACGAACGAGGTCAGAAAGGTTAATTTAAATGAATATAAAAGAATATTTAATTAAGGTGCCATTATGATAGAAGTCTATGGAAAATTCATTTGAACAGTCATGTAATAAATATCGCATTGAATGGTTTTAGTGATAATACGGTCCGGTTTTCAGAGCTCGAAAAAATACAACCGAAACTGGTAAAATACCCGACCGTATTATCAGTAAAACCATTCAATTTAAAGATGTATGGAATAAATACCGCAAATACGGAGTTTTCCAAATGCCTTAAACCTTGACGTTTCACACCAGCTACAGAATCCGCTCTAGAAGGAAGAAAAATAAGAAAAATAATTTCTCCCGCCGATGGTCAATCGTGACGTCATCGAATTATGAAAATTCCTATGAAAATGTGATTAGAATCTGGACGGTAACCTTCATAAAAGTACGTATGGATTTTAAGAATTTTTAAAAACTAGCAGAGAAATCGGATTTGTAATGTCAATAAACACAATAAAATTTCCATAACTTCGTTTTTATTTAATTTATCAATGAATCCATACGTACTTTTTTGTAGGAAGTAATTTAGGTTTATCTGACACCAAAAAATATAGCATAATGACGAAAAAAAGAGTTTTTGTGTTTGTTGATAACGTCAATGTGACGTCATCAAATACGTCACTAGACGAAAGAAGTTTGCCTACATATTCCATACATAAAATATCTTGGTTATACCTTGAATTTATTGTCCACTCATGAAGTAATGACCTGTCCTTAGCAACCGGTTGTTTAGCAACGGAATACGTCCGAACACCCTTAACAGATCGTCAAATCTACGATCCGCCAAAATTGTGAACAGTTTGGATTGTTTGGTTTTTCAAAATCGTTTGGTCAAATGTTTATACCTGCATTTTAAAATTTCCGTCATGGGAAATGTCATTTTACGCTTATATAATTCCAAAATCATGACGTTATTGCATAGAATTATAAGAGGTGCGCAAACGGTAGAAGAGCTACTCAATAAGCAGAATCTTCATTTTAATATTTTCTCTCGATGTAACCTAAAATGGGACGCCATTTTCTAAGGACCATATGAAAACAATACAGGCATCCAAGCTCAAATCCTCAGAAAATGTGTCTGAGTCTCGGATATAGGGATCGAACGTGTAACCTTCTGAATGCCGATGAGACGCTCTAACCATTGAACTCTCCAAGTTTTATCAGAAAGTGTCAAAGATTATAAATATAGAAAAACCCCAAACATGAGGCACTTTAACACAATCGATCAATTCTTTCGTCTAACTGTGACCCAATAGAGTTTGAAGTAAAGTAACAGCGGAACGTCCCTGTACATTTGGTTGTTCAGTATACTTCCATAAAACATTTACGTACAGGTACTGGAACTTTTACCCCCTCATGATTTTCACTCCTGAACATTACCGCTACCGGAACTTTTACCTCCAAACTGAAAACACCCAAACTTAATTCCCTTTTCTTCGCATTGACATTCTAAATTTCAATAATTTCCCGCGGTCAAAAATAACGAACTTCGCACTTAATAAAAACAAAATCTGATACCTCTTGGCGAACCATGAGATAACACCTTTCTCAAGAACCACCCAATACTTCTTCCATCCAAAGAACCTTGATTTCTAAAAAATAGACAAACTATGCGATTAAAACTAATGTAGGAACGGAACAGTTGACTCTCATGGTAGGTGCATTTAACAACGGGCGAACATGTCCTATGGTGTCGAGCTTCCGGAGGCTGGCGGGGAGAGGAGATAACACCCTGGGAACTCCCTTCTTGTTTTGAAATACAAAAAGGAAATGTCTTATCTCGGCCATTTACACTACAAAAAAGTTGGCATAGTTCAGTTAAAAATGCGTGCTAAAAGAAAGTTGCGTCATACTAGTACCATTCCCCTTGAACTCGGCCATGGCCAGTTTTGCATTGCACACATTTACTGCGCACATCCAATAATCAGTGTTTTTATGGCCATTATGCAACACTTTCAAAACATTCCGACCATTTTAGGACAATTTAGTGCCAAATCTAACAATGACCGCTTATGTACTGGTAGGGAAGAATTATTAAGGGACTAAATCATTTTTTCGAGAACAGTTCCACAAGTCTAGCTAGGGCTCCCTGTGCAAGTAGGTTTGTAAACTACTTGATAATGCAGGTTTAAGGCCATACCAATATTTTACATTTTTGATGAATGTTTCTTCAAATAACAATATGGGAAACGACCTTTCTTTATCATAATAAATCATGTTAGCTGTTTCTTTTTCCCTAAAATACCATGTTTTTTTTATAAAAATTATTTTGTATAAAATTACTAGTTGCAAAAAATAAAAAAATATCTTTGTCAAAAGGTTCAAGAAAACGTTTGCAAAGCGGTTTTTACTCAACTTGTAAATTGGTCACAATGACGTCACCATACTGAGTAAGAGGTGATCTGCGATATGCCATATCTTCTAAACAAGGTCGGTGAGCCCAAGTTTTTTTTTTGGTTTTAATATAATCAACAACTTTAAGACTGGGAAGTTTCAGCAAATTTTCATTTCGGAAAGAATTACTGAGGAATTACCTTAACATCAATTTTATTTGAGCGTAATATCTCAAACCTTACCACATGCTACGAGAAGTCACATTTCTGAAACTTCCAATCATTCAATTTTCCCAACTGAGGTGATTCTCACAAAACATTGCCAATGAAATGTTTTCATACTTGCTGAAACTCGATAAAGCCAAAGGTTCACTCGCATTTTGCGAGCGCTAATTTCGAGAAACATTTTTTTGCCAAGAAACATTATAACAAACGAAATTCGTGAGTACAGCAGTGAAATTAATTTTCTTACGTATCATTATATCTTTCCTGTCCGGCCCAGTCAAAATGCATGGGTCGTATAAAACTTATGAAGTCGTGAATCAAAAAACACGGCACACGGTAACGCAAGGTTAAAAGTTGAAAATAGACAAGCGCCAGGCACATGAGATCCACTCACACACCACGTTTTTAAAAAAACTTGCGATTGGTGGCATTTTTCAGTTTCATGATGCTACGCGGGCATGCAAGATGGTCTTTTCTAGAAAAATGAAAGTTTTTCAACCTAATTTATGATAATTATGCTAATTTATACTAACATAATGTATCTTGTTCGGGAAATTTAAAAGCACTGGTAAAAGCCCGTTTATTGGGCTTTCAGAACAAGTACAGTATAGCTTTCGCAACAGTTATGGAGATATCAATAGAAGAGGTGGTTCAATTTTGGATGTTTTTTAGCAGGACAGGAAAGAGTTAAGTCATTGTTATTATGAATCACGCCCAGTATGAAGTACACTAAGTTTGGGCCTACTGCGGTGAACATTCTCCTTAGCAACCATCTCCTGTAGTAAGCGACCACTTACTCCTAACCCCGAGCTGGTCGTTTACGAGAGAGGCAACTGTAGTCCCAAAAACGGCTTAATATCTTCAAAATTACCTTGAGAAAATATCCCTCAAATTTTGGAGCAATTTTCTGCACAGCCTTTGAAAAAAGAACAAAAAGAGATGTTTAAAAACAGAGGGACAATAGTTATGGAGGTTTCACAACTCCTCAACCTGCACGCTACTTGACTTGTTTCTTAAAGGGAAATTGTAACCAAAAAGTAAATTACTTTTAAATAAAAGGCCTTTAAGTATGTTTAGAAATGTTAATCGTTTTACGGTATCTAGTCCAGTAAATCTATCTGAAATAAAGGTTCAACTTCAAACAAATTGCAACATAAATTGTTTTAGCTTTCTCAGTACCTTGACACATTCAGAAATCACATATCAAAAGTCCCTATAGAAATCAACCTAGTGGAAAGTTCAGAAAATCCGGTTTTTCTTACAATTTAACTACAAAAGCACTATCCTTTAAAAAAAGTGAAATTTCAAGTTCATTTTTACCAAATATCACCTATGTCGTTAGAGAGTTCTCAAAAAACCATATGAAGGACATTTATGCGGGTAGTACAATTTTCCAGGCCCATTTTGAGTTACGTAAGGTTAAACTTGCTAAAAAACAGCATTTTGTGGCACTTTCCACTTTTCTTGAGCGAATAACTCAAAATGGGCTTTTAGAAATCCGCTTAAATGTCCTTCGTATAGCTTTTTGAGAACTTTCTAAAGACATAGGTAATATTTGCTAAAGTGAACTTGAAATTTCACTTTTTTTAAAGAATAGTGCTTTTGTAGGTAAATTGTAAGAAAAACTTGATTCCACTAGGTTGATTTCCAGGGACTTTTGGTATGTTATTTCCGAATGTATAAAGGTAATGAAAAAGATAAAATCATTTCTGTTGCAATTTGTTTGATGTTAAACCATAGATTGACGGCACTAATATGGTTTTGTAGAGTCTTTTAGAGTTTGCTCGACGGCTCAAAATTGATGTACAGCGGTGGTTTTCTTTTGTTATGTGTTTGTCTTTTGTTCCTAGCACGCAATGATGTCAAAATTGAAAAGAAATCCCCTCTGCACATCGAATCTGAGCCATCGAGCAAACTCCAGAATGACATAAAAATGGCGGCATCCAGAAATTTAAAATATGAGAATAAAAACGTTATTTCTCAAGTGCAAAAGTTGATACCGTAAAAATATTAACATTTCTAAACATTATACTTAAAGTGCCTATGAAACGAAAAATTAGACTTTGTTTTTATGACCCACTTTCGTACTTCGTGATGCGCTGGATATTATGGTGCTATCGGTTTTTCAATCACGGTACGGGAAAGTGGTTTTATCGACGTTCAAACATCGCTATTTTGATAGAAAAAATGTCCGTTGAATAATAAAAAATGTCCGTTGAATGATAGAAAAAATGTCCGTGGGACCGAAGCAGCAGTCTAGTGACGTCACACGTTAGAGTCGTCGATAATATCGATATGTTTTTTTGTGGTGCTTGGGTGCTTAGCTGTGGAAATATTACTGATGTTTGAGTTAGAGTCAACTTCTACCTCTGAAAGCGAGATCAATAATGATTTTTTCATCTCTAAAATCTATGCCTAAAATCTAAGAGGTGACTTGACCGCGCAGGTGGGACAAAATTGGTGTAATTTTTCCACTTTTACATAAAAAATAAAGCACTTTTCTTTGTTGTGATTGAAAAACCGATACCACCATAAGATTCAGCGCATCAAGAAGTACCAAAATAGGTCATAAAAGCAGAGTAGAATGTTTCGTTTCATCGGCACTTGAACCTATTTAACCTATTTAAGAACCTAAATAGCCTAAATTCTCAATAGACACCAAATATATAAGAATCTTTTTAGGCTAACTTGGGAAAATGTAGGTTCTTATTCGTGTGTGTTTGCTGTACTAACTGCCTGATACTAACATTGGTGCCAAAGTCATGGCAATGTATTTGCTCATCAGGGCAATGTATTTGCTCATCAGGGCAACGTATTTGCTCATCAGGGCATCAGGACAATGTATTTCCTCATCAGGACAATGTATTTTCTCATCAGAGCAATGTATTTGCTCATCAGGACAATGTATTTTCTCATCAGAGCAATGTATTTGCTCATCAGGACAATGTATTTTCTCATCAGAGCAATGTATTTGCTCATCAGGACAATGTATTTTCTCATCAGGACAATGTATTTCCTCATCAGGGCAATGTATTTGCTCATCAGGGCAATGTATTTGTTCATCAGGGCAATGTATTTGCTCATCATGGTAATGTATTTGATCGTCATGGCAATGTATTTGCTCATCAGGGCAATATATTTGCTCGTCAGGGCAATGTATTTGCTCGTCAGGGCAATGTATTTGCTCGTCAGGGCAATGTATTTGTTCATCAGGGCAATGCATTAGCGGTCCGCAAGGAATAGCTACTAGAAGTCAAAAATTTAGCCTGGTTTAAAGGGACACTCCGGCCCAAATACAAATGCAGTTCATATGAAAGATCGTACTGACTTTAGTTTATTTCCAAAGTTTCAGCATTCCTATCAATTTAGTTGAGAAGATATTGCTAGTTGAAGTTGAAAATTTGTGGATTTTGACGCCATATTGGTTTTGAAAATATGACGTCATTGAGTGATTCTTTATCGTCAGTGGAGTTGTTTTGATGGCGATCACATAGTGATAGTTATTGTGAATGGTCTTTGGACGAAAATTAGTCGAAATAAACTATTTAGTTCATCATGCAGGAAAGTAGAGGAGCTTCTTAGGCATAATACGAGATCACGTCACTCAGTGACGTCATATTTGAGAAACAAAATGGCGTCGAAATTGGACAAACTCTCCAACTTCAACTAGCCACATCTTCTTAACTAAATTGATAGGAATGCTGAAACTTTGGAAATAATCTAAAGTCAGTAAGATCTTTCATATGAACTACATTTGTATTTGGGCCGGAGTGTCCCTTTAATACCTTAAATAATTTTGTTGATTTTCTTATGGAACTATTTCTGGAGACCTGAAAAATGGAACATAATAGTTGTCATAATAGTAACATAATAGTTGTCTAGCGCTTCGTTAAGCAATAATGAAAAAACAATAATATAATTGCATAAGCATGGATAAATATTATCTCTTCCCAGTTACCAGAAACTGAAAATAGCATGTTCTGCGTATGGCTAACAGAAATAACTCCCTCGCAAGATGCCAACTTTGCAATGTCACCATTCTACTCAATTACTGTAACTAGTAATTACTGCAGCTCATTCGCGACAACGTAGGAAAAAACAAAATGTGGTCTATTTAACGGCTATTGTCAAAAATGTTATTAAAATAATATTAATGCCGACGTACCTACCCTAAATGTTTTCAAGATGTAACCAGAACCACACTATTTTTTGTATTTGTCATTGCATAAATACAAACCTGAGATGGCTGAACGTCAAGCAACTTCTTCATCTTGACATCATTTGTCAAATGAAACGGTGTTTGACCTGGGAGGAGATGAGAAAAAGGTGCTACAACATTGGCAGTACAACATTGTTCACAGTTGGCAGCGCAACATTGTTCACAGTTGGCAGATAAACATTGTTCATAGTTGACAGCACAACATTGTTCACAGTTGGCAGCACAACATTGTTCACAGTTGGCAGCACAACATTGTTCACAGTTGGCAGCACAACATTGTTCACAGTTGGCAGCACAACATTGTTCACAGTTGGCAGCACAACATTATTGATAGTTGGCAGCACAACATTGTTCACAGTTGGCAGATAAACATTGTTCATAGTTGACAGCACAACATTGTTCACAGTTGGCAGCACAACATTGTTCACAGTTGGCAGCACAACATTATTGATAGTTGGCAGCATAACATTGTTCACAGTTGGCAGATAAACATTGTTCATAGTTGACAGCACAACATTGTTCACAGTTGGCAGCACAACATTGTTCACAGTTGGCAGTACAACATTGTTCACAGTTGGCAGCACAACATTGTTCACAGTTGGCAGCACAACATTATTGATAGTTGGCAGCACAACATTGTTCATAATTGGCTGTACAACATTGTTCATAGTTGACAGCACAACATTGTTCACAGTTGGCAACACAACATTGTTCACAGTTGGCAGTACAACATTGTTCACAGTTGACAGTACAACATTGTTCACAGTTGACAGTACAACATTGTTCACAGTTGGCAGTACAACATTGTTCACAGTTGACAGCACAACATTGTTCACAGTTGGCAGCACAACATTGTTCACAGTTGGCAGTACAACATTGTTCACAGTTGACAGCACAACATTGTTCACAGTTGGCAGTACAACATTGTTCACAGTTGGCAGTACAACATTGTTCACAGTTGGCAGTACAACATTGTTCATAGTTGACAGTACAACATTGTTCACAGTTGGCAGCACAACCCATTGTTCACAGTTGGCAGTACAACATTGTTCACAGTTGGCAGCACAACATTGTTCACAGTTGGCAGTACAACATTGTTCACAGTTGGCAGCACAACATTGTTCATAGTTGACAGCACAACATTGTTCACAGTTGGCAGCACAACATTGTTCATAGTTGACAGCACAACATTGTTCACAGTTGGCAGCACATTAAGCACAACATTGTTCACAGTTGGAAGCATAACATTGTTCACAGTTGACAGCACAACATTGTTTACAGTTGACAGCACAACATTGTTCACAGTTGACAGCACAACATTGTTCACAGTTGACAGCACAACATTGTTCACAGTTGACAGCACAACATTGTTCACAGTTGGTAGCACAATATTGTTCACAGTTGGCAGCACAACATTGTTCGCACCTGTCGACATCTTGCAACACGTTTGTTAATATATACGCTGCTGTAGTAAATGTGGATTATATATGATAGACAGACGATATATGGGCATCCGAAAATGAGTCCCGGACAAAGATCGAACCTGTACCCTCCGATTGCCGGTGAGACGCTCTAACCATTGAGCCACCGAGAGTGAAGGTTACAATGATGGACTTGTTAGATTGATATATGTACTGCCTATGTGTAAGCATTACTCATATATAGTGACTGCTGCATAGGCATACATATATCAATCGAACCAGTACATCATTGTAACCTTCGCTCTCCATCTGAGTCTCACCGGCAATCAGAAGCTTACAGGTTCGATCACCGTCCGGCACTCAGAAGTTATATAGTCTAAAAAAGTTGCTTAATTTTAATTTATGTACACACCACCGTCATTTTTCAGCAAGGGAGTTGCACCATTCTGGAGCAACATCACAGCGACTTCTTTCTTTCCTCTGGTGGAATAAAATAATAAGAAATACGTTCATGTTTATATAATTAATATACAAAATATATTCCGAAGTTTGGGAGAACGAGAAATCGCTGGGGGAACACGAGCTCGAAGGACGAGTGTTTCCTGCACGGCGATTTCGAGTCCTTCAAAACCTTCACGAGTGTTTCTATGTATAACAAATAGAAAATTGCTTTTGTGTCTCTGTACTCTTTTAGAAACATATATGCTGTTTTAAAACACTGAAATGGTATCATTCATGTTTCTACCACACACTGCAAATCAAAGGAGACAGTTTGACCCCTTGAAAGGAGTTGCTTTTGTGACCCCTGCAGGATGCGTTTTCCCCCCCGCCAAAAACAGTTAGTGTTCAAGTTAGTGTTATTTACCTGTACGTTGCACAATGCAATGCAGTATTCCCTTGATCATCTGTACAATTAATATCCAATGGATACTCTCCAAGAAGCTATAGTTAAAAAGAGTGCATTATGAGCTCATCATGTACGACTTATAATTGTTAAATTAACGTTGACAATATCCTTTACTGAAATACCAGACCAATACTTTTTAAGTAGGACCGAGATGGGTGAAAGTGTGAAACGAAGACAACAATTAAATACTTATCGACTGAGCGAGAGTTCATTACGGCAAATTATCTTGCCCGCGATCTTTCGATAGGGGTATCTAGTACGTATTCCTTATAAGGAGGCGCAGATAGAAGGCATTGACGAGCAAATAGAGTGAATTAACGAGCAAATAGCTGACACGTTGAACCCTCGTACCAGGTTCCTAGTTAAAAACAACAAAGGTCCTAACCCTTTGGCAAACGTTTTCTTGAGAAATAAACCACCCCCAAAGCTATAGAATATATCAAAGGAAAGTTAAATTATCTATTTACAACATACGTACAGCTTTATCCCGGTAGCTAACTTAGTTCTCTTTAAAAGCGCGGATAATCGAACATGCCAAAATATAATTTTCCTAATACGGATACCATCTTGTAAACAAAAACACGGCTGTCTTCGACGAACGTTTTCTTGAGAAATAATCAACTCCCAAAGCTACAATATATATTAAAACAAAGATAAATTATCTGTTTACAATATGCGTAAAGCTTATCCTGCTAGCGAACGTAGTTTTCTTAAAAAGAGCGGATAATCGAACATATCGTAACGTGTTAATAATCCCACATCCAGCGGGCTGGTACGAGTGCCATGTATTTGTTCGTTAATGCCTTCTATTTGCTCGTCGGTCACTTCCTTATATGGAATACGTACTAGAAGTACATATGGATCTTTCAGTACAGACCGAGCGACGAAAGAGCGAAGTCTGTGCGAAAAGACCAAGACAAAGGGTAGGATAATTTTACCGTAAAGACCTCCCGCACAGTCGATAAGTATTTAATTATTGTGAGAAATTTATGAGAACGCGAAGGCAGATATTTTATGCTCCTGGACGCCGCCATTTTAGAGTTTGCTCGACGGGTGTTTTCTTTTCAATTTTGACGTCCTTGAGTGCTTGTCTTTTGTTCTTAGCACTCAATCACGTTCATGTTACTCCATCACCAAATGAATCGACATAATGAGTTTTCTAACCCTAACCTTAAAGTGTCCCTGACCTCAAAATGTTTTATTGTCTATTTGGAAGAATTTTTAAAATGATAAAGTAACTTCTTTTGAAGATTCTCGTTTCTTCGCTTTCTTTTTGAGATATATCAGTTTGTTTGATATGCAAATGTACACATGCATAATGAGTTATTGGAGAAATGTGTGTATGTATCTCTTCATTCTGGAACGAAATCCTTTAAAATCGAGAGGTTTGGTGTTGTGAGAGAAACATGCACACGTGTTATTCAGACTTTAGTGTTTTTATTTGATGAACGCAAAGATATATAACATTCTCTGATAACTCATTATGCATGTGTGATGTAAATTCCGGATATTTGCATATCAAACAAACTGATATATCTCAAAAAGAAAGCGAAGAAACGAGAATCTTCAAAAGAAGTTACTTTATCATTTTAAAAGTTGTTCCAAATAAGACAATAAAACATTTTGAGATCAGGGGCACTTTAAGTGTCTTTCTAACCCTCCCACCTCGATTCCCTTGATGTTATCCGGTGATGTTATTTGGTGATGGAGTAACATGAAAGGTTAACCGAAAATTGAAAATAAATTCCCGCTGTACATCGATTCTGAGCCGTCGAACAAACTCGAAGAAGCATAAAATACGAGAATGAAAACGTTATTTCTCGAGTACAAGAGCAGATACCGTAAAACTATTAATATTTCTAAATATTATACTAAAAGGCATTTCATTTAAAACTAATTCACTTTTTGGCTACAGTTCCCCTTTAAAGTGTCCATGGTAAAAATTGTCTATTTCATATTTTCGAATAAAATCAAAGTTCGTCATCTAAATAATAATTTTCAAAAAAATGAAATAAATGCGGTCCTCGTGTATCGTTTGATTCACTGATCTTGAAAAAGACTGGATCGAGCAACTATTGTTCAGAAAATGAAGCGGGAAGTCCGCCATTACTAAGGGACCAACTGAGGATCCTACGAGGTTTTTTGTTGGATTATGTGCTCATACTGTCGACAAAATAAAATTATTTTACTATAAAGAGGACCACAAGACATTTGGTCCCTTAGTAATGGCCGCCGTTGGCTCTAATTATCCAGTGAGAGAAAGCCTAATATGAGACGTCAAATTAGGTTCAATATTTCATGCATTTAATGTTAACAAAGAAACTATATTGCAGGCCAGACACTAATCCTATTTCGCGAGCGTTACAATTTGATTTGCTTGCAAACTCGGAGCTTCTAATGATCTCTCGTCAATTCACATTATGCAAATATCAAGCTTCAAAATCAGCTCATCAGATACAATAGAAAGCTCAATCCAGTCCTATTTTTGAGATCAGTGCTTTGAATCAATCAATCAATCAATCAATCAATCAATCAATCAATCAATCAATAAATATTAATCTCAGCTTAATCCCAAACAACCAACGTTTCCCCTCACCAAATTTTTCAGTTCCTTTACATTGCCTTCTCTTGCAAGGGAGAACAATTGCTTCTCCATTTTAAGCTGTTCCTGTTTCTCGGCTTCTAAAACAGTATTTTAATAAAATACATATAAACAGGTTATAATAATAATAATAGACGTATTAGGAGCATTATACAATAGTCTCAATGCTCTTACAACAATATATTCTTAAATTTACTTATAAAATTTACTTATCACTCTTACAGGTGAACGGAATACCCCAACAGGCTAGAAGCCCAATTGATAGGGGTTCCGAGGGCCTACGATTTAAGGTCGTTATCCAAGAAGACCCGAAAGTCTTACCATTTGCTGATATTATTGCAAAGGCAGCACTTTCTCCTCGATTATTTTTAAGACCCTGAGCGGAGGTCCGACCCAGGATTTGAACCTGTGTCTCCCAGCTCATATACATGTGTGGTGACCACTAGACCAACAACAGCTGGTTAGTGTTGTGCTGCGTGTAGTAAGTGTTGAAATACAAATACAAAACTATAAACACAGGGTTTCATTCAACAAATATAACAAGGGGGTAAAATAACACATGATGAAAATTTGGGGGCGGATCGAGCGCCCGGCAATGGAGCACCGAAGGCTCCACAGACTGCTTGGGGGTCCGGGGGCATGCTCCCCCAGAAAATTATGAATTTTAGAGTCTCTGAAATAACATTTTTTTCTCTTTATACTGTATCCATAGAGTAGGGAAAAGACAAAAAGAAGCATTTTATATATTTTGAATGTTTATTTTCATAAGAACAATATGAAATAGCGTGGGTTATATATCATTAAACGAATATACTGTAAACACATGCATTAAACCATGTGGAGGTATGAATAAAAAATATCGATATACGTATGTACTACCATACGGCAATATCATTATTTTTTTCGTTTTTTAGTTATCTTCTGATTTTCTTGGTTTGTTTTCCTTGCTTTTTATATTACACACAAAAGTTCAAACTGTTTCTTCCCCGGCTGACGGCGTAGCTTTCCCGTCTTCTCCATGGATCTCCTTATCTCCTGCGTCCTCCTTCCTTCCTCGGCGCTATTCGCCAATAAACGTCGCTCGGCTTCGGAGGTGCGATGTTGATACTCTTGACCTTGTTCCCTTTTTCTTCTTCGATGTCTTCTCCTCCTTCTTCATCAGGTTCTCATCGTCCCAGCAACTGTCGTTGCACTTTGTGCCGTCCATCACCTTCGAGGCGAATTCACAGCGTTCCTTTGTGCAGGGCTCCTATTTCACTTTATTTTAATAACTTTGACATACACATTGCAAACATAAATATAGACATTAAGATAATAGGTTGGGTAACCGCAACAGCTAGTGCCAATTACTGCAGCCCCAAAGCAAGTACGATTTAACAGTCACTTTAAAGATACATAGCGATAAATACATCAAATTTACTACGATATATACTAAAAGCAACACGATGCAGTGGGTTCATAAGGCTATGAGTTGTGTTGCATTTTCAGCATATACTTAAAATGCAACACAGCCCGAAGCCTTATGAAGTGTTCTTCTTCGTGTTCCACCGAGGCGAATTCGTCGTTTCCTTTGGCCTCTATCTCTTTGCACTCTTCTCGGTCGACCACAGAAGTCTTCTTTCCAGGCTTTCGAAACTTCAGCTTCTCCCACTTGCTTGTTTTGATCTCTCCACTCGAGGTCTCACCAGAAACACTTGCATCAACGTCTATCACCTTCGAGGCAAATTCACAGCTTTCGTTTATGGTCTCTTTTTCGTGTTCCACCGATAACACTAGGAGGTTTGCTGGACTCCAACAAACCTCTGACTTCCGTTAAGTGTTTATCAATGGAAAACGAAGAAGAGACCATAAATTAGGAACGCAGCAAACTTCCGACTTCCGTAATCAAGGATATTAGAATCACGTGCTCCTCGTAGAGTTCTTTTGACAGTTGGCCTGTGTGTTCGACACAATCAGGCTCAATCATTATTGGGGCTATTTTCCTGCCTTCCTTGCCGTGTGGACCGAGAAGTTGCACTTGGTGCCCGAGGTACTCTTTAACTCTGTTCACCGGACGACGTTTGGTTTTTTCAGGCTCGTCACTTCGGCTGAAAGCGCGGACTCAAAGCGTCATTTCGTACTCTCGTCTTAGTTCTCCACAGATAACGTTTCTGCGGAAGTTTACTGGACTTATCCACCGTGGCAAACTCATCACTTTGGCTACAAGCGGACTGCTTTTCTTCGTTCGGAAGACTTGAATTCCCGGCTTTTTTCTCTTCTTCTTCTTGCTTTTTTCTTAGCTTTTTCAGAAAGTGTCAACATTCTGAATTGTGGTAATAATGATCTCAAAACCACAGAGCGAGTTAAAGTTGCAGAACATGTTGTGAACCTTGCTAATAAAATTGCAAACAATTCTGGAATCGAAGTGGTTATCTCTGAACTTGTACCAAGGCGTGACATGAATGAATCAAGTAACTTGGTCAACAAATATCACATACAAAGGAAACGACGTATCCGAAAGCCATGAAGGACACGTCGTTTCCTTTGGCCTCTTTTTCGGTATTAAGCTCTGCGCGGTCCTCGATAATAGAAGTCTTCCTTCCAAGCTTTCGAAACTTCATCTTCGGCCACTTGCTCTTTTTGGTTTCAACGGCAGAATCAATGGCTTTCACATTCGAGTCAAACTCACAGCGTCCTTCTGTACTCTCGTCTTCGTGTTCCGATAACATTTCGGCGGAGGGTTACTGGGCTTGTCCACTGCGGCAGGCTAATCACTTTGGCTGCAGGAGGACTCCTTTGCTTCATTCGGAAGACTTGAGTCACTGACTTTTTTTCGCCGCTAATTATTTTTCTTGCTTTTTTTCTTAGCTTTTTCCAAATGTGCCAACATTGGCCTCTAACTCCTTGCACATATATGCCTGCCGATCGGTCGACCACAGAAGTCTTCCTTCCAGGCTTTCGAAACTGCAGCTTCTCTGCACTTGTTCGTTCTGATCTCTTCACTCGAGGTCTCACCAGAAACACTTGCATTAACGTCTATCACCTTCGAGGGGAATTCACAGCGTTCCTTTATGGTCTCTTATTTTATTTATTTTTTATTTTAATAACTTTGTCATACACATTACAAACATAAATACAGATATTAAGACAATAGGCTGGGTAACCGCAACACCTTGTGCCAATTACTGCGGCCCAAAAGCAAGTACGATTTAACAGTCACTTTAAAGATACATAGCGATATACAACACACATTAAATACATCAAATTTACTACGATATATACTAAAAGCAACACGATGAATCAATGTGGTTTTCGGTTTATCCATATAAATCAGATCGACCTTTTTTCACCGGAGTTTTTTACCGTCCTCCTTCTTCAAATTGTGAAACGGATCTAAAGATTGAACTTAATATTGAAGCAGCATACCTGCGAAATCGGGAAACCATTATTTTGGGTGATTTCAATATAAACAGTTTGGACAAGCCATCTTTCAATAGGCATTGTTTGACAAGATTCTTTAAAAGCCTTAAAATGACTCAACTGCATGGTCTCAGATATTACGAGACCAGCAAGCAAAACATGCCTTGATAACGTTTATTCGACCAAACCAAACAGGATCTCAGATATCATCATACCAAATATAGGCATGTCAGACCACCTTCCAATTTTTATCTGTCGAAGGTACTTTAAAAACCGCAAAAAAATCCAGAGTCATGATGAAATAAAATATCGCGATTTTAAGTCTTTTAGACAAGAAGCTTTTATGGAAGACCTAAACAGTACCCCTTGGGTTACAGCCTTTTTGTTCGAAGACTGTGACGATATTTTAAATGCCCTCGAGCTTATGTTTAACAATGTTATAGATAAACATATTCCTGTTAAACAAAGGCGTATAAAGAAACCAAAACAACCGGCATGGATGACCGATCACATTGTTCAAATGCTAAAATCTCGGGATAAGCTGTTAAAGAAAGCTCGAAAATCGAACTCAAACAACGATTGGATTATATACCGTCGAGTCAAAAATACAGCTACAAATTTAATAAGGAAATCTAAGCGAGACTTTTTTAAGGAGTCTATTGAAAACAACAAGGGAAATCCTAAAGAAATTTGGAATGCACTAAAATCACTTAGTGGAACGCAAAAACAACGCACCACGATTACTGAACTTAAGATAAACAATGAAAGTATAAGCGATAAAAGTCAGATTGCTGAAGAATTCAACAATTTTTTTGTCAACATTGCCTCATCAATAACACAGACCTCAAATTCGGGAGGCGAGTACGACGGAACAAAACTAAACGAGTTTGTTAACTCAAATCTACAATCCGCTGACTATTCAATTCCAGAAATGACCCCGGAGCAGGTGATGGAGATAATCAGCAATATCCCAACAAATAAGACAACAGGTCCTGACGGAATAAGTGTTCGTATACTTAAAATTTCAGCCTCAATAATTGCAGCTGCATTGTGCAAGCTGATGAATCTCTCTATATCAACGTGTGTTTTTCCGACGAGATGGAAGCTGGCCAGAGTGACTCCAATCTACAAATCTGGTTCGCGTGACAATAGAAACAATTATCGCCCAATTTCGATCCTTTCAGTCCTCTCAAAAATAATAGAAAAACACGTCGCAAGATCTCTCTTCAGTTTTCTTCGTGAAAACAACCTTATATATCGTTTGCAATCAGCTTTCCGTCCTCGCCATTCAACTGAAACCGCATTAATTAAACTTGTAGATGAAATCTTATGGAATATGGACGATGATAAAGTAACTGGTTTGATATTTGTCGATTTCAAAAAAGCGTTTGACGTCATCGATCATGAAATTCTCTTGAAAAAGCTTTCATTATATGGTGTTAGTGAAACGTCATTATCTTGGTTTAACTCGTACCTCTCAAATAGAAAACAGTTTGTAAAGATTGCTGGCAAAAGCAGTACGCAAATGATTATAAGTCATGGGGTACCTCAAGGGTCAATTCTTGGCCCAGTTCTGTTTTTAGTGTTTGTTAATGATTTACCACTTCACATCAGCAACAGTACGGTTATTGATATTTATGCTGATGACACCACCCTATCTTTAATCTCAAAGTGGGATAATTTAGCAGCTATTCAGGATAACTTAAATCTAAGAATTAATGAAGTAGCATTATGGTCATCAAATAACAAAATGTTTGTTAATACTGAAAAAACCAAATCAATGCCAGTCATCAGCAAGCGTCTGCAAAACCGGATCACGCCTTCATTTCCAACAATGGATTTAAACCTCAATGGCGAAATTATTGAACAAGTGGATAGCTTTAAACTGCTAGGTCTCGAACTCGACAATCGTCTGGATTTCAACCTACATATGGAAAATCTCTCAAAGAAAGTTGCAAAAAGAATTGGCCTACTTAGACATATTAGCCCATATTTGTCAATGAAACAACGAGAGATATATTACAATGGAGTCATAAAGCCACTTATCTTCTATGGTAATTCAGTCTGGTCTTCATGCAAAAGAGAAAGCGAACAAAGGATCTTCAGATTACAGAAAAGAGCGGCCAGAATAATCCTTGGAGCTCATAGTAGAACACACTCTGTACCATTATTTAACACATTGGGATGGATTCCTTTAAACGAAGAAATGTTGATAAATCGCTGCACCATGGTCGTAAAAAGATTAAATGGAGAAACACCAAGCTATATAGATTCGCTGCTGACAAGAAACTCTGACATCCATGGAAGAAATACACGATTTTCAACAATAAATTTGGTTTGCCCTCGTTTTAAAAAGACAACAGAGGGGGCCAAACGTTTCGGTCCGAACCATCAAAGACTGGAACAACTTAAATGTTGAATTAAGGAGAGTTAAAAACGTAAAGCTTTTTAAACAAAAACTAAAACAACCAATTTTAAACTATCAGAAATCTTTTTTAATGTTTAGATAGATTAATTTTAATATAAGATAGTAACATAGTATTAAACATAGCCATAGGTGAGGGCCACAGGGTCATCAGTATAATGATTTACTGTCATGTGTATTTTTACCCTCGTTAAATAAAGTCTCAAAGATGCAGTGGGTTCAGAAGGCTATGAGTTGTGTTGCATTTTCAGTATATACTTAAAATGCAACACAACCCCAAGCCTTATGAAGTGTTCTTCTTCGTGTTCCACCGATAACACTTCAACGGTCATCGGATGTTTGTTGGACTACAGTAAACCTTCGACTTCCGATGAAGTGTTATCAAGGAAAGGCTTGCCTTGAAATATTAGAATCACGTGCTCCGCGTAGAGTTCCTTTGACATGGTGACCGGTGAGTTCGACGCAGTGGTCTGTTTGTCAGGCTCGATCATTATTCCCGCCTTCCTTGCCGTGTGGACCAAGAAGTTGCACTTGGTGGCCGAGGTACTCTTTAACTCTCTTCACTGGACGACGTTTGGTTTTTTCAGGCTCGTCACTTTGGCTGAAAGCGGATTCAAAGCGTCCTTTCGTGTCTTCGTTCTCCACCGATAACGTTTCTGCAGAAGTCGGACGTTTACTGGACTTATCCACCATGACAGATTCATCACTTTGGCTGCAAGCGCTGACTGCTTTGCTTCGTTCGGAAGACTTAAATCCACGACTTTTTTCTCTTCCTCTACTTGCTTTTTTCTTAGCTTTCTCAGAATGTGCCAACATTCTGAATTGTGGTACTAATGATCTCAAAACCACAGAGCCAGTTAAAGTAGCAGAAAATGTTGTGAACCTTGCTAATAAAATTGCAAACAATTCCGGAATCGAAGTGGTTATCTCTGAACTTGTAACAAGACGAGACATGAATGAATCAATTAACTTGGTCAACAAATATCACATTCAAAGGAAACGACGTATCCGAAAGCCATTTCGGATCCGTCGATATCGTTGGCCGCTTTTTCTCCTTAAGCTCTGCGCGGTCCTCGACAACAGAAGTCTTCCTTCCAAGCTTTCGAAACTTCAGCTAAGCCATTTGGTCATTTTTGTTTCAACGGCAGAATCAATGGCTTTCACATTCGAGTCCTTCCGTACTCTCGTCTTCCACCGATAACATTTCGGCGGAGGTGGGAGGGTTACTGGGCTTGTCCAATGCGACAGGTTCGTCACTTTGGTTGCAGGCGGAATCCTCCATTCGGAAGATTTGAGTCACTCACTTTTTTTCGCTTCTTCTTCTTGCATTTTTTCTTAGCGTTTTCCAAATGTGCCAACATTCGTAAAAAGCTATGAAAAAGCGGATTTGTCGTCTCCTTTGGCCTCTATCTCCTTGCACTCTTCTCGGTCGACCACAGAAGTCTTCCTTCCAGGCTTCCAAAACCTCAGCTTCTCCCAGTTGCTCGTTTTGATCTCTCCACTCGATGTCTCACCAGAAACACTTGCATCAACGTCTATCACCTTCGAGGCGAATTCACAGCGTTCCTTTATGGTCTCTTATTTTATTTTTATTTTATTTTAATAACTTTGCAAAACATAATAATTTATTATATTTCCTTCTGTCTTCCAACGATTTCCAGCCTAATTCCCCCAGCACGTTCGCTGATGGCACATCATATGATCTTCCAGTAATGACTCTTGAAGCCCTATTTTGCATTTTTTGCAATTTTTCTTGTAGACCGAGACTCGCCTCTTTGCCTTTTGCTGTTCACGGACCAGACGACGTTTTTTCTGTTTCTTTTTCTTCCTTTTTTCTTCCCCTCTTTTGCCTTCATTCTTCACGCTCCACCGCCACCCCAGAAGTCTTCCTCGCAACCTTTCGAAACCGGAAAGTCAGCTTCGGCCACTTGCTCGTCTTAGTCTTCTCTCGCTGGCTTTGGCTGCAAGCGTTAGCTGCTGCTGCTTCTTCTTGCCTTCGTTCTTAGCTTTTTTCGAATGCTCTGGTTCCTTGCATTCTGCGCTGTGAGGGCGGAGAATGCAAGGAACCAGAGGCCAAAGGAAATGAAGCATCCGAAAGTCAGCATTCTGTGGCGTAGACAGCGGCGCTCTCCACCAGCCTTCCGAAAGTTCAGCTTTGGCCACTTGCTCGTTTTAGTCTTCTCTCCCTGGCCTTGACTGTAAGCGGACTTCTTTCGCTGGCACTGCTTCTTCTTGGGTTTTTTCTTAACGTTTTTCCAATGCTGGCGAATACCAGATCCTTCGTCTCTCTTCGCATATTTTCCCTTCTCGTTCTTGTGAGAAGTTTGCTCAGGAACATCAAATAAATACAATTAAATTAGAATGAATTAGTTCTTCCTGGGTGTACAATACGACAAACAGTAACTATACTGAACTACATTACGTTATAAGTAAAACAAAAAGAAGAAAACAAAGTATCAGGAAATAAAGTATCAGAAAACAAAGTATCCAGTTTTCATTGAAACTTGCTTGTCGCACAGGCAATCTCAATGTTACCCCGATCGAGTTCGACTTTCTTCCGCAGACCGCAAATGACAGTTTTGAGTGAATCCAGTTCGTTACGACGCTGTTTGCTAGGCCACGTTTTTCAGCTGTCAGTGATGATAGTACCGTTCAGTGGCGGATCCATTTAAAATCTCGCAAACAAGTGTTTTCCGTTTTTTACCATGTCAAGACGAAGAAGTCGATAAATATCCGTACTACATCAGAGTTTATATTAAAGTGTTTCATAATCTTGACGCCCCTTTGTAATCGTGCATTTTTAGCAACGGCGTGGTGCCCTAATTTCGCAAAATTTCTCATCAGAAATCGCCGAAAAAGCACTTCTGGGCTTTGCAAAATTTAATGTTTTCTTGGGGAGGGGGGCCTAATGGGTTCGCGGTACACCACAATCTGCTGATTCTTCATATGCCCCCCTTTCCAACAACCCTGGATCCGCCACTGCTGTCAATAAATTTTCAGTTTCGCGGCTACTCCCTATGGAGTGAAGACCAACCAGAGGAGTAAAAGAGCCATTTTCCACATCAATGACTCTTTGTCCATATGCTCGTTTCTTCTCACGTTCGTTGGCACAGAAAGCGGTAGAGAACTGGTTTTTGTAAGAAGGCGCGAAAGGGTTGAATACCCGTACGTCAAAGAATACCCATTGCCCACGAAGCCAGAAGCCTCTCACGCTTATAGAATTGGACATATAGTCAGAAATGTCGTCAATAAGTATCTTCCGTTTGAGTTGATTTCCTTTCAGCGAGCTGGCTACAACTGGCGATCTTCTCCTTTTCTGATCTCGCCCTTTCCCGCACGAAAATCCTTTCTCCAACACATCCGTCTCCACCTCATCTTCTATCGCAATATCACCAATTCCCACCCAGTTTGCTTCACCAAAACTATCATTCAAGTTGAATGATAGTTTTGGTGAAACGAACAAAGCTCGTGCACAGATTGAGAACAAGATACCCATTTCGAAATCGTTTTCCAACACAAACCTTTGCGTGTCTAACGACGACTGTAATTATGCAAACCCATTCTTGCGTCATCTAATTGACAGCACGAGCGTCGCGCGAGATTGTGATGTCATCTTATTTATAGCGCGTGCTCACGATGCGAAAGAATGATGGAAGAAAAACTCTCCGTTAATAATAATAATAATTATTTACGAAAGGCACATCAGTGGCTCCCCCAGGACAATGTCTGCTCAGTGCTTGGGCACGGGCACTAGCCTGAACGCCATACGAAAGCCAAAATCCCAGCACCGTGGGCAATATCGAGCACTAAAGTCCTCTTATTCAGTCAGGGATCCACCATCAGTTGTCTTCCGCTTCAGTTGATCTTCTATCCACTTTTTCCCATCGACAACCGGGATATAAACTCGCGATCTTCTTCCTTTCCTGATCTCGCACTTTCCCGCGCGAATATCCTTTCTCCAACACATCCGTCTCCATCTCATCTCATTACCAATTCCCATCCAGATTGCTTCACCAAAACTATCATTCAAGTTATCGCTGTTAACGAACAAGGCTCGTGCACAGATTGAGAACAAGATACCCATTTCTAAATCTTTTTCAATATTTTTCCCAAGACGCAGTTTACGCAAACCTTTGCGTAACCCTTTGTTGCGTCATCTAATTAATGGCGCGAGATTGTGATGTCATCTCATTTATAGCGCGTGCTCACGATGCGAAACAATGATGGAAGAAAAAGGGAGGCATACTTTACTCTCCGTTAATAATAATAACAACAACAACAACAACAACAACAACAACAACAACAACAACAACAACAACAACAACAACAACAATAATAATATTTATTCAGGATAGGCACATCAGTGGCTCCCCCAGAACCTCTGAAGGCTGGCTACCTGGCTACAACTGACGATCTTCTCCTTTCCTGATCTCGCCCTTTCCCGCGCGAAAATCCCTTCTCCAACACATCCGTCTCCACCTCATCTTCTATCGCAATATCACCAATTCCCACCCAGTTTGCTTCACCAAAACTATCACTCAAGTTGAATGATAGTTTTGGTGAAGCAAACTGGGTGATTCAAGTTATCGCTGTTAACGAACAAAGCTCGTGCACAAATTGAGAACAAGATACCCATTTCGAAATCGTTTTCCAACACAAACCTTTGCGTGTCTAACGACGACTGTAATTATGCAAACCCATTCTTGCGTCATCTAATTGACAGCGCGAGCGTCGCGCGAGATTGTGATGTCATCTTATTTATAGCGCGTGCTCACGATGCGAAAGAATGATGGAAGAAAAAGGGAGGCATACTTTACTCTCCATTAATAATAATAATGATATTTATTCAGGATAGGCACATCAGTGGCTCCCCCAGAACCTCTGAAGGCTGGCTACCTGGCTACAACTGACGATCTTCTTCCTTTCTTGATCTCTCCCTTTCCCGCGCGAAAATCCTTTCTCCAACACATCCGTCTCCACCTCGTCTTCTATCGCAATATCACCAATTCCAACTCAGTTTGCTTCACCAAAACTATCATTCAAGTTATCGCTGTTGACGAACAAAGCTCGTGCACATATTGAAAACAAGATACCATTTCGAAATCGTTTTCCAACACTTTTTATCAAGACGCACTTTACGCAAACCTTAGCGTGTCTAACGACGACTGTAATTATGCAAACCCATTCTTGCGTCATCTAATTGACAGCGCGAGATTGTGATGTCATCTTATTTATAGCGCGTGCTCACGATGCGAAAGAATGATGGAAGAAAGAGCGAGGCATACTTTACTCTCCATTAATAATAATAATAATAATATTTATTCAGGATAGGCACATCAGTGGCTCCCCCAGAACCTCTGAAGGCTGTTCAGACAATGTCTTCACAGTGGTTGGGCACGGGCACTAGCCTGAACGCCATACCAAAACCAAAATCCTAGCACCGTGGGGAAGATCGAGCACTACTTCAAGAGTTGAAGTTCTCTTATTAAGTCAGAGACCCACCATCATTTGTCTTCCGTTTGAGTTGATCTCCGTTCAGCTTTTTCCCATTGACGACCTGGCTATAACCATGGATAGTAAATAGACTGGATAGCAAACTGGTTGACGTCAGCGTGAAAACCTAGTTGAAATTCGTGATGTCACGAAGATGTCACGAGTACACAGATTTTGCTGAGTTTCTCTTCGACTTCTCCATATTTTCGTATTCAAGTAGCTATATTGAGATTCCAAAATGTTTCATCGTCTTACAAACCTGCCTAAGGCACGACCAAATGATCGAGGTAAATGTTGTTCGTCTTTGTTTCAGCTGTTTTCGTTTTGTGGTGAAGAAACTGGCGTCACAAAACTACCGTTGTTTTAGTTGAAATTTGGGACGCGTTTTTCACCGTCTAAAGTTGGATCTTTTCGCCTAAAATGAGTAATGGTAGTCGGATATTCCATCGTAAAGTGGCATTGTGATATTTTTTGGTAGTTTGACTACTTATTTTTAGCTGTATTATTGCTAAACGTTGCGATTTATGGTGATTTTGTGACATCACGATTTGCAACTAGGTTTTCACGCGACCAACTGGTGCCTAAACCAATCAGCATGCTGGAAACATCGCACGTGATCTTAGTTTCCTATCCAGTCTATTTACTATCCATGCTATAACTGGCGATCTTCTTCCTTTTCTGATCTCGCCCTTTCCCACGCAAAAATCCGTTCTCCAACACATCCGTCGCCACCTCATCTTCCATCGCAATATCACAACTATCATTCAAATTATCGCTGTTAACAAACAAGGCTCGTGCACAGATTGCGAACAAGATACCCATTTCGAAATCTTTTCCAACACTTTTTCTCAGGACGCACTTTACGCAAAGCTTTACGTGGTCTAACGACGACTGTAATTATGCAAACCCATTGTCGCGTCATCTAATTAATGGCGCGAGCGTCGCGCGAGATTGTGATGTCATCTCATTTATAGCGCGTGCTCACGATGCGAAAGAATGATGGAAGAAAGAGCGAGGCATACTTTACTCTCCGTTAATAATAATAATAGTAATATTTATTCATGATAGGCACATCAGTGGCTCCCCCAGAACCTGCTCAGTGTTTGGGTACGGGCACTAGCCTGAACGCCATACCAAAGCCAAAATCCCAGCACCGTGCCCCGGCTAATAGATTTTGAACAGGATCATTCTTATTACTTAATTTTTATATGTTTTGTCTTTCTCCGTTTTACTTTATTCTGCAACCTACACTTTTCAATTTTGACGTCGTTGAGTGCTTATCTTTTGTTCCTTGCAATCAATGACGTCAAATTTGAAAAGAAACCCCGCTGGACATCGAGTCTGAGCCGTCGAGCAAACTCTAAAATGGCGGCGTCCAGAAGCATAAAATACGAGAATAAAAACGTTATTTCTTCTACGAGTACAAGAGCCGTTACCGTAAAACTATTAACATTTCTAAACATTATACTTAAAGGCCCTTTATTTAAAAGTAATTTATTTTTTGGGTACAATTCCCGTAAAAAAAAATTTCAAGCCTATTTTGATAAATATGTTTATACTAAATAAAATACAATATCACAATTTCTCTTTATTAGGTCTTTGGGGGCTTTTGTGAGCACCATGTTAGACGAGAGTACAACAAGGTGCGTCACGCAAAGAGAATGGAGTGCAAGAGTGGTTTTGATATAGTGTATTAGTTTTATTGTAGATTTCTAAATTTTAGACTTTCGTATAGATGATTTTTGTAATGATAATATGCATTTTGTAAAATATACCGATGATTTTACAGTGGGTATAAATAAAGATTTGAAATAAAATGAAATCAGCGTTCTCTGTGCTTGTATTTACAGGATTTGAGCGATTCGATGACATATTTAAACGAGAGTTTTCATATAACATTGTATTCAAGTTTATATTCGTTTTTACTTTTGTACGTTTGGCATTGCCATTCATTAATATAGTTTCGTTGAGATCGCGGACCAACCCGTTCCGAAATCGCTCGTCATCTTTTAGTGTAGGTCTATTATACCGGATCGGTATAATATAGTGGTCAGTGATCGCTGCTTGACTTTCCAAAGTTAAGCACCGTACCTCTGGTACACTAACTGGATGGGTTACCACCTTGTTCATAAATCGGTCCCGGAAGACTGAAAATTAGTGTTGCCATAATCCAATGAGCAGTGCTAATTGGAGGTCGGGCTTTCACCAAGAGCCTTAAATAAAATTGGGACCAGCTCTGGTTGGGGTAAGTGGTTAATTCCAGGGATACGAGTGGCGCCCACCCCTACCTTCGGGTAGCAGCTATAAATGAAAGAGGAGCCTACGGGTCGCCTCCGGCTACGGCCGACCAACTTACTTACTTACTTACTTACTTAGGTCTACCGCGATCGGCGTGTGCGATTTTAAACATTGTGAGCGTGTTTATGATCAAGATACTTTCCAGCCACATTCCTTATCAATCTTATCACAAATTTACAATATTTATTTGGATAGTTTGAGCGAACACTCGAGCAATAGCGACCAAAGAAGATGGCGCATGAAGATGGCCACAACGCGTGTTTTCGCAAAGCCTATCGTGATGATGCAATAATTGCAATTTGTCGACCCGAAAAATACAAAAATACAGGAATGCCACCGAAACCGAGACTCGGCTACCACAACTAGCCCGAGTAATTAGGTGAAGGCTAAAAGGGATGACTCAAAAGGACCTTCTCATTTTCAAGAACTAGTCTAACCCTAATCCCAATAATAATCCTAACCCTACCTACCAAGTATTAGATTTTTCACAGCATCACTTTTCGCAATCTGTACTGGTGTCTTGCCTTCACTGTTCACAATCAATAGATTAGCTCCGTTTTCAATAAGAATAGTAACCATACCCTGTAATTTTGAAGAAATTGGTTTACAATACACTACAGAGTGCTCAATACCTTGACGGTAGAGCGAGATATATTTATTAGACGATACATGGACGATCGTCAAGCTCGTATCCTCAGAAAAATGATTCTGAGTCCCGGACAGGAATCGAACCTGTAACCTTCTGATTGCCGGTGAGACGCTCTAACCCATTGAGCCACCGAGACTCAGATGGAGAGCGAAGGTTACTCTACTCCAAGCTCTCCCACATTCACTACAGCAGTGTGTATATTAACACATCCAAACTTTACCGATATATAGTGACTGCCGCATAGGCAGTACATATATCAATCGAACTAGTACATCATTGTAACCTTCGCTCTCATTTATTCTTCTGAGGATATGAGCTTGACGATCGTCCATGTATCGTCTGTCTACTCCAAGCTCTCTCACATTCACTACAGCAGTGTGTATATTAACATATATTTATTAGATGATTAACGTTGCTACTCGGAGTTTCACGCGGTTAAGCGACCATTAGGCAGCTGAGGAAGTGTCGATTTCGTTTCTGTTTCTGTTTACACGCGTGTTCCAGGAGGTGTTACTTTATTCTTAAGACGCTGGAGGTTCTTGATATAAAACTTGATATCCAAACACGGAAATCCATTAGGTATTTCGTTTATAAAATAACCACAGAGAAATATCACTAAAAGTTATTACTATAATTAGATCAACATTACAATTCTCCCCAAAACCGTCAACTACTAATCAGGGGAGGTCTTTCATGTCCTTCTAAGCTAATCGGCCAATCATGGATGGTTTACTATTATGACGCTGACGACAGAAACAGCCGAAAATATGCTTGAGGTAAAAACATCAGGAAAACATGCTTAGAATGATGAAAAAAGATATTTCCATGAGATGGATTTAATCACGAAAATATACCGTTAACTTTATGTTGGATTGCTGCAGATGTAAAGTGATGTTGTGAGTTTCCCTAGCCTTCATATTCTACAACACAGAATTTTGTTGTAGTTTTCTCTCTCTGTTGAATAAAATAATCATTTTACACTTTTTCTATGTAGTTTTCTCTTGGTGGACTATGTCTATAAAAGTGTTGTCTTTTTGGCTTTTATTGAAACTTTCAATAAGGTAAACTTCGCCCTCATAAATTATACGGAAATTCTCGTTCGCTTTAGCGTTGCTTTGTCCACTTTAAATACTTATAATTTCCTATGTATTTTCGGCCTATTTTTGCAAAATCTTGTGAAAATTAACAAGGAAGATTGCTATATTTTATTTATAGTTATTGTGCATATGTAGAATGTTAATGTTTAAAAACGATGATGGGCCGGCATAATTTGCTTTTTGTGTGTACAAGACATCAAAATTCCCGTGTTTGGATATTCTGATCCAAACACGCGGGTATTGACCAATCAGAGCCCTTTTTGTGTACATGTTATTTTATAAAATAATTTCCTTACCTCACTTCCAATGAATGATGCTTTATGCAAAGCTGTATCATCAACATCATTCTTAATGTTCACATCAGCACCAGCCTGAACAAGAACAAAAATACACAAATTTTCTACATTCAATACCATTGGTACCTGCATCTGTATTTACAACAACCTGCATTACACATCCATTTAAAGTGTTTATGAAACGAAAATTAAGTTTTAGGTATTTAAGTGAAATAACGAGGAATGGCAGTGTTGTGAAAATTACTCAAAAAAAGTAATGAGTAAAGATTACAATTACTTCTCTGAAAAAGTAATTATTACAATTACAAATTACTTTTTTCCAAAAGTAATTAATTACCAATTACTAATTACCTGTCAAAAAGTAATTAATTATCAATACTTTTAAAATTACTTTTTATGTAACTTGTTCCAATACTTTAACATAAAATTATTATTTTTTTATTATTAAATATATCTTTATAGAATCTTAAGCGGGAAACAGGAAATACGTCCATAATACACTAATACATGAAGTATTGCATCTGCTCGTTCGCTAACGTCGCTTATTGGCAACATTACAGGCTCATTTTATCGAAATAAAATATTCATCACTGTTTTTAAAGTTCAGACTACGAGGACTTTTAATTTTTTACAAAAATGTTTTACAAAGAACACTGAGAAGTAACGTAACGTTACTTTAGAGGAATTTTACTCGTTACCTACAAAATGTAATTCATTACATTACAAATTACTTTGGCAGAGCAGGTAATTAATTACCATAACAATTACTCAAAAAGTAATTATAGCCTGCGAGGCAGGCGTGTAGGGATTGGGGGAGGCCCGGGACTGGGTGAGTGCGCCAATGGAACGCCTGCACGAAAGACCCATGTTTTTGGATTTCTACGTCCACCAGAGGACGCTAAATTCTGATTGGGTGTCAGGAAATAAACATTTAAAAATGGCGACTTTAGAAAAACCGTGTTGGTAGATTATGTTCTTTCGAACGCTTTAACCGATCTTCAGTTCGTTGCTGGTCGTAGCTTTAAATTAAAACAGGAACAAAAAGTTGCTACGAGGGAGCTGCTGGCAGGAAAATATGTTTTGATGGTATTACCAACGGGATTTGGCAAGAGTTTGATTTTGGATTTGGTAGAGTTACCAGACGTTCGTACGAGCGCGTGATTATCAGTCGGCAGGGGAAGCAGCTATATATTATTGTGATTTCTACCTTGTCCTTGTCTTCAGGTGTTTCAACAATGCTCTCTGGGCCTTCGGAGAATTCCTTCGACGTTTGAGAATTAAGAGACTTACGGCTAAACGTATATAAGTGATGGTTACTTTCTACGTTGTCTTGCGTATGAAATTTCTTGGCCAAATCCCATTCTGGAGTTACGGAGTTCGGTTGTCAGATGTCGCCTCATTCCATATCAGGGCTATTAATGTTATCGGTTGGTGGAACATTGCTGTCTCCTTTCGCATGTGTTAATACTGATTTCGTAAAATTATAAAGTTCAAAAGCATTCTTATTTTTTCTGCCGCAAGACCTACAAACCCGCTCGGAGAAAGTTTCACTGCGTAGTAATGCAAAGCCGATTGATTCACAAGCCTCAGCCAGAATCAACTCTGTGCTTCCATGTCTACACGATTGCTTGAATACATTTTCAAAATAAATCTTGTTTCCACCAGATGCAGTCAAGCTTTTAACGGAGTTTCAGACATGGATATTTGACGATTCGGCCCGAAGTGAAATGTTTCAATCATTGAGGAAAGCCCGCTAGTTGCTGATTGGTTGTTTTTGACAGTTCTTCATGTGGGCGGAAATCCAAAAACATGGGTCTTTCGTGCAGGCGTTCCCTCCCCACTTCGCCTTTCCGCTTTCCCCCTCCCCCTAACGCCGCCACGCAGGCTAAGTAATTAGTAATGCGTTACTTTAGTAACGAGTATTTACAACACTGAGGAATGGTAATTTAGAGCTCTTTCATATCTCATGTCGTTCTTGAGATATTTAGACTTTTGTGATATACAAATATGACGTCAAGATGTTTCTACATTTTTAGAAAATTAAGAAAATAAAAATAGTAAATTAATTTGGGATCGCTATTCCAATGTAATAATGTTAGGTGTCACGAAGTGTCGTACTGTACAAAGCTTCAAGTGATTTCGTTGAATAATTTGAAAAATATGCTTGATTTCTAAAAATGTAGAAAAATCTTGACGTCATAGGTTATCTCCTTTTCATACCACAAAAGTCTAAATATTTCAAGAACGACGTGAGATACGAAAGAACTCTAAATTACCATTCCTAATCATTTTCGGAGTTCATTTAAATAAGACAAACTTAATTTTCATTTCATAATAAAGAAATATTCGAGGCTAATAAGGAGAATAATATAGAGGGCAAAAATAATCATATATAGAGGGCAAAAATAATCATATAGAGGGCAAAATTATTCGAATATGATTGGCTAATGAGGGCATTTTTCCTAAATTCAGGGCAAAAATATTATGCTGTTGTTTTACTTGTAAATGCAAGCTCCCTTGTTCTCTTAAGTTAATGTTTGACTCAATAAAGTTCGTTGTAATGTACTGTTTACTTTCAGTGGATTATATAGTTGTTTTTCACGCTTGGTTTTGGCATTTAGGTGGCTTCCTCATGTTGTGCACGTGCGTAGGTAACTTATTTATGAACAAGACGCCCGCTAGGCATAAACTCGGGCTACTTAGAAAACTACTCTGCAGGATCTTTTGGGTTGGCTGAATTGTTGCAGGTTGTCAAATTTTGTTTAGCTGGAGCACGGTTAATTTGTTGGCAATGTGATTGCCAGATGGATGCGATTCACATCCGATTTTTACTTTTGCTTGGACCGAAGGGAAGTTGAGGGGCTGGAAACAAAAAAAACTGTAACCATTTAAAGACCACCATTAGGGGAAATTACCATAACAATCCCCTAATAGTGGTCTTCAAATGATATAGTGGAATAATTGATGTTTTAACTTTTAACTCAAAATTGACGACATTGCATAGCCCATCATAGAAATAAATTTGAAATTATACCTATATACTTGATATTATATGAAACAATAAACTGTAGCATCGACTTTATTTTGTATAACACAACAATAAACAATACAGGCAACAAAGCTTATCAAAAATATCACAGTTACCTCAGAACAGTTAACATATTTCCAAATATAAGTCATAATATGAGTCTCATATTAAATTCTTAAACATAGGTTTAATAAACTTAGGAAACTGGCTGACGTCAGCGTTAAAACCTAGTTGAAATTCGTGATATCACGAAGATGTCACGAGTACGCAGATTTTGCTGAGTTTCTCTTCGATTTCTCCATATTTTCGTATTCAAGTAGCTATATTGAGATTCCAAAATGTTTCGTCGTCTTACAAACCTGCCTAAGCCACGACCAAATGATCGAGGTAAATGTTGTTCGTCTTTGTTTCAGCTGTTTTCCTTTTGTGGTGAAGAAACTGGCGTCGCAAAACTACCGTTGTTTTAGTTTAAATTTGCGACGCGTTTTTCACCATCTAAAGTTGGATCTGTTCGCCTAAAATGAGTAATAGTTGTCGGATATTCCATCGCAAAGTGGCATTGTGATATTTTTGGTAGTTTGTCAATCATTTTTAGCTGTATTATTGCTAAACGTTGCGATTTATGGTGATTTTGTGACGTCACGATTGTCAACTAGGTTTTCACGCGACCAAAGGCGACCAACTGGTGCCTAAACCAATCAGCACGCTGGAAACGTCGCACGTGATCTTAGTTTCCTATCCAGTCTTTCTACTATCCATGGTTTAATCGAGTACACATCAGCGTACGGAAACAGATAATTTGATCGAGTACACATTGTTCAGCGTACGGTTCCCGAGATCGCAGACCAACCCGTTTCGAAAGCGATCGGCGTGTGCGATTGTAAGAATTGTATAAGATCAAGATACTTGCCAGCCTGCATTGGAAGCCTCTGCGGAGGAGAGAGGTGAAGAACACTCGAGGAAACGTGACACTAAGTCGATCAGATGTAGTTTCAATGGCGCATGAATGAATAGGAGAATTTTTACGCTTTTCTGGCGGCGTGTTGCAGTGGGCTGGGTCTCAGTTTCGCAAATCGCAAAGCCTATCGGTATTGCAGATTCTCGACATAAAAAAGGAAAAAATAGAGCCCATTTTAAGACTCTGGCTACCACAGGTAGCCCGAGTAATAAATGTTGCCCTCTATACGGTATGTGTGACAGGTAATCACATGGTTCCTCGTAAAATTAAGGTTTAATTTCACTTGTGTTTTCAAAGTTTCACAAATTGCCCGAGTCGCGAATTTTGTGAAATTTTGAAAATACGCGTGAAATTAAACCTATACTAATTTGTATACGTATGTTGACCCTGAGGGTTAAGGGACTGGTTGCATGCACAAAATATTAGGTAAAAGGGCAGTGGGAAAATAAATAAAATGTATAAAGGTCTTCATGGGACCCTCTACAAACATAAGCAAAGGTAATTATTTAAAATTCAGATACTTTAACACTGTGCAGAATATTTTGCACTCAATATGTTTAAAGTGTTCTTACCTTTAACAAGGCTTTCAAAACATCAAAATGTTGAAAGTGCACTGCCATATGGAGGGCAGTCCATCCAAATGATGACTTGGTTTTACCTATCAGTTATGATTGAAAAGGAATTCATGTATGGGCTGACGTTTCATATAAATATCCCGAATTCAAAACATTAGTCCTAACCCCAAACCTTAATAATAATAATAATAATAATAATAATAAAAGACATTTCTATAGCGCACAAATCACTGATGTTCTAGGCGCTAGAAATTTTACAATAAAACTATATAAAAGTAAACATTAAAGACTATTAAGAAACATTTTAAAAAGATGTTTTAAGAGATTTCGTAAAAACAGTCAACGAAGTGCTTTTCCTAAGATCCAATGGTAACTCGTTCCATAGCTTTGGTCCTGCAACGCAAAAGGATCTATCACCATATGATTTTAGTCTTGATCTGGGAATCTGAAGAAGTTCGTGAGACGTCGATCGAAGCTTGCGTTGTGAAGTATTGTAGGCTAAGAGGTCTTTCAAATATTGTGGTGAAAGGTCATGGAGAGCTTTATAGACCAGTAATAGCATTTTGAATTGTATACGATACTGAACAGGAAGCCAATGCAAGTTAATGAGAACTCATGGAGTAATATGGTCTGATAGCTTTATGTTTGTAAGTAGGCGAGCTGCAGTGTTCTGGACTCGTTGTAGCTTTTGGAGAATACATTTAGGAGTACCAATCAATAAGGAATTACAATTGTCCAGTTTTGAGAACATAAAAGCATGAATGATTATTTCCAAACAATCCCTGGATAAATACTTTTTGATTTTTGAGATGTTTCTAATGTGAAAGTAAGCAGACTTGCAGATACTACCAATGTGCTCCTCAAGTCTAACATGTTCATCAAAAATAACTCCCAGATTCCTAACCGATGTAGTTGGTACAATTTCTTCTTCTCCTACGGAAATAAAATTTAGAGGCGGCGATGGGTGATACCGTGAATTAATCAATATGCGTTCTGTTTTATCACCATTGAGTTTGAGTTTATTCAACATCATCCAGGATCTCATATCATGAATGCACTCCTCCATGCGCATTTTAGATAGATTAAGTTCACCGAGATCTTTAGTTTTAAATGAAATATATAGTTGTCCATCATCCGCAAAAAAATGAAAGAAAACCCTAATCGTAACCCCTCCCAACGTGAACTGACCTCTTCTGAAATGGCTGATGCAAGTAGATTTTGCATCTCAGTATTTATGTACGAGCGTTACTGAGAGTGACTGAAACAGAAACGGAATGCGACAAGTTTTGTGTTTAATGTCCGAAAGAGACGGTGGCATTTTCACAACAACAAAAAAGGATAGTTTTTGAGAAGACAACAGTATAAATAAAATATAGTTCGCAGATTCATACTGATTCGTACTTACTTATGCCAGTCCTTTTTGTTTGACATGTGCGATCGCACACATCGGCACATGTTCAAGCCCAATTTGGCACGACATCTTTAACATTATTTTGAAACATTGTAAGCTTATTTTTCATCAAAGAACCACTTTATCAATTTATTGTTTTTCTCTTGTAAAATTAATTTCAAATATATACACATGTGAAGAGGGCAGGCATTGACATAGCGACTTCACAAATTTTAAAATTTTTATAGGAGTGTTTGCCATGTTGAGAGCTAATGCCGGGTGAGGTTCCAAGAAAAAATTGCGAATGTAATGAATGAATTTGAGAATGTAATCAAATCATGATAATAAATGGCAGTATAATAAATGCCAGTATAATAAATGGCATAAACTGTCTCTATTATGGTTTCATGAATTAGATAAACTACAACAAACTCAAAATATCGCTGCACATTTAGTGACTGGAACAAAACGGTATCATCAAATAACACCTGCATCATATGCATTACATTGGCTGCCCATTGAAGAGCGAATTGATTTTAAAATTTTACTTATATAAAAGATACTTCATGGTCTATCACCTGTATTCCATCAACTGGGACTCCTACGGCCATAGTCAGCATTTGCAGTCCCAGAACTTTCGAACAGTCATTGCGATGAGATTGTAAGTGCATTGAGATTCTTAAATATTGTATGCATAAATTAGAACCTATTTTATTATTATTATTATTATTTGTCTTCTTCGCACAACTTGATGTTCGGTTGGTGTTTATCAGTGCCAGCTGTCTGCACCCAGTAGACAAAGGTGACACTGGGTTGTTTAGTTTTCTAATGTTTTTCTTAGTATCCTTGCTGTTCCAAGTATAGCGTCGTTTTCTGGATTTGCTCAATCTTCACCTTGATTCCAATCTTTTCTACCCACTGTTCAAACTTTTTACTCACAGCTCCTAGAGCTCCAACTACAACTGGGACTATTTCTACCTTCTTCATCGACCACAGTCGTTTAACCTCTCGCTTCAATTCATCATATTTCTCTATCTTTTCTCCTTCCTTCTTTCCGACTCTGTTGTCTTCCGGGATAGCAATATCGATTATCATGCATTTCCGTTCTTTTTTGTCTACAAAGTGCAGGTCACACTGAATCATAAAATCACAAAGCATCTTTATCTGATTTGATTCCACCACTCCTTCGGGGGTATGCTCGTACCATCGTGTTGTCCACATAACCTACAATTTCCATTTGTATCTCCGATTCCTCATCGCTTTCCATTTCCGGGTTTCAACCATTTGTTCCAACCTATTCATAATCCCTGCTGTCTTCTGTACTGTAATGTTTGAGCTCAACCACATGTGGCTTTCTTTTTCCTGCCTTGCAAACACTTGGCTCTGCATGACTTTCTCTTTATACTCGTTCTTTAGCTTATCCTGATATCCCTTCTTCATCTCCTTCTTCAACTCCTTCCAACAATCTGACCAATCATTCTCCACCTTCTCTCCATCTTTCCAAATCTCCTCCTGCCTGAAGTCGACTTCAAGTCCCATTTCCTGTACTGAAAAAATAATTGCGTTGTTCTTCCTTCTCTTCCTCTTCACCACTACCTTTCCTAGTATAACTTTCTTTACTCTCAGCTCATCCAACCACCTTTCCGAGGCGTTCACAAGTTCCTGTGTCTCTAATGATCCTTCTTCTATAGTGTGATCTTTCAGTTCCTTTACGATTTTTACCTCTTTCTTAGTTGCTTTCCTTCCTGTTCTTCTGCGATGTAACTCATTATTTGCTCTTGTTATTCTCTGTTTCAATGATTTTATCTGGGCCTGTAATTTCCTTTCCCTTCTATCTCTCTCCACTTGTGGTTTCTTCTTTCTCCTACTTGTGGCATCAGCGATTAGGCGTAAACTGCATCTGTAATCTCCTCGATCTTTTCGCTCCTTTTTAGGTGTTCCGAAAGTATCTTATTTGCATTCTTTTCCATTTCTCGAGGTAGCTTAAGTTTTGGAAGTCTGTTTCTTTCTTCGACCTTAGTTGCATCTGTTGGTGTTAATTCCGCTAAGAAGGCCTCTCTCAGTTTTCTCTCGTCTGCTGTATTTTCCTCGACTCGTTCCTGTCCTGCTTCCTCTTCCACCCTCTCTGTTTCCCTTATTCTCTCCTCCGTCCCCTCATCCTCTTCTGCTACTTCTTCATCATGTCTATCTTCACCTTCCACTATTCGTTTTCTCACCAAAACCAAATTTGCTATCTCTTTCTCTTTCTTAAATCTGGCAGCGTTGTCTCTCAACTTTTGATCTTTCAGCCTCTCGCCAAGCTCTTGCTCCCACCTATTGCCAATTCTCTTCATGTAACCAGGTCCGCGTTGCCTTTCTTCTATGTCTATCTCGACTAGCCGGACTTTCTTTGCTGTAGTCCAAGTGTAGTTCTCTTGAGGTGCATTTATTTCAACCCTTTCTACTCTTTCTTCCATTCGGCTTTTTACTTCTTCCTCCAATTTAAATCTTCTGGCGTTATCCACCAGGTTCTGTGCTGATACGTTTTTCTTTGTCTGCGCTTCTCTTGTCCATCTCTTTTTCACTCTCTTCATAAATCCACTTCCTCTTTTTCTCTCTTCTATCTACATTCTGACAAGTAATACTTTGTCTTCCAATGTCCACTCTGGGTTTTTCCTCTCCCTCGGTTATTTATGATTTCTCCATTATTATTCTCAGCTTCTGCTGCATTTGTTTGATTTGGAGTATTCAATTCTTCAGCTGTTTGAGTGTCGGCCACCATCAACCACTTTCAATGGCATCCCCTCAGCACGTATCTCCACGTTGGGATGACGAGGTTTGATTTCGGAATCTCTTTCTCCTAGGTCCACTTGCCTTCATTAGGCTGACCCTACCTGGGTTTATTGTTTGTTAAGAGAGTTTATGTTCATTTGAGCAGCCGACGACGCTGTCTAGCGTGAGTAAGGAGAATGTATATTTTCATAATTTTAATAAAAGAGTCTTATTATTTATTTCTTCAGTGTTATTTTATAAAAGAAATAGAAAACATCTTTCCGTGTTCCCATACGTTATAGAAACACTCGTGAAAGTTTGGGAGAACTCAAAATAGTGTGGAAATACTCGCCCTGTGGGCTTAACTCTATGGAAAAATGGAAAATGTTTTCTATTTCTTAAGTAGAGCAGCTGTTTCCAGAAATAGGAGGTTCAAGCCCATCCCTCAGTCTTTGGTAACTCCTATATTAGACATCACACTATTTTAATTATTAACCGTGGGAAAATTGATATGATGTTTAGAACGTCTTTACGCTAGTGAGTATTTTTAGGTTATATATAGAAAAAACACAACAGTTACTCGAGTCTTAATCATTCAAATCACAGTAACAGGTTTTATGCAGAGTCTGACTCTGTTTCTTCTAAATCCGATAAAGTGTATTTAGCGATGTTGACAGCATGGTCAGAGGCTTTTGGCCATTTCTCCAGATATCTATGAGGTTTGGATAGCTCCGTCAGGATTGAAGTCTTTGATGGATTTCCCTTCTTCACTTATCCGCAAGCAGGAGTCCAACCTTTCATTTGCTGCGCATTTAATTTAGTTGGCTCACAAACGTTTTACATAAGGAACCAGTGGCGGCACAACGGGTGTGAAAACGGTGCGCCGCACCGGGGCCCATGGGCCAAGGGGGCCTATCAGCCTATCAGCCCATCTGGCAAACTGCCTCTTTTTATTAATGGTGCTATTATTAATAATATTTTCTTAAAAATAATGGATATACTACAAAAAAAGTGATTTGTGGTCTTTATATTTTACTCAGAAGTGCCCTAAAAATGCAGGAAATGCCATTTCAGAGACCATAAATTCAAACATTTTCTGGCGGTAAATCCCCCCGGACTCCCTACATACGTCGTCACTTTATGGGAGGGGCGACAAATTTTTTTCTCGCACCGGGGCTCACACCCACGTAGTGCCGCCACTGTAAGGAACATTTGATACTCGTCACCTTGCCACGATTGGTGACCTTTTAAAGTTGGCAGTTTAATTCTTTTTCCCATTTTCTGACGTTCTGCAATTTTACATATGTGATGAATCGAATACAATTTGCATTAAATGCACCAGTATCTACTGGGTACAATTACAGTAACGGGGGGGACGTGTTTTTATTGGCACCCTCAGCAAAACTGTTGCTAGGCAAAGTCAAGGGAATTTTTCCAATCCAGCTCCTACTAGCACGTAAAATAGCTGTAAAAAAGTTGGAAAATGTTGCGATTTATACGGTAAACACGTAGTTATTGAAATATGGGTTCGCAAAAATGAAAAGTGGATTCACAAATACTTCAATTCGATTCGCAAATTGTGACCTGCTAATTCGAACCCTGAAAATGTTATTTTATAAATACATACAGTACAGCTAGTATGCCATTTATAACTGATTAATTCTGTACTACATTACCTTTACAGTTCACATTGATGGAAGTTGAAGAAGAGTCTTTAACGTCAAGGAATGCCTTTTAATAAAGAAGCAACATTTATTTTAAAAGAGCACTCCCCCTGTGGAATTAACATGCTGCTCAGGGGGCAATTATTGAAATTTTTCAGTTGTCTGAAATGCCATTTCCCACATTCTGAGCAACAGAAAATCCTTTTCATATATATGTTATTGTATACCATAAAATAATATATATTACAGTGTCTATGAAGTGAAAAATTCGCCAGCATTTTTTTGCTTTAACGGGCAAAGTAGCACGGCAAGAGCGTACACTGAAAATTTTAAGTGAATCTGCTGCATAGTCTTCGAGTTATCAACTCTCAAAGTTTGGCATGGCTAAATGCTTTTGGTGAAATCTGAAACGCGCGGTTCGTTGTCTTGTGACGTATGCAGGTGTACTTACTATGCATAAGAACAATGGATTTGAACATTAATGATCCACCTCAGTCTTTCCCTATTTTGTAAAGTTAAGCTATGCCAATGGAGAAACTTTGAGAGTTGATAGCTCGAAGACTATGCAGCAGATTCACTTCAATTCAGTGAACGCTCCTGCCGTGCTACTTTGTTCGTTAGAGCAAAAAAATGCTAGCGATTTTTTCACTTCATAGACACTTTAACATTTCAAACAATTGTTTTTAGTTGAATCATCCGCATCCTTCAATGCAATGGAGCATCCACCAAGTTGATCTGGTGAGCACCTTTAGAGTATAGCTGTGCTATAATGGCACACCTGTCTTCCTACAGCTACTAAGGTGGCTCCATTTCTTCTACTAAAATAATACGTCCTGCGATCTAGACTGAACAAATCAAGAAAAAACTAAGCTAAAACTTAAAATAAACCATGTTGCAAGGAATTATTTATTAGTTCCCAGTCCTCCTATACTAAAAAGTGTATGGAGCAGTGCTTTCAATGAATAAAATATGCGAGTCCTCAGTATTAAAAAATCAGTACCAAAATTTACTTATTCATCTGCGTCACTAACATCACATTAATTTGTCGAGTAAGCGTTTGTCTTCACTGTCCAGTCATCTTCATCATCAATTTTGTGACCATCGTCTGAATTGAGTGGTTGTTCAACTGAGTCTACTTCAGAGGAAAGCATGGAAAGATTCTGCATTTTGCTGAGATATATCCCTAACACACGCTCGATAATATCCTCTTTTTCCTTCTCACTCCAAACGGAGTTGTTTGAAATGATAAATTACTCATCTACCAGTGCCATCAATCAATGATGGCGCTGGCAAAACGAACTTGGGAGCGTGTCGGCAAGCGCAATCGTCTCATTGAAAGTGCTGATCATGGAGCCACGTTAACTTGGGTTGTGGCTAAAGGGTATGGACAAGAGGTAAGTTTCAAGATGGCCGCCATCCTGCTTAATACCAACCCTAATACTAACCAACCCTAACCCTAAAATAACCATAATCCTAATCCCTCTCGTCCATTCTACATAAAACTACCTCTTGTTTATAGTGCTGTGTGCCGGCATTTTTTGGTCAGCCGGAGCCAGAGTAGCTCCGGCTGGAAATTCAGAATGACAAGAAATTGTAAAAATTTCGAAGAAGCTTTGGTTACAAATAACGACAACATATAATTTGTTGAATGTGCATATCATCTGAAGTCATATCTGTTGTGTCAAACCATTCCGGTACCGCAAACGGCCGAATTGCAATAAATAAGTCATGTCTGTCACAGGAAAAGTTGTTATGTCCGTAATACAATCGCAAGCGTCATGCTTTGATGCGCTGTATTAAGTGTATTTATACGTCAGGCTACTTTGCGCTGTGTCGCCATACACATGTCTGTTGACCTGTTCACGATCATAGTCTGTTGTATTGATGTGATGTCAAAGTAACGAAATATCCATTTATATTAGCTTTATGTTTACTTTTTGGATAATAAACGAATCAACAACATCGTCTCAAAGAAACGTTGCACACTCCTTCCAGGCAACATTGGTCGCTTAGCGTTCATTTAATTATAAAAAGTTTTAAAAACCCTTGGGAATTTATACTTTGTATTTTATTGTTTATAGTAGTGTAAGTTTATACGGTTCTATAAAGTTTTCATCATTCCTGACATTGCTAGTTGTCGCATTGCGTTTCCTTGATTCGCTTGACAGTTTCGCGGCTTTCGCCGGGAAAAGACCCTGGGGACAAAGTTGAGCAGAATAATGGTCGGACTTTATCACCAGTTTTGAACCAACTTATTAGCGCTGGAGCCGGAGATTTGATCTGTAAAGCAGCCGGAGCCGGAGCTGAAAAACCGGAGTTTGCACAGCACTGCAGCCTCTTGTCCATACCCTTTAGTCATTACCCATTAACTTGCGCTTCTTGGTGCCATATTGTTTTTTGCGATGTGTCTACATGTATTCGTTGTTTGTTGTTATTGAGAGTATTTATATTGATGAGTTATCGTAAGGGTGACAGTTTCTTCATCTGTCCACTTGGAACCCACCATGTTTTAGCTTGCAAATCGCAAGGGTATTCAGGGGAAAGTGCGGGGCCCGTAAAAATCCTGTTCAGATTGGTGCCCGCGGGTACTACCTTTCATGGTAGTGCACCGTGCCTGGTTTTTTGCTCGGTTACCGGGCCCACTGGGCTGACTGACAATCAGTCTTAACGCCCCTTATACCTGACTCGAGACTTACCATGCATGGCTGTAATCTATGTAACAGCAATAATTTGTCTTTATATATATAACCTGTACAACTGATTGTTTCAAACATAACTTTTTCCTGTCTATGATGGCTTTTGTTAAAAGTTCAATCAACTTTTATTATAATAGTATTATAGTTTTAATAAATATAATTACTTGTTCTAATTTTTATCCCTCATCCTGTTAATATATATCAAAATTTATTAGTCTTTCCTTCCAAAAAAACAACCATCATTTGTTTGTTTAACTTTGTGTTTGGCCATCAATTAATCTTACGGGCTAGGTTAATCATATGCCAACGATCCAAGCATTTGCAGACAACCGAATTGATGAAATTTTTTACCCTTTTATGACATTAACAAGCTGAAAACCTCGAGACATAAAAACAAAATATAATAAGTACACCAGACATCCTAGAGACAGATGACCTTTTCAAAACAGTTAACCTTCTCTTGGCTTGTAAACATACTCGACTAAAAGCAGAACAATTACAATTATATGCTTCTTTTGACCTTCTGCGGTTTCAGTCGCAGAACTGCCTCGTTAATTATTTCGAAGACAGACAGACTCAGTGCGCGGTCCATATTTGTTTCTCACAGAAGTATTTATATAAAACACGTTTCACTTTTTAGTTAAATCGTCAACAAACACTCACACTTCAGAAAACGTGTGTGTTTAGGTGTGCTTTTCTATTTAATAAATAGCCTGCTGCTAGCGAAATCGCTCTGGCCTCTATCATTCAAGACGGCTTTGAGAACTCGACCGATGAAGATTTCAACAAACGTTGTACTTCACAAAGGTAAACGAAGCTGTCTACTGAGAGCTATGTTGTCCACAAAACAACAAGAACTGTCGCTCTTATGAAACTCAAATCAAAACTCACCATAACATTCTCAAGGTCACCTTTGCGAGCTGCGTTGATTAACTTCTCTTCTCTCTCCACGTCTTTTTTATCCGACATTCTGGCACGTCAAACCAGTCCAGGTTTCGTCAAATTCCTACCAGAAGACCACGAAACTCCATCTCGCACTTATTGCCTCCGTCTTCCTCCCATCACATGCCAAAAAGCAACCAACATTAACACTTGTTTTTTATATTATGACAAATGATGCCGTGCAACAAATTTGTTGCAACTGCCAGTCTGCCACATCTCCACATCCGGTAAAATTTGCGGGCTCCGCAGGCGATAGTTGAGGTGAGCACTACTTTCCATCTATCAAATTGATATGACAACCAATGGCGATACTAACGCTTACCCAGAAAGTTAAGCGCAGTTTTTAAAAGAACGATAACCAAAAAATATCCTCAGCCTAACCCTTACCCTAACACTGATCTTAACCCTAAAAAGAAGAAAAGTTAATCACAAAATGACGTTACATCAATTGGAAACAATTAAACTGTCACTATTAATTATGCATTTTTCACTATATATCCACTTTGATTGTTTGTTATACTAAGCATAGGCGTAGGTGGTGAGGGGGGGCGGGGGGGTTGTTGGGAGGCAGGGGAATCAATTGCCAAATGATTTTTTTTAATAACGGAGTTGGCTTTTAAAATTCGGACACAAATAAAATCGGGCACATTTGACGGACAATTTCGGACAACACCCAACGAAGACCCACAAAGTCGTCAATAGAAAAACACGGCACACGGTAACGCAAGATTAAAAATTCGACAAGCGCCAGACACATGAGATCCACTCACACGCCAAGTTTCATTTGATTTCATAAACAACTCTGCGATTGGTGCCATTTTGGATTTTCAATATGCTACGCGGCGTGCAAGATGGTCTTTTCTAGAAAAATGGAAGTTGTCTTGTTCGGGAACTTACCGAGCCGGTTTATTGGGCTTTCCGGCAGAAATGTATAGCTTTCGCAACAGTTATGGTTATTTCTAGAGATATCAATAGAACAAAGAGGAAAGAGTTATGCGCTAAATGGAGCGAATATTTCTAAGCAATTTGATGAACGAGACTTTTCTTGTGGAATATTTTTAGATTTCAGTAAAGCCTTTATATATAATATATATAATATATATAATATAATTAAGATGTTTGATTTGGTAACTTTCCATATCGCATCCTTTATGTATAAATTTCATCATCATATTCTATTACCTCTAGCTTTCGATAATTTCTTTACTTCAACTTGATAGAAGTACATGATCACAATAATTAATTATGGCCTATTTAGCATAAAATTCCAAGGATCTAAAATATGGAATTCTATGGATGAAAACATGAAATTGTATCCCTTTTCAAAGTTCAAAAAAAAGCTGAAAAGCGATTTATTGGAAAAATATTAAAGACCATTAAATACTAATACGAAAGAGATATTTCTTTCTTGCTTTAAAAGTTGATAAATCTGTTTCTGATCTCCCTCTTTCCTTTATTTTCTAAATCTAACTAAATTTATATATAATATGCTCTTATTTGTATAATAGTTTAACCTGACACTAGTGTAGATCATCTGTCTGTATAAGATTGTCCTTAATTTTGCCATACTATATCAGTGTAACGTGTTTGTGTCCTTTGCTATTTTCCGACCTTGTAATTTAATTTCATGCTTTGTAAACTGGCTTAAAAACTGTAAGGTTATTTCTAGAAGTCATTACCCTAATTTGATTCAAAATATCATACAATAAATTATTTTCTGTTTATTTTCTTCAAGCTGCCATACAATATTCTTGTGATGATGTGATATGTAATCCTTGCAGAGTATTTCCTGTTGATTGAATAATATTTTGCAGTGCTATTGTCAGTTTGTCTTATTTTGCATCATTCCTCAGCAATCATGAACGAGCCGGAAACTGGTGCATTGACCAGAACAAACCCAGTTGTCTATGTGGTCCTTAACAACGTTCTCAGGATATTTATAGTGAAGGAAAATTTCGAGTGTTGGAATATATACATTTTTATAAGACCAAACCGGACCAGTTGCGAAAAATGCAACTTCAAGGCCTTCCGGCTGGAATTGAACCGGCCACCACTGAGCTACGGATGCGAGAAAAGCTTTCTCGTGTTTTGATACCGTGATCAAACACGCAGAACGAGTTTTTGACATTTCAAATGTCAAAAATGCCACCGTTGTGGGACTTGCGGGATGTTTTGTGATACTCTGTTTCAAGGTTTATACGTCAGTGAGGTTTGTACTTGTTTGCATGTGGAATGTTGTTGTTCAAATTAAAGAGTAATTGTTTAATTAACATAAATGATTAAATGAAACGCTAGTGTTTGACGAAGAAACACTATAGCTTGTTTGATTCACAGCCCATTGATTCACGTGATGGAATGGAGCTGGTCTGATTGAGTAAAATTCTCATGAATTAATATCGAATTTGAGAACTAAGAATCTCAAACTCATTAATAATTCATGAGATCAGCACCGAGACGGAGGTTTGGTACCCTGGGTTCTCCTTCCAGAGGTTTGGATATTGGAGGAAGAAATTACATAAATTAAGCCAACTTTCACCTAGATTTTCTCTTGAAATACTGATTTGTTTTGAGATGTAATATGAAACACTCGGAAGAGACTCGGAAGAGTGTTTCATCAGGATATCCGGCTTCCAACCTGGTCACATGACACCCAGAATATCTGGGTGTTTTAATATGATAATTTATGATAATTTAGGTCATTTGTCTTTGTTTACTCTGTTGATGTGATAATGACGAGAAATATGCAACGCCATGCAGACTTGTTCATGTAAAGTATTCATCCTAAAACCAACTAATTCGTTACATGCACATCCATGATTATCTCGTATAAATATATTGGAGGAACAAGTAGATATCGACTGCAGTTCTTGACAATTAACCAAGCTCTTATATTTCGTATTTGTAGTAAAAGTTAAAGGCAAGGAAATTTCTTAACATGTGGATTTAGATGAATAAATTATACTCTAGCTGAATTAATCGAGTTTTAGAACTGGCCAATAAGATTATGGAATCGACCAGCCGATCCCAGGGCCATTTTCGGATATTCGCCGACCTTCAACCGTGGAGGCAAAATGCCCTGGGTACGAGGTTGCTCGGCTTCGCCTCGGTTTTCAACAAACCTCTCGGTGTTTGGAATGCTTTTTTGGAACACATTTTAATTTTTTAATTTTAGATAATAAACAGAGAATAAATTCACTCGTGATTTATGTATGGTTCAGCGTACTCCCTCACATGATTAGATAGAAAGCCACTATACCTCACGATCGCAACGACTCGGTCCTGTGAAGTTTCATATAAATCCCGAAATGGCGTCAAATTTATAGACTATATCGGTAGTAATATTCGAAATTATAATCAGCTGTTATTTCTAAAATAAAGCATTGTCGTAAGAGTTAGAGGGTTAGTATCAGGGTTAGGGTTATGAGTTGAATTCGAGATCCTTGACATTATATGAAACGTTAGCCAATATTTCTATCTCTGTGATTGGTGAATTCTAAAATGGATGACTCAAAAGGACCTTCACATTTTCTAGAACTGCTATAACTAATCCTAACTAAACCCTAATCTCAATCCTAACCCTATCCTTCATCCTAACCTTAAACTTAACCCAAACCGTAGCTATAACCCTAACCTAACGACAGGAGAAAAACAGAAAGGTCCTTTTGAGTAATCCCTTTTAGTCACCCTAGTGGCGTGTCTGTGATCACATTTTAAGACCTGCCATTTAGAGTTGCCCAGCACTTTTTATACATTGATTTTCGGGAAACGTCATGGACTACCCTCATGAACCCGGGTCTGTGGACTACTCTCGTGGACCCGGGTCCGTGGAATACTCTTTTATATAATAAATAAGATCAGTTTAGTTGTGGGTGCCTCTCTCCTCCGCAGTTTTTCACCGTGTTTTTCGAGTTTTTACGTGAGGAACCGCTGACGAGTCCGAAAAAAAGTGCAAAGTTTGTTTTTTTAAATTTGGACGCAGGTGTTGACAAATTATTGGGGCGAGAAATTAAAAAAACATTAACAAAGTGCCAGCCCACCATCACCAGGCATCACTTGTATTCCGTATATCTCATACGGATGGTGAAATTTGTAATCCTTTGCTTACACGCGTAAAAAGAGTTACAAAGGGTTACAAGTGATGCCTGGTGATGGTGGGCTGGCACTTTGTTAATTTTTTTAAATATATCGCCCCAATAATTTGTCAACACCTGTGTCCAAATTTAAAAAAACAACTTTGCACTCAAGTTTCTGCACCCACACTCTCTCCTCCGCACAGGTTTCCGTGAGTTTTTTCGGACTCGTCAGCGGTTCCTCGCGTAAAAACTCGAAAAATACGGTGAAAAACTGCGGAGGAGAGAGGCACGCACAACTAAACTGATCTTATTTATTATATAAAAGAGTAGTCCACAGACTCGGGTCCACGAGGGTAGTCCATGGACCTGGGGTCCGCGTTTTGACGTTTCCTTTGATTTTCAACATTGTAGTGTCAGTAACTACTTTTCAGTGTTTTTCATTGACGCTATAGTGAGCACTCACATTAAATTAAGTGGGTGGGGCAGGGCACGGAAATAAGGCCCTGAGAACGAGGTTGACATTAAATGGGCCATTTTCTGTTCTAATATTAATTTCAGTATACCTGTACCTTATTGTGTCTGCATTATTACATATTTTCATCCCTAAGCCAAGTTATTTCATCTCTAACCCGAACTCTAACATGTACGCATTGCGTACCTATTTTTCATCTTTGTTGATGATGTCATCACTCATCACACATCATGTATCAGATAGACCTAGGCTACGTTTTTGTAATCACTTTAGTCTGATGATGATTTTGTTATAAAATCGAAATATCACTGTTCAATAATCTCGTCTTGTTATAGACGACTTTCACGATCATGCGCAGTAGCAACAAATATTCAAATTTTCATCGTAGGTAAAAACAACTGTTTCAGCTGGAAAGAGCATATTGAAAATAGTAGAAGTGCAAAGTTTGAAAGGAATTGTGTAAAAAAGGAAGAAGTTACACAAGCAGAAAGTTGGCCATTTCAAAAGGGATTTATTAGTGATTTAATAAGGATTTTGGCTTGGTGGGCGGGCGGGCGTTGCACGCCAAGCCAAAATCCCTATTAAATCCATAGTGAAGAGCAAAGCTTCCAAAGTGTGTAGCTTTCGCACTATTTGCCCGATTAGTTTCAAACTTTGCACGTTTACTATTTTTAATATCATTTTTAATATCTAGCTAAAACAGTTGTTTTTACCTCATATGAAAATTTGAAAATTTCAATGAAATCAAATTGCTACTGTGCATGACCCTGAAACTCTTCTATTGACTCATATCTTGAGTTCTCAGGATTATTTTTCGGAATATGTTTCATTTTATATTATGAGTGTAAGTAACTTCTGAATGTATCCAATGTTATAAAGTAGTAAGAAATATTGCATCTCATAGTATTAACCCCCCCCCCCCCCCCCCCCCCCCCCCCCCTTATAATGCTACGTAAATATTTTCCCCACTAACCATTCCCACGCCACCTTAATAAAGAACAACTCAACAACTTGACTGCGAACCAAGATGGCGCATGTTATTGCACGAAAAGTGAACGTTCTCCGCAATAGTCTTGTGTTTTTGCGTCCACAAGTGAGGATGATGGTCGGGGAATACGGCAGCGGAGAGGGAAAGGTTTGTAGCTCGTGCATGGAATAGAAAATTAAATTGGCACTTTCTCTTTTTTCGTAATTTTGCACCATAACTTTGTATATACAATATTACAATACAGTCTACTGTATTTCACACAGATATTGAGATGTTTCTTATTTGCACAATATTTATAGGGAGGCGGCAGTGGAGGCGCTGTGAGGTTCGTTTTACTGATTCTAAAATAACTTATCACTTAATAATAACATAATAACAACGCAATAATATAACTTTCCAAGTTCAATCATATACTCCAGCCAAAATAGAAATTAAGCTTGTATGAAAGATATTATTTCCAAAGTTTCAGTATTCCTATCAATTTAATTAAGAAGATATGGCTAGTTGAAGTTGAAAATTTTAGGATTTTGACTCCATATTGGTTTTGAAAATATGACGTCATTGAGTGCTTCTCACAGTGGAGTTGTTTTGATGGCGATCACATTGTGATTGGCGATCACATTGTGATAGCAAAAGTGAGTGCTCTTTGGATGAGAATCAGTTGAAATAAACTATTTAGTTCCTCATGTGGGAAAGTAGTGACCAGACTGGAAAGTTCGTATTTTGTCCGCCGAAGATTTACGCCAACAATATCCTCCAAAATTTTGTACGCCAGTGAGCAGGGTTGTATAATTTTCCCCCAAAAATGTTTGCACCAGTCAGGGGGGTTGGGGAGTGAAAACCCAAAACCAAATATAGATGCACTGCCTACTGCTATAAGGCTATTTAGTTGATGAAATTGTATTTAATTTGCTATTTAAGAGTTTGTTCAGTGCTGGCAAATAAACGTCCTTTGGGCTTTGACTCCTTTGAAACGCAAGTGTCCATTCTTCAATCTCTAATTCTTATTGAATATTGTCCGAATCAGAGTCAGACCGAACGTGTTTGAGCTTCACAGAGTCAGACTGTCACATTCACAGTTCTCACTCTAACAGACAGACTGAGACAGTTGACTTGAGCCGAGTCAGTTGACATTTAACACTTGACAGTTGAGCGAGTTGACTGGATTATAGTTAAGTTAGGATATTTATTTAGTCCCTCTGACTCCCTCGTTGCTCGGTATTTCTGACAAATCGCGACATTTATATAAGTGTGAGGCCTCTGGTGCGAGGCTGATGGTATACAAAGTACGTTAGTATGCTACGCTGTTTGCTAAAGCCAATTATGCCGCACCAAGTCATTTTCACAGAAAACTGGATTAGTTTTACGCCAACCTTGGCGTAATCGATGGAAATTCTATGCCGAATATCTTCAGGGGGAACATACAAACTTTCCAGTCAGGAGTAGTGGTGCTTCTTTAGCATAATACAAACTCTCCAACTTCAATTTGCTATATCTTCTTAACTTAATTGTTTTGAATGCCAAAACTCTGGAAATAAACTAAAGTCAGTAAGATCTGTAATATGAACTCCATTTGTATTGGGAAGGGACTTGAAAGAGATTGAAACTAATTGGGACAATGTACTGTAAAGATGATAGCAGTTGACAGAAACAAGTGGAAACAAAAGGAACAAATTGAAAAAATTTCATTTGGGTTGCCAAAATGGGGCAAGCCATTAACTGGATGAAATGTGTGTGCAATTTGTATTTTAACACTTTGTTGTTTTCTTTCCAAAGATCTGCTGGTGGGGCCTTTGGCAGAATGGAAGCTGCCCGAGAAGAAGAATATTTTCGTAAACTGGTATGTGCACTAATTTTTATTGTTTAGACTGCAATACCAGATATCAAAATTTTAATGGGTAGGTAGGGTTTGATACCAACATTTATGAATAATTAAATCCATCAAACTCACACTCTGATCTAGTATCAGAGAGCGCTCCCTCCCCCTAATGCCGCCACACAGGCTATTGTATGGTTACAGGACAATATAACAAACTTTACTTATGCTGTTTGGATCTTTTGCAGCAACATCAACAGTTGGAAGCACTTCACGACCACCATGTTGAATCTGCGAAGAACCACGAAGATCAAATTGAGCTCCATAAAGAAAGTATAAAGAAACACGAAGAGGCAATCAAACGCCACAATAAACTCCAGAAACAAATGAGCAAGATCAAAGAAAGTGAAGAGGATTCTGATTGAACTATTCAAAAGTTCTTTGTTTGTATTTAAAGCCTTTATTATTACCTTGAACGGCAAATAAATGTTCTTTTACTGTTGCTATAGTAAATACATTTTGATAATGAATGTAATTAACTTGTCTGTAATCCAGTTGCAAATAAAATATTTAAAGTGCCTATGCAATGACAAATTCAGTTGTAAAATAACTCTTTTGTTTGAAAGAACTTTGTATTTTATAAAGACTAACCATTTACAACTTATCATTTACATTTTACAACATATCTCCTTCACTCTCGAGATATTAAGATTTGTTTAATATGAAAATGATTATTATGTACATGAATTAAAAATGCTTATATATCCTTGAGATTATATAATGAAATCACTTGAAATGCATGTGCGTGGATGTATCCAATGACATCAAATATGCAAATCATCAAACAATTCCATGTGATAATGGTAAAGTTATGCAGAATTTTCCAAAAAGTCATTATGCATTGTGATGTCATAAGTATGATCATTTACATATTAAACACATCTTAATATCTCAAGAGTGAAGTGAGATATGAAAAAGTTGTAAATGGTTAGTCTTTATAGTTTCAAGAGTTCTTTCAAACAAAAGAGTTATTTTACAACTGAATTGTTCATTTACATGCACTGTACAATGTGTAATGGTCATTTTCCACTATCTTGAAGCGACCACGCTATATAGTTTTACTGAAGGTGACAGAGACTATCTGTCTCTGATCTTTAAGATGCTAAAATGAATCAGTTGTCCAAGGTTTTCCCATAATATAGATTATAGAACACAAACTACGGCAGCTCCATAACAGTAACTATGAAGCCGGAATTAGCGCGTGGCGGCCATATTGGAGTGACCACGGTGGTCGTAGTATGTTAAACTTTTTTCTTCTTAAAATTATGGTATTTTCATATTGTTTTGTTTTGTTTTCATATTAATCTACTGTACACAAAAGTAAATTAGTTTGATATAAAAGGCCTTTAAGTATAATGTTTAGAAATGTTAATAGTTTTATGGTATCAGTGCCGTAGGAACGATTTTTCACCTGGGGGGGGGGGCAAACTAACTGTGACGACCCCCTTTTAGGGGGTCCAGGGATATTCTCCCCCTGGAAATTTTGCATTTCTGAGATGCATCAATGCAGCAAACCCATCCTCCAACAAAGCTCATGTAGCCACTAATAATTATTTGGGCATGGCTGCAAGACTATTTGTTTCTTAAAATTGAAATACAATTACATATATAAAGTATCTTTAAATATTCTAAAATAAAATAAGAATATTTGGGGAAAAAGTCTGCCCCCCAGCTCCTACGGCCATGTATCTACTCTTGTAGTCGAGAAGTAACGTTTTCATTCTCGTATCGTCATTTTCGAGTTTGCTCGACGCTCAGACTCGAGGTCCAGCGGGGGTTTCTTTTCAACGTAAGTCTTCATCTTGCAGGGATATAGCGAACCCATAAGTGATAACACTAAACAAGAGATTAAGTTTAGAAAACTCAATAGGTGGTGGGTTAGGGTTAGGATCTAGGTTGTTTTGGGGTTAGCGGTTATTTTAAGTAATACCATGATGACCTCGGGTTCTTTTGTTCTCGCCGGGTGGTTTAATCACGATATTCCCGGCTTTAGCGGGGAGATCTCTAAATCTCCCGGCAAAGCCGGGCAGATTTCTAATTTCTCCCTGATTAAAATTCATGAGCCAAAATTCAAAGACACGACAAAGAGTTTTGTTAATACGTTTTACACAACAAACAAAATAATTACACTACAATGTTAATGACAGTAAGATAAAGTGTTAATTACTCGACTTATTAATATTCACTTTTCACTAAACATTTCACACAATTATATTAATTTCCTACAATGCAAAATTGTTGAATACATCACTGATCATGCATTGTATTACACAATACTCCTACTATCAATTAGTTTTGTACAATGAAAACACTAGTTTCACCTCGGTCATCATGGTATTACAAACTAATACAATGGTTTTTAAGAATATAGTGATCAAATCTCCCGCAAACCGCGGAATGTTTGTGAAAGTCCCTCGGGACGCCTTCGGGCTTCGCCCTCATGCTTTCCCTCGGGACTTTCACAAACATTCCTCGGTTTGCGGGAGATTTAATCACTATATTCTTAAAAACCATTGTATTACTTATAATGACAAAATTCCCTTAAGGTTGAGTAAGGTCGCAGTGCTCTAGAAGAAGGTCTGTGATTGGTTAGAAGCTTTCTGTGATTGGTTAGGATCTCCTGTGAGATGGGGGAAATGAGTCGTAATTTAAACCAATGACAATCGACGTTCTAGAGCAACTGTAGACCTTCGTGGGACAAAAATTAAGAAAACATTTTTTTGGCAGTTTGCTAAATCTTTTGTATAGGAAATTTTTTTTCAATTCTTAGCAGCAAAAATGGCACTCCTTTGCACAGGAAGTAGATTTGCATAAGACAATTATTACTTCAATCACGGTTTTCTCCTGACATGTTTTCGGCTAAAATAGAAAGTTTAAAAACGTCCAAGTCGAGTCCTATTTATCAGAATCGTCTAAAAATTGGCAGTTTTTTAAAATGATATCTTGGTAACAAAACCGTGTGTGTGAATTTTCAAATTTTAATTCTTCATCGTTTTAAAGCCTTTTTCGCAAGTCTCTTTGGCTTGAGTCTCGCTGAAAGAAATAAAATCGCGATAACTTTTTAAGTATTCGGAATTTTGAAAATCCCAGACACCGTTTTGTAAAACAGACCATTCCGATTTGACTCGTATCTAAATGAATGCAAAACTCCAAACTTGCGCGACGCTTTAGTTTCTTGAACCGGGGAGTTAGTTCAAGAAATGCGAGCTGGAATTTCTTTTTTTTTTTTCAATTCAACCAAACATATTTCAACACTTGAGACTTGTAGCCAGCTATATAAGCTATCCAATGATATATAGGTTTATATATTTCCCATTAATACACAGAGCGCTATATTGTTTCCCCCAAAACACACCGCGAAGGGCACTAAACAATAGATTAAAGTGCCCATAACCTCAAAATGTTTTATTGTCTTGTTTGGAAGAACTTTTAAAATGATAAAGTAACTTCTTTTGAAGATTTTCGTTTCTTATGCAAATGTCTGGAATTTCGTCACACATGCATAATGACTTATTGGAGAAATGTGTATATCTCTTTCATTCTCGAACGAAATCCTTTAAAATCAAGAAGTTTGGTGTTGTGGGAGAAACGCACACACGTGTTATTCACACTTTAGTGTTTTTATTTCATGAACGCAAAGATATATAACATTCTCTGATAACTCATTATGGATGTGTGACGAAATTCCAGATATTTGCATATCAAACAAACTGATATATCTCAAAAAGAAAGCGAAGAATTTATCATTTTATAAGTTCTTCCTAGCCTCCTTCGCAGGCATCACCGCGCTCCATAAAATTTTTTGAGGTATGGGTTCGCTATATCCTGCAAGATGAAGTACATACCCTTTTCAAGAAAACCACCGCTGTACATCAATCTTGAGCCGTCGAACAAACTCAAAAATGGCGGCGTCCAGAAACATAAAATACGAGAATGAAAACGTTATTTCTCGAGTACAAGAGCAGATACCGTAAAATTATTAACATTTCTAAACATTATACTTAAAGGCCTTTTATTTTTTCTTTATTTCAAACTATTTTTTCTTTATTTTTGGGTACAGTTTCCCCTTTTAAAATTATGGTACATTCATATTCTTTTTATATTCTTACTATTGTAAGCTAAAGTTACTTTTGATGATGTTGGTTTTTGTAGAATTGATGAAATATAATTGCTGGCTTCAATAAGTTTCTCAAGGTTAATACCCTAAAACGATACAAATGATTTTAAATTATTATAAAATAATTTCAATTATTATAAAATAATTTCAATTATTATAAAATAATTTCAATTATTATAAAATAATTTCAATTATTATAAAATAATTTCAATTATTATAAAATAATTTCAATTATTATAAAATAATTTCAATTATTATAAAATAATTTCATTATATATACTGTATTATTATTACATGAGGCACTTTGGACCGAAAAACCTGTTCATTTTAGGCACGTATTTGGTAATGAATTCCACAGTTTTGGTGCGGCAACCGAGAATGTTCTGTCTCCATGAGTCACCATTTTGGATTTTGGCTCAAGTAGCAGATTTCGGTTAGATGATCTTAAAGTACGAGTAGTTTTATGTTTAGTTAGTAAATCAGTAATATAAATAGGTGCCTGGCCATATAAAGCTTTGAAAGTATAATCAGTATCTTAAAAACAATCCTTAAATGAGCTTTCTAATGATAAACATATGCCCAGTGTTGTATTATCTGCCCACACTGTCAAGAAAAAGTCCCCCTTAAGGTAGCAATTGGGTTATCCGGCATCGCGTCGTAAAAAACCTTGCATCGCGCGCCTATTAATGCAATCACAACTTGTTATACATCAATTTAATGCAACAATTTGCCTAATTTTATTGGGGGTGAATTATTCAATTGTTTTATTTACTGAAAGAAAAAATAAGTGTGTTGGATTCGTCTGGTTAAAGTCCTTTGGAATTTAATTTATGGTTTTCCAGTTTATACCGTTGTAACCTCCGATAAATGACCAGCAAAAACGTGTCGGCGATTTTCGAAATTCTGTTTCGTTTAATTTTTAATAATGATTTTCATGGGAGTCAGAACATATTTCATATCTTTTAAATTCAAAACGCGATAAAAACGAAAACACGCAACGTATCAAAAATCGACGACACGTTTTCGTTGAAGGGTATGTTTTCAACAACCGACAAAAATTTCAGTGAAAACTGTTAAAACGCGGCGAAGTTTTACCGGGAGAAAGACGCAAACTTTGGTGCAGAATTGAATTGAGAAAAAGCACCTGAAAGGCTTTGATCAAGTGTCCCGCCTTCTTATCATCCAATTAGACCTCGTCCAATCATATTTTAAAACTCAATTTTTCCAACTCAATTTTTTTCACTTACAGAAAACGATTTCTCAGATTCAAAAATGGAAAATTGTTTTTTTCATATTTGTAAATGTTCCCACTGTGGCAGGAATCTCTCAACTCGTCTGAAAAAACACAAGGCCTGTTGCGCAAAGTTCAGCTTAATAAATCTGCTGTGGCCAAACAATCTTTGGAGTATGACCAAATTAAACAAAGTCTACCAACATGGTGTCTACCAAAAACAACCAATAATTCAGGCATCTCTTTCGTGTACCGGACACACAATGGACACAACCTCGTACCCAGGGCATTTTGCCTCCATGGCGGAAGGTCGGCGAAAATGGCCCTGGGATCGGCTGGTCACATGACACCCAGAATTTATGGGTGTTTAGATATGGTAATTTTTGTTCTTTGTTCCATTGCCTTTGTCTACTTTGTTGACCTGAATAATTGCGAAATATTCAATGCTCTTCAGAGTTGTTCATGTCAGCATTCGTAGCCATAAAAACAGCTAACAAGCTTAATAATCCACCATACATCCATGGTTATCTCTTACAAAAGGTATGAAGATAAAAGACAAAAGGATAATGATTGGAAACTATATAAGTCCTCTAGAAATGCTACCAATATTGTCATGCGTAATGCTAAAAGGGAATATTATGTAACGCAATTTGCAAACCATAATAAGAACCCAAAGCAAGCCTGGAAAACAATAAACGATATCTTAGGGCGAAATCGCAAACAAAATACTGTTAATGAAATTAAACTAGTTGATAAAACAGTTACTTCAACTGAGGAATTAGCTGAAGTTTTTAATGATCATTTCACAAATATAGGTCCTAAATTGGCTGAAACAATTGAACAAGATAATGATTGTAGTTTTCAAGATTTTATTGATCAAAATGAATCTGGTGCTGGGTTTTCTTTTCAGCCAGTAAATGTGGCAACAGTCTTTAAGCTTATATCCAAATTATCCTCCTCAAAAGCGACGGGTATTGATAAAATTTCAGCTAAAGTTCTCCTGACAGCAGCTCCTGCTATTGCACAATCTTTGACAAAGATATTTAACGTGTCAATTGTTTCAGAACAGTTTCCCTCGGAATGGAAAGCTGCAAGGGTAATTCCAATATTTAAAAAAGGCCAGCGGACTATGTTAGACAACTATAGACCAATTTCAATCCTACCAGTAGTGAGTAAACTGATGGAAAGGATCTTATATGATCAAATGTTTGACTATTTGACGAACGAAAATATTCTATCAGAACATCAATATGGCTTTAGACCTTTACATTCTACAACTACTACACTCTTAGATTGTACAAATGAATGGTACGTCAACATGGACCGCGGCCTTTATAACTTAGTTGTCTTTCTCGATTTAAAGAAAGCATTCGACACTGTCAACCACGAAATACTGTTACGTAAGTTTCAAATGTATGGTTTTGGGGAAAATGCGCTTACCCTATTGCGTTGTTATTTGACGCATCGAACACAAAAAAGTCAGTTAAAAGGCATATTTTCAAATCAGAGAAAAGTAACTTGTGGTATTCCCCAGGGAAGTATACTCGGCCCTCTTCTGTTCCTCATCTATATAAATGATTTGCCAAATTGTCTCAAGCATACAACATCTAGAATGTTTGCAGATGACACCAGCCTAACAGCTGTAGGTGAAACCTTAGATGAAGTGGAGAGGAGGGCAAATGAAGACCTGGTGAATGTCCACAGATGGCTGTCTGCAAATAAACTTAGTTTAAATATTGCGAAAACCGAGTACGTTTTGATTGGATCTCACTATAAGATAAATAATACGGTTGTCCAGCCTAAAGTTAAAATCAATAGCAAATCGGTCAAACGAGTGAAACATGCCAAAGTACTTGGTGTTCAGATTGACGAGAATTTAAACTGGAGAAAACATATTGAATTCATAGCCAGTAAAATATCGTCGGGTATTGGAGCTATTAGAAAACTTAAGGAATTTGTGGATCGAAACACCTTGGTATTGGTATATAATGCCCTAATTCAACCACATTTTGATTATTGTTGTGAAGTTTGGGATACGATTGGCAAAGGCCATGCTGAACGTCTTCAAAAATTCCAGAATAGAGCGGCTAGACTGATCATGAATTTTAAAAATGAGCATGGACGGTCTATTTTGGCTCGTAATTCTCTTGGCTGGATATCGTTAGAAGAACGTAGGGCACAAATGAAAGCCAGGCTCATGTACAAAACGGTCAATAAATTAGCCCCTCACAGACTGTGTGATATTTTTCAAAAAACTAACACAGTAAGTGATTATAATTTAAGGGGTTCTTCGACTAGCCTTTGTACTCCACGGCCTAGGACTGAATTCTTAAAAAAGAGTTTTAGCTATTGCGGGGCTCAAATATGGAATCAGATACCGGAAGAGATAAGAAGTTCGGTATCTTACGATTCATTTTGTCAAAAGCTTTCTTCCTTAACCTCTGATCCTAGAAATTAGTTGAATGATATATTGTTGAACCAAATAGAGTGTAAATATAGTCATAATTTTAAGTTTTTAAAATTTGTAATATAATTAATATCTTTTGTTATGTACTTTTGTAATGTTAGCACACCTCTTTTGGAAACCAGCTGTATATAGTTGAAAAGATTAGTGTGTTTAAATAAAGTTGATCATCATCATCATCATCAAGAAGCATATATCCAATTTAGCGAAAGCTATCACTTCTAATTTGCTGTAAAATTTGAAGACAGCATTCAGATTTAGATGAATAAATTATACTCGGCTGAATTAATTGAGTTTTATGACAAGCCAATCGCATTATAGAATGGACCAGCCGATCCCAGGGCCATTTTCGCCGACCTTCCACCGTGGAGGCAAAATGCCCTGGGAACGAGGTTGACAATGGACACAGACTACGTCGTAGATACATCAAGGTTATTTTCACATCAAGGTTATTTTCACATCAAGGTTATTTTCACATCAAGGTTATTTTAAGGGCTTCAGAAGCTTTACAAGAACAAAAACCCTAATCGTTTTAAATCCTCATCATTTTCTTGTAAGATCTTACAAGATTTTTACCATTTTCTTGTAAGATCTTACAAGATTTAACCGGATTTTTTATTTATTTAGAATATCCGGATATTACGTTTTTAAACGATCAAAATTCGCGAGTTTGATAAATATGTCGAGCAGTATACCACACTTCATAAAGCACAAATACGGTGTAGCGTCTGCAACTGGTTGTCACAGTTATGTTCGTTGTACGGAAATGATCTTATTCTTGAATTTTCGCTTATATATGCTCATACGCTTATATATGCGGATACCATTTTATAAAAAATTTATATCAGCAAATTTTCTAGTGTTTTCAGTTTGTAAGATAGTTTGTAAGATCTTGTCAAGTATATTAAATCTTACAAGATCTTATAAGATTTCATAAGATCTTACAAGATTTCTATTATAAGATCTTGTCAAGATTTATTTTAAGATCTTACAAGATCTTACAAGATCTTACAAGATCTTGTTCAAGATCTTGGCAAGATGTTCACCTGGGAGTACACGAAGTAAGAGCCATAATTCAATACTAATAATAATCACTCACAGTTTCAATTCCCATGCCATGCAGCATGTACACTACATCTTCAGTGGCAACATTCCCGGATGCCCCTTTTGCATACGGACATCCTCCTAGTCCACCTGTTGAGGAATCCACAGATGTAATACCAAGCTAGAGATAACAGTTAGGAATAAAATTAAAAATAATTTGTGGTTGCATCAGTGCCAGCATACAGACCTTTTATACGTATATGTCTTCAAATCCTTTTTCTTGTAAATTTTTCTTTTTGTCAATACCAAGAGATTGCATTATTGTAACAGATAATTTGTCAAAATTCGTACAAAGTCTTCAATATTATTTATTTTATTTCATGATTTGCGCATTTACAATTCTTTTATTTAAAGGACATTGGCAACAAAAATTAAATTTGTCTAATATGAAAGAACTCGTAAAATGATAGAGTAACACCTTTTACAACTTTTCCGTATTTTACTTCGTTTTTGAAATATTTTAGTTTGTTTGATATGTAAATGAGATTGTCTCTGACGTCAGGTGCAGGGTAGAGAATTTTCACACATTAAAAAGGTCTTATATCTTAGTGATTACTAAGTTTACAACGTTCATTATCATGAGGAGTTATTATACGCACATTTTCAAGTAAATTTGTGGAACAAACTTAAAGATGTAACTAATATTTTAATGAGTGAAAATTCTCTACCCTGCACCTGACGTCAGAGACCATCTCATTTACGTATCAAACAAACTGAAATATTTCAAAAACGAAGTAAAATACGGAAAAGTTGTAAAAGGTGTTACTCTATCATTTTTCACATTAGACAAACTTAATTTTTGTTGCCAATGTCCTTTAAAAAACATCTTGGCTCTGGCAACTTGGCAAGAGTTACTGTTGAATTTTACCCTAAAGCCTGGTTTGCACGAACGACGCAAGCACAAGCGTCCTTATTTCACAGTGAAAACAGGAGCTCGACGCAAGCGCAGCACAAGCGCAAGAGTCCTTATTTCACAGTGAAAACAGGAGCTCGACGCAAGCGCAGCACAAGCGCAAGAGTCCTTATTTCACAGTGAAAACAGGAGCTCGACGCAAGCGCAGCACAAGCGTCCTTATTTCACAGTGAAAACAGGAGCTTGACGCAAGCGCAGCACAAGCGCAAGAGTCCTTATTTCACAGTGAAAACAGGAGCTCGACGCAAGCGCAGCACAAGCGCAGCACAAGCGCAAGAGTCCTTATTTCACAGTGAAAACAGGAGCTCGACGCAAGCGCAGCACAAGCGCAAGAGTCCTAATTTCACAGTGAAAACACAAGGAGCTCGACGCAAGCGCAGCACAAGCGCAAGAGTCCTAATTTCACAGTGAAAACACAAGGAGCTCGACGCAAGCGCAGCACAAGCGCAAGAGTCCTTATTTCACAGTGAAAACAGGAGCTCGACGCAAGCGCAGCACAAGCGCAAGAGTCCTTATTTCACAGTGAAAACAGGAGCGCAGCACAAGCGCAGCACAAGCGCAGCACAAGCGCAGCACAAGCGCAGCACAAGAGTCCTTACGCAGCACAAGCGCAGCACAAGCGCAGCACAAGCGCAAGAGTCCTTATTTCACAGTGAAAACAGGAGCTCGACGCAAGCGCAGCACAAGCGCAAGAGTCCTTATTTCACAGTGAAAACACAAGGAGCTCGACGCAAGCGCAGCACAAGCGCAAGAGTCCTTATTTCACAGTGGAAACAGGAGCTCGACGTAAGCGCAGCACAAGCGCAAGAGTCGTTATTTCACAGTGAAAACAGGAGCTCGACGCAAGCGCAGTACAAGCGCAAGAGTCCTTATTTCACAGTGAAAACAGGAGCTCGACGCAAGCGCAGCACAAGCGCAAGAGTCCTTATTTCACAGTGAAAACAGGAGCTCGACGCAAGCGCAGCACAAGCACAAGCGTCCTTATTTCACAGTGAAAACAGGAGCTCGACGCAAGCGCAGCACAAGCGCAAGAGTCCTTATTTCACAGTGAAAACAGGAGCTCGACGCAAGCGCAGCAAAGCGCAAGAGTCCTTATTTCACAGTGAAAACAGGAGCTCGACGCAAGCACAGCACAAGCGCAAGAGTCCTTATTTCACAGTGAAAACAGGAGCTCGACGCAAGCGCAAGAGTCCTTATTTCACAGTGAAAACAGGAGCTCGACGCAAGCGCAGCACAAGCGTCCTTATTTCACAGTGAAAACAGGAGCTCGACGCAAGCGCAACACAAGCGCAAGAGTCCTTATTTCACAGTGAAAACAGGAGCTCGACGCAAGCGCAGCACAAGCGTCCTTATTTCACAGTGAAAACAGGAGCTCGACGCAAGCGCAGTACAAGCGCAAGAGTCCTTATTTCACAGTGAAAACAGCCTCGACGCAAGCGCAGCACTGACGCAAGCACAACCACAAGGATGAAAACATTTCCTTTCCCTTTTGATTCCGCTTATGCATGGGATTGCGTTGAGATCGTGAAAATCGAACACAACACAAGCACAGGAGTTTTGGATATCTAATTACGTATAGCCAATCAAAATACTCGTTTTATCATGTTTACCTTTAAAGCAGTCAATATATTTGATAAAGCTTGTCCATAAGTGTCATGGCAATGCAATGCCAATCGTGAAGCAGGAACAGCTTTCATCACATCTTCCAACATTTTTTGAATAGAACCTTTAAACACAGTTCACCAGAAGTAAAGTAATTAGTGGCTGAGTGGCAGCAGATAGTTGGCTGACAATTTAACCGGAAGGCCTTGAAGTTACCTTAATAAAATTGCTTAAGTCAATCATTTTTAATCATATTGCCTGTAACCTACCAGGTGTACCAACACCAATTGTATCTCCAAGTGACACTTCATAACATCCCATATCGACAAGTGACTTGGTCAACTAACAAAAACAAATTTTAAAAAGTATTAATAATAATAATTAAAATATATAAAAAAACTAAATTCTATTTACTTAATATAACTTTTTACTACAGTGTAGACGGGAATCGAACCCGCAACCTACTGATCTCCTGTTAGACAATGGGGCTCAGAAATATTTTTCTGAGTTTGTGTTAAAGCTTGATTAGCAAACAATTAACAATTTACTATATTGAATTAAAAAACTCATTAATAATTCATGAGAAAAACACAAAGGAAAATCAAGACCGTATCGTGTCTCTTTATGTGATAAAGATTCGTCCTGATTTACATAAACGGTTCCTTCGATTTTCTCGGCGAAAATGGCTTGAATCACTGAAATAGTTGGTTGTTTAGATGGTTATTTGGATGAAGTCGTTCAAAACACTCGCAGCAGTGTTTTATCGGGTCTAAAACACTCGGCTATCGTCTGCAAGTAACATTTATTATTATATGGCTAAGAAAAATGGCGCACGCTGATTGGTTCGTGAGAGGTACGGAAAAAAGCGTATTGCTCTCCCGGCGCTGTGAGAGGGCAATACGCCTTTTTCCGGACCGGTAAGTTTTGGCGGGAAAATTTCTGAGTTGATTTAGATGAAAATAAAAGAGCATTTGAAAAAGCTCTAACAATAACACGTCCTGGAACATTAGTGCTGTTTTTCTTGAAAGCTGTTTATCTATAAGTGAAGAAAATGAATGCCTAACGACCAGTAACGCGTGTAATCAACAAGCTCAGAGGTAAGGTAAACGGCAACATCTGAAGACAAACAAAATGAACAAAAAGAACAAAATGAACCAAAAGCCATATAATAAATGTCCTATTAACCTCGTTTGCTTGGTCTGTACGGTAAAGTATTTAGTGCCTTCGGTTTTTTCGCACAGACCTCGCTCCTTCGTCGCTCGGTCTGTACGAAAACCTCAGGCAAAACTTCACCGTACAGACCTCGCACTCGGTTAGTAAGTCTTTAATATATACTCGATAAAAGATATCTTACATTATATACAGATATATCGAGACTGCTGAAATTAGTAGTACGTATGTCGCACGTACGAACTAGTACACAACGTAGCCTTCGTTCTGCCATCTGAGTTCTAGAAGCTCAATGGTTAGAGCGTTTAACTGGAGATCAGGAGGTTGCGGGTTCGATTCCCATCTGGGTCTCAGAAACATTTTTCTGAGTTTGCATTAAAGCTTGAGTAGCAAACAATTTCCTAATAAAGTTATTTATTATCCAATTCCATAAAAAACGTTACTTTTCTCTTTCCAATTTTAGCCAAACAATGCCTCAAGAAAAGCGCGGGAAAAACAGGTTTTAAAACAGGTTTATTTGATGAGATATGGAATCATCGAAATGAAGTTGGATAATAATGAAAGCAGGTAGATATCAATTTGATTTCTGTCCAGTATACTGAATGACTCATGAAATCAAAGTTTTCCTTTTAAATTTTCCAAAATTGCTTCAAAGTCCAACTTACTCGAGTCACAGCTTCAGGCTTGACACTGCCTTCATAAGGACAACCAACTACACATGAAACATATCTTAATAAAATAATAGTACTAAGATCAGTAAAAATAGGTACGCTCAGGCGTACATGTATCATAATTTTAAAACTGGAAGCGTATGTATAGAGAGACATGTACTTCAGTATAGTTCTTTTGGAGTCTTGAAATATTATCTTTATTTAAAGTATTGTGCTTCTGTATATTTACCGCAGTGCGAGCTATAAGTATATGTCGAATACAAGAACATTGTTTGAGTGTATTTTAAGACGTGATATTAGACAGATTTAGCAAACAGGACGTGGACGTCAAGAGGACGTGAGACGGCGCTAAAGACGATGTCGCGATTTTTAGGACGTGATTTTCAAGATTTGACGTTCTGTCTAAGACGTGAACAGTGAACTGTTTTAGGTTTTTTGTTCGTAACAATTCTGTGTTGTAGTATATGAGGGCTAGGCAAACTCATAACATCACTTTACAATCCAACATAAAGTTAAACGGTATATTTTCGTGATTAATATTTTCAGGAACTTGTAATGAAAAACTTTGGCAAAAATTCTGTACAAACATTATCGCTTTTCGGCCTGTTTCTTCGGAGGTTTCCCTAGCTTTCGGATTTTAGAAGAAAAACCGGTCATTTGGTCATTCTTAAACATATCTATCTTTGTGTATAATTTGCTTTTTTCTCATTTCACTTCTTGTCTGTTTGTATAAAGTTTCCTTTAGTTGAAAAATAAATTTATAGAATAACGTTGTCGAGATGTCCTCAGTCTGTTAAATCTGTTTTTCTTCACAACACGACGGCGTCCTCGACCCAGTCCTCGTCGGTCAAATCACGCCATTCTCACGTCCTCTTGACGTTCTGTTTGCTAAATCTCTCTATTGCCCCCAATTGCCTACAAGCGCCTAGGTTGGGGGCTTTGTTTCTTTTCTTGTCAAACCTGAGCAGGATAACATATTTATACTAGAAATACGTATACGCAATAACCCCTCGCCCGCTTATTCTAACCCTGCAGTGCAGAGTTTCATCCTAACCAAGGAGACCTCGCGCGCCGTGTATTTGTAGATCATAAATCACAAAAGGCCGTTTCGTCGTAGATTGTGAACATTATCTCTGTCAATATTTCACCGATTTCAATTCCGAAAACACATTTGGAATTACCAAGTACAAATACATAAAGTCTATTATATTACGGGAACGTGCACGTAAATGGTCGATTTAGCGCCGCGGCGCTTATTAAAATTTGCAATCTTTTGGTGCGGCGCTTAATCGAGAGCGGCGCACACAACTTTAATTATCCATAGAAAAACCCAATAAATTTAACCCAATAATTTTCGTAATACCCAATAGCACAATAAATTCAAAAAAGAACGTCAACGTCCTGGTCATCGCCTTCTTCATCGTCTATCCATAGATGTGGATCAGAGGCATCTTCGACATCTGAATCAGAAACTTCAAAGGGATTTGTGTCCGGCTTTTTTAGGATGGACAGCTGCGATCGAAGTATCTCGCGACCTTGACTTTAAAAAATTTCCAGTGATGTATTAAAGATATGTTGATATGTTGATATGTTAGCGTATCTGATTCATCTTTTTCGAAGGTGCGGCGCTTAATCGAGAGCGGCGCTAAATCGAACATTTACGGTACCCTTCGTAAAAACCTGTTTATGTACTTCGAAATTAATCAGGCGGCAGCTCGTCGTATCATTATATTGAACGTTATATCGGTCAATATTTAACCGTTTTCAATTTGAAAATACTGAGTCTAAATACACAACATTTGTGCCTATTTGTACATTATGTAAAATCGATCACAAGCACTACACGTTCAATACTTTCAAAATATACACTCAAGAGTCACGAGCGCAACTCTCTTACGTCACAAAACGTCATAACAAAAAAGTTAGCATACTTAACACACACACCCACAACGTCAGAATTTTGTCACTTAACCATGCAAATAACCACTAACCCTAAAACAACAAAGATCCTAACCCTAACCCCCCTAACGAGTTTCCTAACGGTCGTGTCTTCCAAATATCTAATGGTTTCCGTGTTTGGATACTGTGATCCAAACACGCGGGAAGTTGAAATTAGGTATTTCAGTAGTATAGAAAGTGGGGCTACCGGCGCATTTTTCCATTTTTTCATGCTTCGCAATCAAAATGTGAAAAAGTTCGCCGTTAACCCCACTTTCGAGACTACTAAAATGGAGCGAGATAAAATTCGTTAGAATGAGACACGTCTTAGCTAGTAGGAGTGAGAAGCCGTAACTCTCTTTTATGACTGGTCATCCTTTTCCCCAATACAGTATGTTTAAACCTCTTGTCTTGTTCCTCGCGTTCTTCACTACTCTTAGTGAATAGTTGTCGTTTGAGCTCTATAATCTGGTAGATCCATAACAACTCTTCGTTGAGTCTCACTATCTTTTCCTCCACTGATTCCACACGTTCTACACTACTCTCCAAGGATTCAGCGATCATTACTTTGTATGAGCGCTGGAGCCTTGGAGAGTAGTGTAGAACACGGCGATACAAGGACGGTCTTCCAAAAGTTGGATCCATTAGGAATATACACAGTTTGGAAAAGTGTGGTGGGACCTGTTAGTAGACAGTGTCGTACCCTTCTTCTTCGCTAGACTCAGAGGGTTTATAAGAGTGGTTGTACACGTGCTTACCAACAGTGACTCCACCAGATAAAATGCCGATTAGTGGTAAGTAGGGTCTTACTTTCTCGACTATGCGATATACGTCACGTTTTAAGAGCTCGTCTTTCTTTAGTTCGTTAGCTAGCTCTTCAGGGTCTTCGATAGCGTCGAATCCTCCAAGAGTACTACTAAACTTGCTAATAAGTAGGTCAGTCAGGAACTCGTTAGCTTTCTGCGTCCTTTTACGTTCGTACTCGACGTACAGTTTGTCTATTACTTTGCTTGACGCTTTTTTGATGTAAGCGACTGATTTGTTCAGTTCTCCATCCTCAGCAAGTCTAGTCAACTCGTCTCGTTTTTTGTCCACATCAGTTTGTGGGACGTCGTCAACTTCCGGTATGTCGTCGACTTGTGGTGCGTCGTTTAATTCTTCCGAAATATTGGATTCTGCGTCTTGTATCTCTTCAATGAGATCGTCAATTGGTTCAAGATTTTTTGTCTTGCGTTTTGGCATGTCCTATAATATACGATATGTTTTGTTTTCGCGGAACAACTACTTCGTACGAGTACGGATGCCTTAGAAGTATCTCCAATCTTGAGTACTCGTTGTCTTTCAACTGTTTTATTATTTTCTCAATCTCCATTTTATCAACTCCGTTGAGATAATCGTCTGCGATGGTTTTCATATCGTTTCTGTTAGGGTTGTAGAATGTTACTAACTTTGAGATGTTCTCACGATATGGTTTACTAATTGAGGTTAGTTGTTGCGTTATGACGATTGTGGACAGGTTGTAGTGTCTAGCACTAAAGGCTAGTTTGACTAGTTCGCTTGTTCTGTTTTTAACGTCCTGCCCACCAGCGCAGTCGTCTAGTATTATCAACGAGTTGGTACCTCTGTAAGTCTCGGCTACGTATTTAAGAATTACGTTGACTTTATCCTGCTCACACTGAATAGTAACAAAGTCTGGGTCTCTCAAGTATTTCCACTCTGTGTACGTTTTGTTCCATTCGAATGTTGGACATATAAGAATGATATATTCGAAGTGATTCATGTATTCTTTCTCTATCATATCCAGTAGGTAGTGTGTTTTACCACAGGCTGTCATACCAACAATTAACATGTTAAAAGGCGTTTTCATATAGAATACTACATGTTTTAGTATTGGATTGATTGCAGATCGTTGTTGATAAGGTTTACGAGTCCGTCGGAGAGTACGAATATTCTACACATGACGTTCGCTGTTGTAGCTCCTTTATTGATTTCCATCAATATTAGTAGTAGTAATATGAGAGTTTCAGCCCAAAATTTCATAAAACCTAGAAAAATCTCCAAAAATCTCATAAAAAAAAAGCGAATTTCAAACCCAAATCTCACTTTTTAATTTATTCATAAAACCACATTCCATTCTATGACGTCATCACATTCCACCCCACCTGTCAATCAAAACTTGTCTCACGTTTCACTATGCTAATTAGCAATGACGCCCCGCCCCCTTTCTCTTTTTGATTGTCAATCAAAAACTTTGGTCAGCGGTTGTTGACTCACTCGTCCTCGAATATCACTTCCGTCATAATCTTGTAGTGACCTAGTGCCAGCGTGTTCACCCCGTCAGGTAGAATATACCGTTTGTCGTCGTTGCTACTCAACGCGGTCTTGTTCACGGTCTCTGTGTAGATCTCGTGTTTCCTTGACCTGAACGTGTTCATTGACCTAGTCTGACTCGCTCCAGAGAACAGGCAAGTCTTGTAGTCCTCAAACACGATCGAAGATTTGACGACGTTCTTCTTTACGCCCTTACACTTTTTCGTGTCACCGCGTAGTGTTTTGAGAGCGTATAACTTGGAGCGGAGTCCAACGAACTCGAGGGCTTGTTCTCCGCTCTGTTCGTCCTTCATCATCCCAATCACCTTCTTGTTTCTCCCTATTGGAATACAGCTCGGGTGGTTCTTCGCGAAACCAGACGTGTCAAACCTAGCCTCGACATCTCCACTGATGTCCTTGTAAAAGTCCTCTGTGAAGATCTCGTACATGAGACTGTCGGTGTCTGTGAAAAGTAGCGTCGCCTTGTCCCCATACTTTGGTTTGATATAGCCGTAGTGGAAGTCGTACATTATCGTCTTACTGAGGTCCAAGATGCTCATTCCCAGGTACACCGGCTTGTTAAACTTCACTTTCGTCCTCTTCATTTGGACTGCAATCAGGTTCTCGTCAAAAATTGTCCTATGGTGAAAGTTTGGCTTTGCGACTAGCGTTCTCATTCTCTTTTCCGAAGTGACTAGCCAGATATCAACCCTGTTTCGAATGTTCTCCATCGTTTTACCAAACACAGAGTTGTTCATAAGCTTGAAAAACTCGCTCTCAAAGTTGTTCTTTGCCTGTGTCCTTAGGCTCGTGTTGAGGTCGATATATGGCTTCATCCACGCGCTCTCCTTGAAGGTGATCCCCCGATGGATCTTGGTTAGTTTCAAACCAAATCGTATGTACATCTCTAGATTCTTCTTGTGAAGCACGTACTTGGTCTTGTCGAAGAGGTTTGGGATAAGCTTCTCCACCTTGTTCACGACGGCTCTCTCTGGAGCTAACGGATAGTCGTTATGAAGGTCGTGAAGCTCCTCAGGGTACTCCAGATCCACTTCCAAGATACAAGGTATGTTTCTCCAGTTCTTGAGCTGACCCTCTGTCATCCACTTAAAACCGTGTGTGGGTAATGGTTTGCACATTGCACCACCATAGAGATTGTTTTTGTCCAAGTATGGCAAAAAGACGCTCGGTTTTGTAGGGTCGTACAGCGAGTCACCAGTGTGCTCCATCGTCTCGTTGCTGTTGATGTGGTCCATAAACTTGTTGTTTGCCTCAGCGTGTCTTTTTGTGATGGTCGAGACTCCACCGCGAATTCCAGCCTCAACCATTAACAACATGTCAATGTCGGTCAGTAGCTCCAACTCCACTCTCGTGATCTTTAGCAGTGCGTCCCAAGCTAGCCCTGGTGAGGTGTAGTAGAACGCTGGGTCCAAGTTGTAGTTCGTTTTACAAACCTTTCTAAAATTTTGAAAGACGTCCTCCAACAACATGACATCGGTTTTCAAATACAAATCGTGGTACTCGCGCATCGTGGTCATACCAAAGTGTTTCCACACCTTCCTAGCGTGGTCGTAGTCGTCGTCACTAATGTCGCTGTCTGTGAGTCTCGAGTAAAACTCACCTTTCGTTGGCAACGCTGTCTCGTCGAGTGACGCTAGTCCAGTCATGTGGTCGTAGGGGAACACGCCTTTTTTGGACACGAGACCGAAATCTTCACCAAAAACTCTCCTTGTCGACACCAAGTCCTTTTTGTCCAAGTTCGTAACCAAGTTGTTCAAACTACTCGACATGAATTTGAGAGAGTCTATGAACCTTATCTCCCTCTTGATTTCGATTGTTTCTCCGGCTTTGCCCGTGACTTTGTCTACAACCACCACCTTGCTGAACGAGATGTACTTCTCCTCGTTGCTCGGGATACACGTGATTATTCCCTCCGTAACACCCAAGTTTTTGACAAACAAGTGTGCGTCGTAGCCCGACAAGTTGTGGAACACCACGGGAACGAACTTTGGTAGTCTATACTTCAAGTTGCAGATGTTGTGTGCTGCGCCTCTATATCGCCCAGTCAGATGACAGTGGTCTCTGACGCGCTTTTCGCCCTCGGCGAACTCGCCTTCGCACAACCAACAAGTCTTGGCGTTGAGGAACGCTCTCTTCTCCTCCTTTCCAAAGATGATGGGAACCGCCACCTTGAACTTGTCGTAAATATTTTGTACAGTCTCCTCCAACTTTTTTACGAAAATCTCACCAATGTTTTCGTCTTCGCTTCTCCTCGTGTAGAGATATGGTTCTTCCCAGTGGAGGTTGTCGTCAAAGCACTTTAGGTGGAAACAGAATCCAGATGGTGAGTGATGTTGGTACTGAGTCGTCGAGCTTTTCTTAGGGTTGTTGGTTGGTCCCTCCACTGGTTCGACGAACGACTCGAAGTCCGCGTAGATGACAAAGGGTACGTCCTGTGTTTTGTAGTAGTTTTTGAACCCTATTGTCTCACCCCACTTTGGCATTTCGGTTCTTATGCTGTCGATGTTTGAGCAATGTTCCTCGTGTTTGTCTAGGACGTTTTGACTGCTAAAACTGTTGAGACACCGACAACAGTGGAATGTCTTACCGTTGTGTTTGCTCTTTGAGCTAGACAGCAATCTACTCATATTCTTAATCCAAACGTAGTGAGAGTTGACTTTATCACCCTCACCCTGCTCCGTGATGTACAACATGTTGATGGCGTCTTTTGAGTTTCCTCGAACGAGAAGTGGGTACACACCCACTCCATACTCGTATGCGAACACGTTGACACTAATTTTGTTGTTTTCGGTGAACTTTCTAATATCACTCAACGGTGTCGGGAATGAGATCCCAGTCCAGTCAAACTTGTTCGAGGACTCTCTCATAGCTTCATCGAGTCTCTCTGCGTGTTTTCTCTTGACCATCCTTGCCCCGGTCGCAGCCCACTTGAAACACTCGTGATCGTTCTCGTTTTGAACGTTGATTATAGCGTTCTTCTTAACCAACGCGTTTGGTGTGGGAATGTACGACGAACCTCTCAGTGGTTTAAACGTGTCGATAAACACATCCAACTTTACGACTCGTAGCACTCGCCAAGAACTCCCTCTCTTCAAGTACGTCGCAAGACTTTCCAAAATCTTTCCTACCATAATGTGGTAGATCTCGTCCAAGTCGGTTCCAGGTAGAGCGATAGTTGTGAGTGAGTGGAAATGCGCAGATACCTCGGAGTCTCCAGCGTCTGTCCTTCTCACCATGACGCACTCTAGGTCGAATTTTGTCTTTACGCCTCTCCTCTTCTCCACTTCGTGACTCCAAAGACCTTGCGCTAACACTTTTGTGTTCGCCAAGAATGTCTTTGGGTCCACTTTCGCCGAGGCTTTTATCGTGTAGGTCTCCGAAAACCCTTTGAGAGATGTCTCCGATTTCTCCATCACCAAGTCCTTCTCCTTGTACAAGCTAGAGATCTTTTGCTTGAAGAATCTGAAAGCCGTCAACGCTCGTTTCTTGATAGGCTTTGGGGTTTGACTCACAAGCCAATCGTACCACGAGTCCATTTTTTCTCTCAGAGTGGACCTCTTTAGAAGTCTTGGACCCTTTTTCTTTACCATTGTGGGTACCATCGTGGGTCCAAGCCCTGATGGAATAGGTTCGTCTAGGATTTGCGACATCTTTCTGGGTGTAGGTTATACCTTTAAGCCTCATGTGATTTTGGTCAGAAAATCAAATGCACGGTTCTTTTCGAAACGTGTACGAAATGTCGCCAACGACTAGACTTTTCCCTGTTCTTATCCGGTAGGTGATAGACCCTGGAAAGAGACTCAAGCTCTTTGCTAGCGATAAGATACTCCCAAACTTCGTCTCTTCTCCAGTGGTCACGTTTGTCTTGACCACGACCTGGGCGAGTTTCCTTATCTTACAATGGTCGTATCTCTTTGGGATATCGATAGGTTCCATCCCCAACGCTTCTAGAATCTCGCAATGTTTTGCCCCTTGCTTTAGCCTAACACCTCGCTCTCTCACGATGACTTTCAGTTCCCTGGTAGTTAAATATTTGGTACTTGCTTTCGTGAGTGACATGGTTTTGTTGTTGCGTTTTGTTGTCCTTAGATCATAATTGACACCACCTTGTACCCTACCCACCCAGCACCAACGGCGAGCACCCCCTCCGTCACCGTCAAGTACTCTTGCATCTCCGGTGATGGTGTGTAGTAGTCGTTCAACTCTGGTCTCTTTTGAAACTTCGCAGTCTTGCGAAGCGTAGCGGAAAGTGTGTCGAGAGCCGCGTTCGTGTCGTTGATGCTGTGGTTTGCGTCCGACAAGGCGAGACGTAGTCGCGCAACTTTGTCTCTGCGAGCTACCTCTTCCTCGTTCCACAGTTCCCTGTCCCGCGTGAGTTTCTCCATCGCGAGGTTGTGGCGACTGATTTCCTCGCCATACTTGTTTCCCTCGAGGTGCTTGAAAAGGAATCCTGCACCTGCGAACGCGAGTGCGTTGAATAGTCCTCCTGCCATCATTGCCATATCTTTATCTTATTGTCTCAAGTTTTGAGCAAATCTCGAGCAAATTGGTTTTGCTTGCGAAGCAACTTGAGCAACTTTTGAGCAAATCTCGAGCAAATTGGTTTTGCTTGCGAGTAGGTTTGAGCAACTTTCGAGCAAATCTCGAGCAAACCCAAGCAAACCCAAGCAAATCTTTGTGAGTAAGATAAAGATATGAGTGAAGCAACAGAGACAATCACAGCTCAAAAACCCAAGGACCCAAAGAAGGTCGAGCAAGGAAAGAGACTCGCCGCGATTAGCAAAGCTGCAAAGGCGAAGAAGGCTCAAGAAAGACTCGAGAAAATTGAGGAGCTCGGTTCCGACCAGAGCAACCAACTCGTTGGTCAGCTCGGGTATGTCGTCGGAGCGATTGGTGTCGCTGGAGGGTTGTACTTTTATTTCAAACGCAATGAGGACCAAGGACCTCCACCTCGCCACGTCGTCTTCGACTCCTTGGAGGCAAGCGCTCCAACGGTTACTCCGCCGTGTTCTAGAGCATCTTCTAATGCGGACCAGGCCGACGCTTGTTCCGACCTCGAGTCTTTTGATTAGAAAAAACTTTTTTTCTATAATAAAAGGATGTCAGATCGAAAGGAAATCATGAACGAGGTGTACGACGCTCTGCTCTACACCGCCGCAGGAGTTGGAATTAGCATGGTGTCGAGGAAAATTCTTGGAGAATCTCTCAGCACACCAACCACTCTTGTGGGAACATTGAAACTCGCAGTCGCAATCAGCGCTGGAACGATCGCTGTAAAGTACGCACAACAGAAGAAGCTTATCCCAGACGACCCTTTCAAATGAGTCGTTCGACGTGTCTCGTTTTTATAAGCTTTTGCTTATAAAACCACCTTGTATCCTCAATAGACTGTGTCGTACGCCTCACCTGGTTTGGCTCGCGCAGCTCTTTCCAACCACCACTGTTTCTCTTCACTTTTCGTTCGCTTGAGAGGACTTGGCTTCTCGTCCTCTTCCTCTGAGTCTGACTCAAAGACGAATTCCATCGCCGCGTTGGCTGTCTCACGCTTTGACTCGACCACCTTTGGCTTTGACTCGACCACCTTTGGCTTCGCCTCTCGAAGGGGTAAGAGACGTTTCATCCTCATCCCACTTGGCTCCACGACTACCTCGTGCAACTTGACTTGCAAGGAAATACGGGCGCCAATAAAGATGGACTCGATCTTCACTGCTCCGCTCGCCCAGCAGTGTTTTCCCATGAGTGACCGAGCCTCCACCGGGTTGTTGTCAGGGTCAAAGAACTGTGTAAGGAACTTGTCTTGCTTTTTGTGGTAGATTAGTTTCGCGTACAGCGTTGGACCACGACCGGGAACCCTTCGAAGAACGGTTTTCCCAGTCTTCTTGTCCTCGACCCTCTCTGTCTTCCAATAGAGTGGGTTTAACCCACCCTTGGACTTGGTAAGATCGCTATGCTCCAGTTCGAATCGGTCGATCTCCTCACGGTTTTCAACCAAGTGGTCAATGCAATTGTCGACGATGGCGTCAAAGGTATTCACCCAGACTTCCTCTTCTTTTGTAGGACCATCGCGGTTCCACAAACACAGGGGAAAGGTAAAGCCAGTGACCTTACCAGTCTCTTGACTCGTGTTTTCCGAGACTCCAAACGAATAGAGGCGCTCGGTGGGGATGATGAGTTCACCCTCCGTCCCGTCCTCGTTGCGAGTGGAAATGTTGATTCTCTTGAACTCGATCTTTGGTTTGCTGTCTGGGATCTCTCCCGAAACAGGGTCAGAAAAGATCATGTGTTCTTTTGGGTTGTAACCCTTTGCGGGTGTTAGCTGTGTGTTCTCGGTCATTTCTTTCTCCCCCATCGCAACTCCTTAAGCCATTTTCAATTTCGTCTTTGAGCCGCTCGGCCTTTTTTCGCAAACCCTTCAAGTACCTCTTCCAACCATCAGCCATTGCCTTTTTGACCCGAGGACGTGTGTCTATCATCTCCTTTTCTTCTAAGCTCTTTTTTAAGAAATGTCGTACTCCAGCATCATGCTCTTGTTGATCCTTGAGATGTCGTCCGCCTCCAAGAAACCTTTCACAACTTTCAAACCGTAGATCTCACCTGTTACACTTCTCGCTGTTTCCCTACTCGCGAAACGTTCGTTGAAGAATATAGACCCAAAAGGAGCACCAGTACTCTTGATGTTCGCGTTAAAGGCTGAGCGAAACAACACCGTGTCGTTGCACCTCACGTGACTACCTTCCATCAACCAATGACAAGATATGAGATGTTTGTCAGTCCCTACGAGACCGGGTGGTAGTGTACAATTGTATTCCTTTGCAGGCCACCCCCCACCGTACGATAGTCGATTAGTAAACCCTATTTTGAAACCTATAAATTTGTCGAAACTCCCATTGTCGTTGCCAACGACGTACTCGTATCTACCGGACGACGGGGTGGCTAGTAATTTGAAAACCACGAATATGGAAACATTGGTATGCATAAGCGCTGGACATTCAAAGACCATTCTGTTTTTAGAATCAAGATTTCTCACAGAGTCAGCGCCAACGTCAACGGTGGGACTTTTTAGGAACGTGTTCTGGTGTAAGCGCGAAGTCCCATCCTCTATTTGCTTCACTTTGGTGCTTCCTCCTGAAGCGCTATGATAGGTGACCTTTGCGTTTTTAACGTTCACATTAAAAACGGTCTCGTAAGGAGGTCGTTCATTCGTCTCTCTCTTTGGTTCGTCGTGTCCAAGATACAAGCTCATTTATTACTACCGCCATTTTCTATACATGGAATCGATCAGGTTGAGAACCCTTTCCCACTCCTCCTCCAGAGTTGGTTTTTCGACTGGGAAGTAGTAGTTCACGAGCTCGCTCACAAAAACTATCGTCATCATCATCCTTTCTCTAAAGGAGAAATTTGCTCACTAGCACTCCTACCAACACCTCCAACGAAATGGGGAGCAACGAAGTCGGTGGTGTCGTTGGTGTGTTCGGAGGAGCAGGAGGAGCAGGAGGAGTTGTTGTGCCCTTTGCTTTGACCTTTGTCACGTCTTCCTTTGCTTTATCCTTCCGGTGTGAAGCGCCGACGTCAGGTAATACCTCAAGGTGTTCTCCACCACTAGAGTGAGTTTTCACCGCTTCCTTCGGCTTGGAGAAGTTGAGCTTGTCGTTGTACCCAAATTTCATGTTCGTCTCTGTCGACTCTCTGAGTAAATTGTTGTACCCTGGAATAGGTGTTTTTAGCAAAACCATGCTCCGCGGTATCAACCACGTGTTCGGTGTGACTGCCATGTCCAACTTGACGTTCGTGTCCTTGATGGCTTTGTTCATGAGGTTTATCCACACGCTCGGTGAGTACTGGACGACCGCATCCTCCACGATGTTCCTAAAGACTTGTTGGACTTCACGAGCACTTGCACGACCACCTACGATCGACTGCTTTGCCTTTGCTTGCGCGCCGAGTAACGCGTACACGTAGACTTCTATCGACTGGTTAAGAAGTTCCTGACCTAGCTCCGTAATCCCATTGCTCACTCGAGAGCAGTAACGCTTGTAATCTCCTTGGATATCTTTGATGTCGTTAACCCAAGGTCCACTCAGAGCAAGATTGTTTCTTAAAACTCTCCAATCTGGTACGTACAGTCTGAGAATATCGGCAATGTCAGCGCTACTCTTGTCCAAGCGAAACATCACCCTTCTCATGGTAAAGTACATGTGGAACCTCATGAGACTCGTGATTTGTTTTGGGACGTCAGGGTTTGGCGTTAGGTTTTGAAGTGAGACGCCTGACCTATACGTGGCTATATACATCGCGGCGATAGCTTGGTAGTAGCTTTTTGATAGAGTCCACACCGTGTTCACGTTGTCCCCGTCCGGACCATCTTGAAAACGCTTCTTCGTGTCTATCACTATCTTGGGGAGACTAGACGAAAAGGAGTTCTTATCGTCGACGTAGATGTGAAAGTCGTTGACCGGGTAGTTGAGAACGTATGGTGGGTACGTCACGTCGGAAGTCCCAGCTCGCTCCGTGTGGATGAGTTTTTGCACCGTTCCACCACTGTTCCATATCCTCGGGAAGGACACGTTGTTGTGTAGCCATTTCCACATACTTTGGTCATTCTTGAACGTGGTGCTGGTAATGTCAGTCGAGATGATGTCACTATTTCGAAAGTATACGTCCACTCTCGTTACATCACCTTCTTGTGTTTGAACCGGGTCAAACTCGAACTTGTCCATCGTCGCGTATGGGTACCTTTTCAAAAGATCCGACCTTGCCTTCTGAATTGCGACCTTTGAGTTCCTTATCACCTTGTCGTAGTTCTTTCCGTAATAGGCTCGTATCGCGGACTCTGTTGGAGACGTCATTTTATTTGTACCTCTAAATAAAATGGTAAAGCTATTAGTGTTCCTCGAGAACGGAAAGAAAACAGTCGCGTTGAACAGGAGTTTGATTCTCCCAAGAGGTTCGTCCCTGACCGTAAAATCGGCTAGCGTGTTTTGGGGCTTTAGGAATGTGGTCAAGGACTACAACGACCACATTCTCTTCAACGGAGTGAAACACACGATACCCGAGGGATATTGGACTTTCGAGGACCTTGCGACGCGCTTTGCGGACGATGAAGACGTGAAAATAACGCTCACACACAACGTACATGACCATACGTGTACACTAAAGACACTTCGTCCAGCGAAGCTATACAAGTTTGGTGAGCTGCTGGGTTTCCCGACGAACACCACGATGGGAGCAACAAAGGTGGTTAGTCCTAATAGGATAGACATCAACCGCGGACTAAGGTTCGTGGAGATCCACTGCGACACCCTTGTGGATGAAACCATTGACGTGTCGGGGAAACGGAGTAGCGTCATCGCTGTTCTCCCCATTACATCGGAGACGACACTCAGTGGAAGCGTGACAAATTTCCAAACGGTTGAGTCAAGTGTCCCCGTCCGTAGTGGCACGTACAACACCCTATCTTTTTACACCAGGACGAACGTGAGTGGGGTAGACAAGGTGGGGGACATTCTGCTGGATATAAACATTCTCTCTAATAAAAAGGATGGACAACGATGTTGAAAAGGAGCAAAGTCTTAGGGATTTGTACTACGATCCCACGACTGGTTATCAGAGCAGGGAGAGACTGTATCAAAAAGCGCTAGAGGAAGGACTAAAGTTGAGCAGAAATTCGATTAAGGAATGGTTGGAGACACAAGACACTTACACACGGTACAAGCCAGTCGTGAGGCGACACAAGTTTCGAAAAACATGGGTGTCGGGTCTCGGTGAGCAAATCCAACTTGACCTTGTCGATATGGGAAAACTCAAGGGTACGAACAACGGTTACTATTGGATTCTCACTTGCGTGGAGATTCTCAGTCGCTACGCTTTCGCCATCCCCGTGTACCGCAAAGACACGAGAAACATGACCAAAGCCGTGGACAAGTTGCTTCGCCGGTTCCACACGAGATTTGGGATCTACCCTAAACTCGCTCAGTTCGACGATGGACTCGAGTTCTACAATGTAGGTGTGAAAAGACTGTTGGAGGAGCACGGTGTCACGTATTTCTCTACAAAGTCCGACAAGAAGGCAGCTGTGGTGGAAAGGTTCAACAGGACTTTGAAGACGAGCATGTGGAAATACTTCTACAGCAAGGGGACGTACAAGTGGGTAGACGTCCTGGACGATCTCGTTGTAAACTACAACGACACGAGGCACAGTAGCACTCTCACAAAGCCAGCGAACGTGACCAAGGATAACGAAAGTCAGGTGTGGACGACACTCTTTGGTCACGACTTTGGTGCGTTTCCACTACCAAAGTTTAGACTTGGGCAAAAGGTGAGAATAAGCAAGTACAAGAGTATTTTCACCAAAGGATATGAGGCAAACTTTTCGGAGGAGATCTTTTCCGTGAGCAAGGTGGTTCGTGGAGATCCAAATGTTTATGTTCTCAGCGACGAGAGCGGGGAGGACGTTATCGGGACGTTCTACGAGGAGGAGATGTCTGCCGTCGAGAAGACAGAGGACGCTACATATCGTGTGGAGAAAGTCTTGAAGAGAAAGAAGAAGATGGTTCTGGTCAAGTGGGCTGGCTACGATGCAAAGCATAACTCATGGATACCTGAGAGCGATATGGAAAAATTGTAGCTAAAGATAAAATGGCTGAAGGAGGCGAAGACGACTTCGAGATGGAGGAGAGATTTCCAGAGTATGACGACATGGACGCTGAAGAACTCGACACAAGTCTTTTTGAACTTAATGAGAGTCTTGTGGGTGGCGATGACCTGTTAGTCACCGAACGGATCACATACATCGATCGGCTTCTTTTGGGCAGAGACGTAGCGGAGACAAGTTTTGGAGGGACTGACCCAGCGAGCGACGTGTTTGTCCAGGTAGACAAGTATGTCCAAGACTCTCGCGATGGACAAAGAGTTAGTCCACACTCGGAGAGTGTTATCGAGCTTAGGAATAGGACCACTGTCAGAGACGGGAAGGTGTTTTTTAAAGAGAGACTAAGATCCGGTGGGTACTCTACTGTTGAGAGAATAGTCCTCAATAATGTCGACGGGTCGTACGTCAAAAACACAGCAAAAAGGAACTCTAACGCTGTGTTACAATTTGAGAAACTCGTTGACTTTGCAGTGGGCGAAAAGGTCACGAGTGATGAGTTACCCATGACTCCTGTCGTTGGTCAGGTAATGATACCAGAGGATGTTCTCGGCAGGCTTAGTGTGGAGGATAGACGTGTAGTCAATGGTGTGTTGAACCCGTCCAAAACGATACTACCGGAGAGTAGGATAGGTGACCGAGGAGCTATTCAACTCATGATTGACGACTTTCGTGAGCGGAGTGACGCGAATCTTGGGTTAGCTAGAGATAGTGATGATATAGGTGACGCTATGGAGCATTTCCAAAAGTCTCACGATGAAGACGCGGTGGCGCACGCTTTCGAACGACAGCGAGTCATTGAGGAAACACGTGCTGAACAGGAGAGAGACGTTGGTCGTCTTGAGAAGTTCAAAGAGTGGATAAAGAAGAATGCGCTAAGTCTTTCCGCAATAGGAATCACAGTGGCTGGACTAGTCACCACGATCATTGTTGGAGCGAGAGGCGCAATCGCAAAAGGAGCTGGCGCTGCGTTGTCGTTCGCAAAGGCGGTCAAAAACGCAATTGCAAGCTTGGGGCCATGGGCAGTGGGGCTCGCCAACTTTGTGTACACTGTGTTGAAAGCGGGGGTGAGTGGAATTGCCTTTCTCGCGAGGAACCTGCTCGTCGTTGTTATCGCTCTGGTCTGGCTGGCTATGGAGTGGTATCGGAAAAACAGAAAATGAGTTTCGTCAAAGGAATAGGGAGAAGGTATAAAAATGACCGCAAGCGGAACGATCTACACGATTTATAACCTAGTTGACTCGGAGATTTACGTTGGGTCTACATTCAAAACCGTAGAACAACGTCTCGCGAAGCACAAGATAGAGTCGAGAAGGTCGACTAGTCGAAACATCAAATTGTACCGCAAAGCTCGCGAGATCGGATGGAGTGAGATGAGAGTCTACGAGATGGAGAGGCTACCTTGCTCTAGAGTGGAACTCAGAGTTTTGGAAGGGGCGTACATACGCAGGTTAGCTCCGGAGCTCAACACAAACAAAACTGGGATATACTACAACGAGTCTGGAGAGTATGATGAGAAAAGGCGTCGAAAAGAGTGTCGTCAAGCCAATGTGGACAGTGCCAAAGAGTACTACCAAACTAACAGAGAGAGAATTCTCTCGAAAACGAGAGCGAGAGGAAGAGAAAGAGTCGTCTGTGTGTGTGGTAGAGAGATTAGATACAACAACCTGGCAAGTCATAAGAAGACTAGAGTTCACCTAGAGGCCACTGACCAAAAGGAGTAGACCCGCAGCTTTTCGTAACCACCAAGGTTACGAAATTTCCCCACTAATAAATGAACAAACTGACGAAGAAAGCTGGTGAGCTCAAAGTCGCGCTCGAGAAGTTTGGGAGGAACCTACATATTTTCATCGTTGGAGTGCTATTCCTTCTAAAAAATTTTTCTCGTAATAATAAATGAACAAGAACCTGTCCCATCACGCGAAAAAGACAAAGTTATCCGACATCGTGGGATCACGTACGCGACATGTCGTGACGATGAACCCGAACAAAGCCAACCCAGGGGAGTCTCTCTACATCAACATCCCCAAGCTAAAACCAGACTCTTGTCTGGTCCCAGGGAGCTTGAGCATCTTGTTCGACTTTAAGAACGCCAACGCCAAGAGTTGGTTTAAGAATGGCCTGTCGAAACTTTTGCAAGACCGACTAACGATTAACATGGCTGGAGAGGTCGTCTACGACAACGTGGGCGAATCGACCATTGAGGTCTACAAGGACCTTTGGAAACCCAAGACTGAACGCGACGAAATGGTCGAGGTAGGAATCGCAGGAGAGAATCTCCGAAAGCTAATCTCAAAGGATGATAGTGGAGCCTCGAGTGGAGACGCCTTGAAAGTGGCTGACGCACTCGTGTACAGTGTGTTTGGAACGAAACAGAAGATCTCCCTCGACAAGATTTTGGGGGACTCTGGGCTGTACGCTCCGTACGCAATGAGCAACAACCCACAGTTTGTCATTACTCTACCCCAGGCTACCGACATCATGGTCGCCCAATCTGGAAGTGCTGTGGGTGGATATTCTCTAGAGAATTTGGAACTCGAGTACGAGACCATCGACAACATGGATCTGGCCAGTGAGATCACCAACCACTACATGGCTGGAAGGTCACTCCCGTACGAACACGTCACACTCTTGAAAAAGAGTCCTTGGGCAAAAGGGGAGACACTGATCAACGAGAACATTAACCTTCCCCGAAAACATATGAAAGCTGTGGTAATGCTGTTCACCAAGGCTGTGTCCACCAACTCGGAGGAGTTCGTCTACCCCAACATCGACAACGTGAAAGTTACCATCGAAGGTGTTCCCAACGAAGTCTACAGTCAGGGGATCCCCAAGATGCGGTACTACTCCGAAGCCGAACGCCTCTTTGGACAAGTCGACCAAAGCGTCACACATCGGAAATTCTACAAAGACAAGTTCGCGTTGGTGGTGGACTTGCGTAGCACGAGTGACCAAACGGTTCACGGGTCAGGGAAAAGGATCATGAACACGCAGAGTGGGATTCTGTTGGAGATTACGAAACGGGCCACAGCCACCGACTTGATCTGCAACATTTTCGTACTGTCGGACGCACTGTTGAACATTACGTCGGGAAACCTTAAAAGTATCCAGTACTAAAGATGGACACTCCATTCAATATGATGATCGTAGGTCCAACCTACTGCGGAAAGACCTACTACCTTCTCGAGATGTTGGAGAGTAAGTTCAAAGGAGTGTTTGACTACATTGTTCTCCTTTGTCCAACCATTCTCTGGAACACGACCTACCACAACTGGAAATACTTCCACGACGAGGACTTTGTCGTTCTCCCCGTGGAACAGGAGAACGTGAACGATATGCTGAAGTACGTTGTTGACACGTACACCGACACAAATACACTGATCATTCTCGACGATTGTGCGAGTGGGCAAGACGTGAAGAACAGGACGAGCGAGCTGGTGAAACTGGGTTACTCTGGCCGTCACTATGGACTATCCACCATCGTGTTAACCCAGCAGATGACCAGCATCGCGAAACCCTACCGAGAGAACATCTCGAGAATCACAAGCTTCCACAACACGAACCGAAAAGACATGCTGGAGCTGATCAACGACTACCTGAACGGTGTCTCCAAGGAGGACGTAGCCTGGATAACAAAAGAGCTGAGGGAAAAGAAACACGCGTGTCTAGAGATAAATCTCAGACATCCCTACGGACACGAAACTATTTTCCCACCACAATAAAGGATGAACCCCGAAGACTTTGTGAACAACGAGCGAAGCGATGCGGAGGAGGCGACGAACCCTGCGGACGGTGCGGAGGACGTCGCGAAAGACGTGGATAAGAAAAGAGAGGAGCTCCTACTTTTAGCGAGCGATGGCGAGATCAAAAAGAGTGAGGCGTACGTTAGGAAGGCCAACGCGAAAACCATTCTAAAGTTATACGCAGAATACGAAGCCGACGCACTAGAGAAGAGCACTGTGATCTTATGTGACTTGTTTTTGTCAAAGTTTTCCGCGATGATGGGTGGACTCGACGCGGTGGAGAAACCAGAGGAGATGGAGAAAGAGTTGAAACGCGACCCTTACCTCAACAAGGATCTGAGAAAACTCATGTCTTACATTACACCCATGATCCCATTCCTTGGACTTTTGTCTGGTGGACTCACAGTGGGAACACACGTGTACAGTCACAAAAAGAAGGACGAACCAATTTAAAAGGGACACGTCTCGTAGTAAACATGAACGAGCTGGGACCAGAGAAAAAGTTCAGAGATTCGGGAACTTTTTCACTCTTTGACCAAGCTCTGCTTGAGTACGACGCAAGAACCGTGGACCAGGGAGAAAGGAGCGACTGTCTCCACGAGTCTCGAGAAGAGTACCACAACTTCACCATGGTTTGTGTCGAGTGTGGACTCGTTCTACCACGTACGAGGGAAGACCCTGTGCACGTCCCTTTGAACCACGAGACGTACGGCATGAATAACATTAGGAGTTACAGGAGAGACTCTCGCTGGGCAAACTCAGGCAATCGTCTCGCGAGTTTCGACAATCTACTGGCGAAAGTGAGAGAAAAGATCGACATTAGTGGGCGCATCCTCTCCAACGTGACGAGTGACTTTTGCACTTTGGAGAGAGAGTTCAGCGATGGGAACGACGCAAACAAGAGATTCTTCAACGTCAACTTTGTCCTGCAGAGACTCTTGGAACGCTACGGTCTGCATGTGGGAAGAGAACAGGGCGTAAACATCCCAAAGAAGAACGATCGACTCGATGAGTTTAATAGGTGTTTTAATAAATGGCTGAGCTATCATGGAACAAGTACCACGACAACCTTTTGAAAAAGTGGGCGGAGATGTCGAAAACCTACTCGATCATGCACTCCCTTTGTGCTCAATACTACTCAAAATGGCACGACAGACTGGGGATCCCAGTGGTTGTCCTTGGGGGTGTGACAGCCTCGTCGATCTTCTCTTCAGCTTCACCACAGGAAGATTACCATAGGATATGGACTTATGTCAACGGTGTTTTGGCGTTGGTCGTAGCGGCGTTGGCCGGCGTCAACAACTTTTTAGGCACGGTTGAAAAGACGACGAAACACCAGAACGCGTCGTTCAAGTACACAAAGATCGCACTGGATATCGACACGCTTCTCTCCTTTAGGCAGGACGAGCGTCCTTTCACCCCACAGGAGTTTATACAGTCAAAGAAGCACGAGATGCTCGAGATTCGAGAGAACGTACCGGAGGTTTTACCTCGGGTGATGGACGACTATTTGAGAAGGCTGGATAGGTCTCTGACGAACACGAAATCAAAGGTGAACACCTATGTTGTGTCTGGGGGTAGCCAATCGTCTGAAGACACTAGCGACTTCGTCGACGGAGATGTCGAGCGGGGGAGAAAGACGAGCGTAGCGCATCTTGCCGACTTTGTGGACAAAAAGTCGTCAGCGGTGGTTGCTGCAAGCGAGAGGATGCAGACGATCCATAGCGACAGTGAGGAGGAGGAAGAGAAGTAGAAAACTATAATACCTAAGAAGGGTATTATATTTTGAGAGGTCGTCTCTAATCGCTGGTGAACTATAGATGAAAATCTCTAAAGTGCCTTCGATGCATCTCCATCTTATGTTTGGCAAACTCCTTTCCTCCACCAGGGACAACAACATTGCACTTTGAACAAAAGTTTCTCGTTACTGGTCTCGTGTTATGGGCGACCTTCGTGTGGAGTCTCATCCCGGTCTTCGTCGCTTTGTGACCACAATCGGCGCAAACAGAATAGTCTGAAACTTTCACTCCTGCGAGTTTCGATAGTTTACGTGGCATTTTGGTTGAATTAAGGAGACTCGAGACCAAATTTCAATCTCATAAAGGAGGAGGAGGAGGAGATTTTGAGAAAAATCTCAACTCTAAAATCAAAACGAGCGTCCTAGTCAAAAACGTCAACAACCGCTGACCAAAGTTTTTGATTGACAATCAAAAAGAGAAAGGGGGCGGGGCGTCATTGCTAATTAGCATAGTGAAACGTGAGACAAGTTTTGATTGACAGGTGGGGTGGAATGTGATGACGTCATAGAATGGAATGTGGTTTTATGAATAAATTAAAAAGTGAGATTTGGGTTTGAAATTCGCTTTTTTTTTATGAGATTTTTGGAGATTTTTCTAGGTTTTATGAAATTTTGGGCTGAAACTCTCATATTACTACTACTAATATTCCTGACTGAGTGTTCACAATCCTTTTTCCAGTGGCGACTTTCACGTTATCTTCGATAGATCTAAGGTCAACAACTAAAGCGAAACCGTCTTTGTAAAACTTTTGGACAGTCATATGCTGGTCAGAGTCTAGTCCTTGCCCTAATAGTCTTTTCGCTTCTCCCCAGAGTCTTGATTTCGGTATTCCTTGACTGTAGACCATGTTCGGCACACCTTCGATAGTGAGTTTGACTGACTCTATGTTTGGGTAGACGAACTCCTCGCTGTCAGTTCTTATCTTATTTGTGAATAGTAGAACGACAGCTTTCATCGATTTTCTCGGTAGGTTAATATTCTCATTTACGAGTGTGGTTCCTTTGTCCCACTCCACAGTCTTCATTAGTGTGACGTGTTCATATGATAGAGATCTACCTGATGCGTACAGAGACGACACTTCGCTAGCAATCTCTTGACTCTCGATAGTTTCATACTCTAACTCAAGGTTCTCCAACATGTAGCCAGCCACAGCTGATCCAGATTGAGCCACCATAATATCAGACGCTTTAGGTAGTGTGATTATATACCTGAAGTTGTTGTTCATGTTGTATGGTGCATATAGACCGTGATCTTCTAGAATCTTGTCGACTCGAATCTTTTGTTTAGTGTCGTGGATAGAGAACATCAGACCGTCGCTAACTTTTTGCACGTCTCCACTGGCAGCGCCACTGTCGTCCTTCGAGATTAACTTTCGAAGGTTCTCGTTTGCTACACCATATTCGACCATCTGGTCTCGCTCACTGTTAGATTTCCAGAGGTCTTTGTACGTGCCGATGACGCTTTCACCACTATTGTCGTACACGGACTCGCCAGCTAGTTTTATCACCAGTCTCTCAAGTAGTAGTCTTGAGAGGTTATTAAGAAACCATGATTTAACGTTCGAACTTTTAAAGTCGAATAGTAGATGGAGACTGGAGGGTATCAAACAAGTGTTACCTTTCGTTTTCGGGATGTCGATGTATAACTCCTCCCCTGGATTGGCTTTGTTGGGGTTTAGCGTTACAACGTGACGGGTTCTTGTACCTTTGATAGCGGATATTTCGCGACGTCTATATCCAGGAAGCAACTCTTTTTCACTAGTGTTCATGCTATATCATAACACGTGTTTTATTTCCTTTGTTTGTACTGATCGTAGACGAACCAAGCTAGTGCTATCGCTAGGATCCATAGATTAGACGCTAACCAAGATATACCTGCAGCTCCCCACTTTAGCACAGTCGCCACCGTGTTTAGCAGTCCAGCCAGTAGAGGACCAGCCTTTGTGGCTAGATTAGCTATAGCTTTCCCTAATTTCCCAAGTGCTTGACCACCTTTGAAGACAACACTTCTAGCAGATATTATGATTGTGGTGATAAAAGAGGCTATGGTTATTCCCATAGCTGAGGCGCCTAACCAATTTTCTTTAAACCACTCCTTTACTTTTTGTAACCGAGTAATGTCCTCTTCCTGTTGTTCTCTAACCTCCTCACGTTCCAATTGGTCTAAGGTTCTGTCCCTAGCTGTCTTGAGACCTACCAATCGTTCGTTCAACTCGAGCTCCTCTGTGGAACCAACTTCCTCTCTGTTGAGAAGGTCTACAGTCTTGTTAATAGCGTCCTGAAAATAGTCAGCTTGCGCTCTTAGAAATTGTGGTCTAGTGTCTGGATCGATTGTATCACTTGAGTTTAGGACGCCTCTTAACTCGCTACTTTCTTTTTCTGTTAACCCAAATACGTTATCTTGGTTCGCTTCTGTTTCAATTACTGGGAAGTCTTCACTTGAAACTGTGGTGTCTTCTGTTATATCGTCAGTTGTTGGGGTGTCTACTGTTCTAGCGTCAGTTGTTGTTGTGTCGGGGATTTGTTTCAACTAACTTCTTAAACTGCTCAATCGCACTCTTACTTTTAGTGTCTGTACTGTAGATTAAACCGTTTTTTTCCAGGTTTTAGTATTAGTTTAGGTTTTAAATATTCACCGTCTTCTCCTACCGGTTTGAAAAGAATAGAACCTGAGGGTGTCACATATGACCTATTGACTATATTCCTTGACACATCGTCATGACTGAGTCTTTTTTTATACAACCTATGTATTTTTTCTATCTATTAGATTGGTTCTTTTTACACCGTTTATTACTAACTTTCTATTGTCTACTTTTAGTTCTTTCAGTCTTCTTTCGATTTCGTTCTTCTCTTCGAAAGCTAAATTGAAGCTCTCGTCGTGGACATCACCGTATGTTGCCGGTTCAGCAAACACTACTGCTGGGGCGGTGGACACTACTACCCTTACTAGTGATTAACACTGTTTTACCATCTTTTCCGCCTGTGAATAATGTCTCCGCATATTTGATTCTGTCTTGTACTCTGTTTGATATGTCTCTCTTCTCTATCTCTCGTTTTACCCTAGTGATTCTGTCGCGCATACCACTATATTCTGGTCCTATCTCGTCTTCTGTGAGTATACTATCGAGCATGTTGAACTCTTCTTCTAACTGTTTGTCTGTATATTTCATCAAACTTGTCACGGTCTTGCATTTCGATTTTGTAGCTGGATCGATAACCGTTAACCCTCTAATCATTGCTTGTATTAGTGGTCCTGGTGTGATCATCCAAGGTTACTTGGCTAAATCCAATCTGACGAGTAGAGTGGAGCACTGTAAGTTCGCACATACTAGCTACAAAAAGATACTGACACAACTAAGATCGTATCTTAGAGGTCTTCCTTACAATGAGTCAATGTTCCTCTCAGACGTTAAAGTGTTGGACGATAACGTGACTGACTTATGCCCACCAATTAATGGAATGGTGAAAAGGTACAATAGAATATACGACGAGACCAACGTTCCAAAATAGGGTAAGATACAAAGGGTGACTCACCCCACACGGCCACACATAGTCGGTCTACATATCAGAACTAGGAGCGTGTTCCACATGAAAGACGATGAGAGCTGACACCTTAAAACAAGACGTTGGTTGGTAAACGTTTGTATTGAGCAGTTATTTTTTAAGAATAGCTGACACCCCGTTTTGGGGTGTCAGCTTTCCCTAGAATAAAAACACTACTTTAAGTTTAAAATAAAACATACGTTATATTATAGGCGATGAGTATCACTAAAATATTTAGAAATAACGACATGTCAGTCACTGCTACAAAAGATGGAGACAATGTTTGGTTCTACGGAAAAGAAATTGCAGAGATTTTAGGATACAAGAGACCGTGTAAGGCTATAACAGATCATGTCGACGATGACGAGAGAAGAAAAAGTTAGTAAAATAACACCTCATAGTAGATCAATTGACACAGACTGTCAAAACAGACAAGTTTGGCAAATTAATGAGTCTGGAGTTTACGCTCTAATATTCTCGTCTAAACTAGAGTCAGCTAGGGTGTTTAAAAAATGGGTGTTCTCAGAAGTTCTACCATCTATTAGAAAGACGGGTCAGTACACACAACATAACCAACTATCGATTATGAATGAGACAGACTTGCATTATGACATTGTGAAGTACATTAGAGAGTACCACCCAACAATAGTCATCCCAGGGTTGGGGGAGTATCAAGACACATCTGCTAAAAGAATAGATGGATGGAAGAAAGGTTACAGTGGTGGGCAACCAGACTTGATAGTTCCACAACTACACAAGAGATATAATGGTTTTGCTATAGAGTTCAAAACACCGAAAGGTAATGGGGTTATTAGGAATAACCAGTTGAGGGTACTAAGGAGACTAAGATCACAAGGGTACAACACATTACTATCCTCAGACCAACACGAGATAATACATTTCATAGAGACATATATGATAGACTCTAGAGTTCTGTGTGAGTACTGTAATAGGAGATTCAAGAGTGAAACCACACTATCTAATCACCAAAGATACTTTCATCGAATACTCTATCTTTGATACGACTGTGAGATGACTGTGAGATAATCTGTTAGATGGTCTGTGAGATAATCTGTGAGATGACTGTGAGATGGTCTGTGACTAGATATCATGTATAATATAGATGACTGACAGCGAGTCCGTACCTATTATAACGTCGACAACAAGGACCAAAGACCCTAAGAGAGTAGAGGCAGGCAAACGCTTGGCTGCTATATCTAAAGCAGCCAAAGAGAGGAAGATGAGAGAGAGAGTGATAAAAGAGGACGATAGTTTTAACTACGGATACATCATAGGTACTATTGGAGTGGTTATAGCCGCTGGTTCACTGTATTACACGATGAGACAAGACAAACAAGTAGTGACCGAAGAGCCTAAGAACGTAGTTATAGAACCATCACGTAAACTCGACAGCTTTGATTAAAACATATCGTATAATATATGGCATCAATAGATAGAAAATAACTGATGAACGAGCTATACGACGCAGCCCTTGTGACTGCTGGAGCCGTAGCCGTATCCATGGCATCAAAGAAAGTACTAAAAGAACCGTTGGGTACCCCCGAATCAGTGAAGGGTACCCTCAAGCTAGCGACTGCTGTAGGCGTTTCAACGCTACTCGTTAAGTGGGCGCAGAGCAAGAAATACTTACCTATTGACCCGTTCTCAAAGTAATCTAACGTAATACATAATGGCTAGTGTGATAGCAGGTGGCTTGTTCAACGCTATAGCATTCGCAGGAGCTGGATTCATATTCAGCAAGCTAAACCATACCGGCTATGAGACAGAGATAAAGAGACACAACAAAGCATTGGAAAGTCTAGCAAGAGCAAAAGAAAAGTTCTATGAGAACGAGATTCGTCAGAGAGACAAAATTCAGGAATTGAGACAACAGTTGTCAGATGCTAACGCAGACATAAACGACACGAACCACGCTCTGGATCAACTAAGACAAGTACTGACGATACAGTATGATGGGAAGACATTTAGTAAAGAGCCTGAGTTGTCAGACTATTACAAACCCTCAGATGAGATGAAAGAATATCAAACGGTATTCGTTGGAGTTATTGGAATACCCATCGGCTATTTAATATATAGAGTAATATAATGAGCACTAAAACTTTGAAGGAGATGGCTATGGAAGCAAAACATAGTAAAAATGTAATGGAGATAGTCTATGATAATCATATTCGTCAGATGAATGAGATTAGAGAGTTGAGACAACTATTGTTGGAAGTTCTAGACCAACAAAGACAGTATAGTAGGAAGACGTTTGATTCTACTAACTATCACGCCTTCTAGAACGACATTTAAGTTATTATACTATTATGTCTCTAAAAACAGTATAAAGACATAACACTATAATAACTCAAATGGTTGACGAACGTACTATGAGAATGTTCTATGCTGGGTATACATTGGATGAGATTGCATCAAAAACGTGGAGTGGTACTACATTAGGGTACACATTGGACGAGATCAAGAATGGAATTAAGGACACGAGATCAAAAAAGTGGTACGACACAACATACTGTTATAAGTGTAGTAACCACAGAACCCAAATCGAAGATGGTGTATTTAGTTGTAACAAGTGTGGAGAGACTACCTACAGACATGTAAGAAACTTCGTACCTAACATTTGGATGCACAAGAAATCGGCTCACAGTTATACTGTAGTAAGTGGCTAGAGAGAATGTTGACTAGCAAAAGACTAGTTAATGAGAGTGACATACCAATAGTGGTCAATGATTTCATAAAGATAGTGTGGTCTCTTAAAAGAAACAATTTGATTGTCAAGAATATATCGAAATATATTTTCTACATCATAAGAATATGCTCTATAAGAGGTATAGAGTTGAGAGGTAGTTTTAACGACCTCAAACCTGGTAAGATCAAGGCACGATTTGACTATAACCTGTATAGTGTAGTATACAAGGATCTAGGTTTGGATGGGAGAGGAGATCCATACTACGACGAGTGGATAAATAAAACATTTAGTAATATATAATGGCAAGACCAAAAATTTACCAAACCAAAGAAGAAGCTTTAGTAGCAGCCAGAGCTCAAACTAAAGAGTGGATTAGAACTCATAAGTGGGTGTGTGAGACATGTGATCAGTCATACCATGTGACCTCTAAATATAGACACCTGGAGACCAAAAAGCATTTTTAGAAATTTGAGCATCTAATTTTAAACTATTTTGTAATGTCCATACGCATAGCTAGACACACCATCTGGTAGTATATGTCGCTTGTCGTCAAAGCAGCTCAAGGATATCTTATTTATTTCGTAGCTTCCTAGTCGGTGGCTCTTGCTGCGAATAGTTTTAATTATGTGAGACATTTGCTCACCATTTGTCAGGACACTTTTATAGTTGTCGTGTCTTATGTTGTTTCTAATGGTACTCTTCTTGATACCTTTAGCAGTCTTCCCACCTTTTCCGTCTTCTTTTATGTAGCTATACATTTTCGACCTCAAACCTACGAACTCAACGATGGGGACTCCTAATGTCTCGTCCTTCATTTTACCAATAACCTTCTTGTTAGTTAGGTCGAAGTAAGGAGATGACTTATCATATCCACTAAAGTCGAACACTTCTTTGTTAGCGTGCATGTCTTTATACACATCTTCCGTCTCAATCTCATACATTAGACTATCCGTGTCTGTGAATAGTAGTTTGGCTTTGTTGCCATACTCCTTTTTGACGTTATTGTAGTGGAAGTCATACATCAGTGTCTTCGATAGGTCTAGAATACACATACCTACATATGCTGGTCTATTTAGAGTTAGTATTTCTTTGATCTTGTGAACTGCTACCAAGTTATTGTCAAATATTTTGCTACTTACAAATGTTGGTTTCGACGTTAGTTTCTTCAGTTTTTCCTTGTCTGTTACTAACTCCACGTTCACACGCTTTCGTAGATTCTCCATAGTCTTTCCAAACACACTATTATTCATGAGCTTGAAAAAGTCTTTCTCAAAGTCATTCCTTGCTTGGGTTCTCTTGTCTGTATTAAAGTCGATATATTGCTTGAGCCATGACTGATCGAACTGAAGTACTCTATGTATCTTCTTAACCTTCATTCCCAAACTCTTATATAATTGTAGGTTTCTATAGTGAACTACGTACTTACTCTTACCATTTAGGTTATAGGCACAAGTTTTGCAACCTCTCCTACAGATATCTTAAACTTATTTTGGATTGTCTTACAATAGTTTGACAACATATCACTACTTACTTTCATCCTCTCAGGGGCTAAAGGATAGTCGTTGTGTAAGTCGTGTAACTCCTTTGGATACTCCATATCAACCTCGAGTATCAACCCCTTGTCTGAGTCGTCGCTATACTCGTCTAGACTGTTAATGTCAAAACCCTCGACCCACTCAAACCCACCAGTCGGTAGATACTGACACATAGCCCAACCATAAAGGTTATTAGCATCTAGATATACGATGTGTTTCGATGGTTTACTACTATCATACCCCTTCATGTACTTGTTGTTAGCCTTACCATATCTATGCGTGATACAAGAGACACCACCTCGCATTCCTTTCTCAATAAACTGAAACATATCAATGTCAGTCATCAACTCTAGTTCCACTCCTGTCATCTTTAGAGCAGCGTCCCACGATAGTCCAGGTGATGTGAAGTAATGACAAGGATCTAACTGGTAGTACTGTTTACACGTTCTTCTAAAGTTCTCGAACACATCAGCCAGTAGTAATACGTCAGACTTAAGGTATAGGTCGTGGTACTCACCCATATTATCCACACCCATTGTCTCCCACACTTCCTGAGCGTGCTCGTAGTCTGTGTCTGACACATGCTCGTCGTTTAGGATGCTGTAGAAACTCTCCTTTGATGGCAACTCAAGTTCGTTAAACTTATCGAAACTATCCATATAGTCATATGGGTACACACCTTTTCGCGACACCAACTCTAGCTCCTTACCTTGAAATAGTTCAGACGTGTACTTGAGACATTCCTTTGGTAGGTTGTTCACTAGGTTGGCTAGACTAGAGCTCATGAATTGGAAACTATCTAGAAACACTAGATGTTTACCTAACATGAATGCCATATATTTCTCCATATTATTTGGTATGACGTTGATTTTCTGACCTAGCTTACCTATCTCTTGCATTATGAAGTGGCTATCGTATCCTCTTAGATTGTGAAATATTACAGGTATCTTACCAGTCAGTCTATAGTTTCTGTTGCATAACTGATGTGCTGAACCTCTATACTTACCAGTTACATGACAATGATCTCTAACTCTCACGTCTCCACGTTTATATTTCCTATCACAAATATGACATTTAGTCGCTTCCTTGAAGTTAACCTTATCAGCTCTGGTCATAACCATATCCTTATTAAAATGCTCCTTTCTAACTTTCTTGCAGTATTTAACCTCCTCTAACATCTTTTTCATGAACTTCCTAACCGCGTTCTTACCTCGAAACATCTCTACTGGTTTACTATACTTATCGTCATAACAACACACTACTTTGTACCCATACCCACAGTCCGTATGTCTTTGGTACTCACTAGTGTACGATCCTGTGAGTGGTGTCACGTTATCGACCTTCTCTGTGATAGCCTCAAAGTCTGCATATATTACGAATGGTACTTCTAATTGTTTGTGGTAATTTACATACTCAAGAGTGCTGTCTTCTTCGACTGGCATCTTGATCGCTTGCTTACCATTTACCACCATACAAACCTCCTTATGATTCTCTAGAATCTCATTGGTAGTAAAACATTGAAGACAGTACCTACAGAAATTCTTGCGACACTTGTGATTAGACTGACCGCACATAAACCTACCAAAGTCTTTGATGTACACGTAGTGTCGTTTAACACCATTCGTTATTAGCAGTAGGTCCATATGATCCTCACACTTCTCCTCAGAAACGTAGATAGGGAATGGCTGCTTGTCCTCATACCCAAACACGCTGATGCTAATATCATTCTGCCTCTCTATCTTGTTGTACTGTTTCGTATCCACTGGAAATCTCACTCCGTCATAATTGACAGAACCTACGTTCTTCTTGTGCTTCGACACTCTCTGAGGATCCTTTACTACAGGACACTTGTGCAACACGTGACACCACATAAAACACTTGTCATCGTTGTTCTTTATATTAATCAAACCTTTCGACGCGTTCCTCAACTCTTCCGGTAGCTCAATATAACTCGATCCTTTAAGAGGTTTATACACTACCACATTAATATAGTGGTCGTTAACACTGTCTACAACCCACCCAGACCCTTCTGACAACCATACAGCTATACGATTTACTATCTCCTCACTAGCTTGTCTCGTAGTCCCACTAATATCAACACTACTAGTCACTGTTTTGACTACACTATTGAAGAAGGCTGTCTTAAACACAGACTCTCCGTCACCAATCTCTTTCTCTAAAGTTACTTTCAATGTCTCAGAAAACTTTAAACCTTTCAGTCTCTCTAACTCTTTCTTTAAAGTCGAGCCCACTACTCCTCTAGTATTGACTAGTTGTTTTAATGGATCCTTATTGTCAATCACCTCAACACTATACGACTTGGTGTACCCTTTGAGAGCAACTCTCCTTTGTACTACAGTAGGACGTTTCATCTTAGCAATAAGACTAGTGACTCTCTCGTACTCTTTGTCTGAGGCCTCCTGACTCAATTGTGACCTCCTCACATATCGTCTAAGATCACTTCTAGCCTTTCGTCTGACCTCCCTAACTCTGGTGACTCTACTAATGACGTTCTCTCTAGATCCCTTTCTAATAAGGTCCATCCACTTATACCCCAATGCTTTAGCATCAGCTAGATAGCTAGACATCCTCTCTAGAAAACTCATCTTAATATTCGGTATAACTAAATTACCAGAACCCATAGCAGGATCACGTGCACCACCACTCAATAGTATACCACTACGAGCGACATTACCACCCACAACAGAGTCACGTTTACGTCCAGACCTTTTCATAAGAGTCGTTTTATTATTTAATATAGCCAAGTCCTTAGACCCTTTCGAATTATGAGTTCCACTCAACTCACGAGTTGGAACAAAACCCATACCAGGATCATACACAATATTACTTGACATAGTCTTGTTACGAGCTATATCCTCACCCACAACAGCCCCACGTCTAGACACCCCACTCTGTAGCCTACTAGCTGACACACGTCTCATAGGCTCCAAACCATGCGACACATCGTCTATTAGTAGTCTCGAAAGTGGGGCTAACGGCGAACTTTTTCCATTTGAATGTCTCAACTTCTCTGGAGAACGCAGCACTTTTTCCGTTTTTGGATTCCACATATTTGCTTGAAAATTATATGTGGAATCTAAAAACGAAAAAGTGCTGCGTTAATCAGAGAAAAAAGTTGAGACATGAAAAATGGAAAAATGCGCCGGTAGCCCCACTTTCTATACTACTTATTTCTTTTATAAAATAATACAAGAGAACGAGCAGCAAAACTTAAGGAAATATTTGGCGGGAAATTTCCGTGTTTGGATGGCCTGATCCAAACACGGGTATTGACCAATCAGAGCCTGCGTAGCATACATGTTATTTTATAATACATATTCTCAAATATATACAGGCTTCTTCAATACGTTATTATGCAGTGTGACGTCAAAGTGAGCATCATTAAAGAAATACCTAATGGTTTCCGTGTTTGGATGGTCTGATCCAAACACGCGGGATGTTGCGAGACTTGAGAAAAGCGTAAAGAAACACGAGCCGCTAGGCGAGTGTTTTTTAGCTTTTCGAAAGTCGAGCAACATCCCAAGTGTTTGGATCAGGCTATCCAAACACGGAAAAACCATCAGGTATTTATTTGTCAGCAGAAGGGACCACGCAGGGAGATCCGCTGGCTATGGCTCTTTATGCTCTGAGCATCCAGCCTCTGATCACGAGCCTGCAGGTGGTTTCCACAGTAAAGCAGTGCTGGTTCGCCGATGATGCGAGTGGGGCAGGCTCCCTTACAGAAATCAAGAAGTGGTGGGACATGCTAAGTACCCTTGGTCCAGAGTTTGGCTACTACCCGAATGATAAGAAGTGCTGGATTGTCGTAAAGCCGGACAAAGAGGAATGCGCGAAAGAAGTATTCAAGGAAACGGATATTAAAATAACAGTCGAAGGGAAGAAAACATCTGGGCGCGGCGATAGGTTCACGAGAGTATCTAGACGAATACGTCAGTGAGAAGGTATCTGATTGGGTCAGTGAAGTAGCTCAATTGGCGGAGTTCGCTCTGACGCAGCCACAGGCGTGCTATGCTGCCTATACTTTCGGCTTAAAACATAGGTGGACTTACTTTCTAAGAACATTACCGGACATTCATGACCTATTAGAGCCACTGGAGAATGCAATATCTCAAGTGCTTATTCCTGCAATAACGGAACACAAGTGTAGACAGCTGGATAGGGACGTTCTAGCGCTTCCAGTCCGCATGGGAGGCCTGGGCCTTGGAAATCCAAGCCGCGAAGCAAGTCGAGAGTACGCCTCATCAGTCAAAGTGACAACGCCCCTCGTTGAGCATATCGTATCTCAAACATACCAACTACCAGATGAGACTCTCACTAAGTCGGCACAATGTGCAGTCAAGAGCGAAAGAGCACAGGAGCTCAAGGACATGGCAGAGAGGATTAGAGAGAGTGCACCACCAAAGACCAAGCGAGCACTAGACCTGGCAGCAGAGAAAGGGTCATCGGTGTGGCTGACAGTGCTTCCTCTCCGAGAAATGGGTTTCAACCTGAATAAACGAGAGTTCCGTGACGCGATCAAACTACGCTATGACTGGCCGATTGATGATATTCCCTCCACTTGTGTATGTGGGGAAGTCTTTACGATAGATCATGCCATGATTTGCAAACGAGGTGGATTTGTCATCCAACGACATAATGAGTTAAGAGACCTGGAAGCTGAAATCCTACGTACGGTATGCAGTGATGTTGAAGCCGAACCCGTCCTTCAAGACATCAATAGAGAACAGCTGAGCAGAGGAGCTAACAAAGCACAAGACGCAAGGCTGGATATTCATGCACGTGGATTCTGGGAACCCCAACGGTCGGCATTCTTTGATGTCAGAGTCTGCCACCCGAACGCCGAATCATATAAGGACCTAGAGCCACAACAGATCTACCGAATGCATGAGAACGAGAAGAAGCGCCAGTACTCAAGGAGAGTTCTCGACATTGAACATGGAACATTCACGCCCTTAATATTTACCACAACCGGCGGGATGGGCCAGGAATGTTTGAGATATCACAGTCGCCTTGCGGAGCTTGTAGCTTTAAAGAAGGGGGAACAGTATGCCAAGACGGTCTCTTGGATCAGAGCAAAAACGTCGTTTGCATTATTAAGATCCGCCCTCATCTGCTTGAGAGGTTCTAGGACAATCAGGAGAGTCCCTTGTGATGTTAGGAATGTGGACTTTGATGTCGAAACTATCGAGGGAGCCATTCAATAGTAATTTTATGGACTCGAACTTTTAATACCCGAACGTGGTCTTTGATGTCAGGACTTGTAATTTTATGAACTTGAATCCTTTTAATATTGGAACCTTTTTTGTTTTTCTTTTTTAATAAAATTTAGGAATTGAGTACGTAAATGAACTTTAGATTTTATGGATTAAAATATGTAAATAAGCTTTTTATTCTATTACTATTATTACTATTGTCAAAGTTATTATTATGTTGTAATAAAATCATTTTCTCATTAATTTAATAAAAAAAAAAAAAAAAAAAAAAAAATGTCCGCTGACCTATAACCATGGGGTACAATCTATTAGGGTTTGAATAAAATTGAATTATTAAATTATTTCTCTTTGCAGTTGGTATGATGTTTAGTCAATAATTACTGCTTGACATATGACAGATCCAGCGGAACTCACCCTCTAACTCGAATTGATTTATCAAGTGCTGCTTCACAAACTTTGTCAAAGCGTTTTAGACTTTCATCTATTGAACAGTTGAGGTTTTTCCTAAAAATGGGGATTATGCAATTTCATCACCATCACTGACAAACAGTAATTTCTGAATTTTTTATTTAAAAGTAAAAAGGAACAAGAAAAGAACTGATGCTAAGTTACTTGCTAAATGTCTCAGAGGCAGCTCCAAATATAGCGACGACTTCTGCGCCGGAATCAACCTAATTAAAATTGTTAAAGTGGTTATCTGATGAAAAAACATGTCTTTTTATCAAATGATCTTAACGCTATTACTAATACAACAATACCTGAAATAGTAATTATGTGAAATTTGATCTCAAAATTTGCTATAATTGTATTATTCCCGCTAAACACAAAGGCCAAATAAAAAAAATTGTGTGGTTCTGGTTACCCGACCGACCCTAGTTTAGCTCCGCCGACCCTGTATATATTTTTCAATTTTTGCCAGTGATTTTTAGGTACTCATTACCAGTACTCTCTTCTTACGCGGTTGCGGAGTTGGTAAGCCATAATCCCCGCCATTTTCTTCTTCCGCCATACGCCTTTATGCATATTTAAAGTGCCTCTAACCCCAAAAATGATAATGCTATGTTTGAAAGGGCACTTCAAATAATGAAGAATGGCGCTAACAGTTCTTCGATATCTATTTTCATTTCATTCGATATCATATATTCTCATTGAGGGAAATCTGGGATTTCATTGTCGTTCATCGTTTAGCAATGGTTCAGCAGTGGCCTTGATTCGGGCGTTGTCTAAACGTAATCTTGTACATTTGGTTTTGTGACTAATTGCTTTTCCTTCCTTCTCTTCTGCCGTCGTGCAACGCATTCTCTATGCGTTTCAGGAGAGATATCCACGCGGTCTAAATTTGGAGAATCTGTGTTACTTTAACGGTAATTAAATACTTCGAATCTCGCACACTGCCGCAGCTGCAAAAACGAGAAAAGTGCCCTCAAATTGCAGGAAACACACTTTCAGGGAATCAAAAATTCAAACATTTTCTCGGGGGAGCATGCCCCCGTACCCCCTAATGTACATGTTTCCAATGCATGTTCATATACATTAATGAAAAACGTGCATGTGTAATAATCCTTAGGCTAAACGATGGCAATTCGTGTTCTTCACTAATATTGACGTCATCATTTATTCGGGCAAGTTATGCTCAGCCCCCCCCCCCTACAAAATTTTGCCCGTACGCCTGACTTTTCAATAACTTTTCCCATGTAATACTGAAGTTTGAAAACGTTGCTTGCGATAGCAGAAAATGAACAAAAAAACAAATTCTTCATAATTTTAAGTGCCCTTTCTAACATAACATTATCTTTTTTTTTCAGCATACTCATTAAAATTCACAATTATGGAAGTCGTTGAAGAAGAACATGGCAAAGTTGATATCGAAAAAAACCTTGTGAAAGCTTGGGCCGAATGCGACAAACACAAATATGATCTTCAGTTGGAACTTTCATTGGCAGACTTGGTTACCAAGTTTTTTCTCTGAACTCCGTCAATTTTTCATGCAGCGAAAAATCCGACACAAGCCAACAGTCTGTAACCAGTCGTTCTTTCAAAAGAAAAAAAAGAAAACAGAAAGCAACCAGAACCACACAATTTTTTTATTTGGCCAAATCAATGGTCTCTTTGCAAACAGGGACGTACTAAATTTTACAGGGGGGTGTGTAAGCTCACTTCAACCGACTGACGCACGAGCTTGTACCGACTACATCCTATCGATCGAAGCTTGTCAAAATATTGTCTTTCCGTTGGAAAAACATGATGACATTTTAATAAATTTATGTCTTTGGTGATCTCTCGTTGAGATTACATTTACATATAAACAAAACATTTAACATCAACATTAGATTTGTGAGTCTTATATTTGGTAGTTTGAAATTAATTTAAACTGATAAGTGCTAAAAGTTAATGAATCTACTTGTCCGTGTTAAATCGAACACGTCTAAAATATAACTTCTGCCGACTGAAACTCGTAAACAGATTTTTTTTCGCTTTTCAAATTTTCGCTTTACCCCGGTTGTGACGTCACACGTATATCGAAAATACAACCTTTGACAGTGCAATTAATACGTTTTACGAGCATTTTTACAACTTCAAACTATATTCCGGCTATTTAAGTGACGTACTTTGATGGAAAAGGTACTTATTTTTTATTGCTAATGTCTTTGAAGTGCAGTATTTACCGGTTTGTAAAGACCGCTCAACAACCAATCAGATTGCAGAAAAGCGGCGTTAAGACCACGAGCCAAGCCATATAATAATTCATTGTAATGGCTACTATATTCAACTAAAATAAACACTGAAAACATTACAATAATATGAACTTACAGCAGCTTCAAAACCTTGAACATTTGGTGTTAGGACTGGGTAAGATACGGATGGATGCTTGTTAATCCCACGCATAACTTCACTGTGATCTCCCATCTGATAATTTCAGAAAATTAAATTCAACAACTTGGTGGTCTAGTGGTGTGTGGTCTAGTGGTGTGTGGTCTAGTGGTTACGACACATGCCTATGAGCTGGGAGACACAGGTTCAAATCCTGGTCGGACCTCCACTCAGGGTCTTTTAAAACACAATTGAGGAGAAAGTGCTGCCTTTGCAATAATATCAGCAAATGGTAAGACTTTCGGGTCTTCTCGGCTAACGACCTTAAATCGTAGGCCCTCTGAACCCCTGTATCCAGCCATGCATATCCATTTGTTCGTCCATCCATTCGTCCGTTCACTCGCACTCACTCGTTCACTCACTCACTCGCTCATTCGTTCACTCACTCACTCGTTCACTCACTTATTCGTTCAAAAATCTACATACTGACAGACACATTTAAATTCTCACCTGTGGAACCCACTTTGCAGATACAAAACTAGTAACTTCCACAACTGGCATGCCGGTTTTTGACAGCAGGTCAATGAACTTGATCTTTGATTCAGTGGGGATAACTTTCTGAAATAACACAAAAATTCAAAAAAATGATGTCACACTGACTCACTTTGACATTATCTCAACATATCCTCTTACCATATTTTGACGATTTTTACTCCATAGATGCTAAATTTTACATTTTCTGCACATGAGGTAATTCCCATGTATTACGAATTAGCCTTTTGCAAATCGGAAAATCGGAAAAGAGCTTCTGGAGAATGCGAAGATTTGCGAAACCGTTTTTACGGTTTCGCTTTTATAAAACAAAAAAATAGGTACGCAATGCGTACATGCGTCTGCTGTTGAAGCAACCTCGTTCCCAGGGCATTTTCCCTCTACGGCGGTAGGTCGGAGAAAATGGCCCTGGGATCGGCTGGTCCATTCTATAATGCGATTGGCTAGTCATAAAACTCAATTAATTCAGCCAAGTATAATTTATTCATCTAAATCTGAATGCTGTCTTCAAATTTTACAACAAATTAGAAGTGATAGCTTTCGCTAAATTGGATATATGCTTATTCATACCTTTTGTAAGAGATAACCATGGATGTATGGTGGATTATTAAGCTTGTTAGCTGCTTTTATGCCGACGAATGCTGACATGAAGAACTCTGAAGAGCATTATTCAGGTCAACAAAGTAGACAAAAATTATCATATCTAAACACCCAGAAATTCTGGGTGTCATGTGACCATTTTTGCCGACCTTCCACCGTGGAGGCAAAATGCCCTGGGTACGAGTTATGCTGTACGGTCATTATATTCATAGATCAGGGGTGGCGGAACTGTCGGAGGGGGCAATGGGGTTACAACATCCAATCACCCTAGCCATTTAAATAAGCAGAATCTAGCGCCGTACCCCGTCTTGTTTTGCGTTACAAACTTTCTGATCAAAAACTTAATTAGATCGGTGATCGGAAAAAAATAAGAACAAGTTGAAATATAGTGAAAACACTGAACACTGAACACTCAATGACAAACTACAATAAAAGATTTTTAAATTGGCTGTAAATAGAGGTACAATGCGCTCATTGTGAAATTTGGCATCGATTCTAGCATTGTCAGTCTTTCAGAAATATATATATAAAAAAAAGCAATTTCATATAAATTACCACATGAGCTTGGGGTAGCTGTAGATTTGTGAGCAGATATAACGTAAAGTGACGAGGTGAACGAAAGCATCCTACAAACGAACATCTCAGTAGATAACATAGCGCTCTGCTACGCAGACGCAAAAACCGGAAAAATCGCCGTCCTGCCAACACTGACGCGCAACAAAGCTTGAATGCAGCGAAGACAGGACTGAAAATAAGTTAACTTAAAAGTCTGACTCGAACGGTTTGGCCCAGCAAAAGCATAGCTTCGCGAAAGCAACGCCGCTGTGCATCTGGAAACATCATGTGTAAAGACAACATCGTATTTAAAGGTCAACTATACCTTTTGAAATTATTCTATTTTTCGTTAGAATTCGAAAAGTTCAATTCAAAACCGAAGTAATAATTGAAATTGGTTTCTCGGTTCTGCTTTTATGATCTGTTAAAGATTGAGTTTTCAGTCCTTTTGCTAAACTTAGTTGAACAACGACCGCGTCGGAAGAAAGCCTCGTACTACCGGTATGTGATGTCATAATGATGTCATACGGCGAGAAAATACTGTATATTTTGGTTTTATTTTAGTGAAGTTTGGAATACTGAATACTGGTGAGTGATAAGTGACAAACCAAATATCAAGCACTGGAATATTATTTTGTTCAATAAACCTATTACCTATGACACTATGACGTCATATCTTAACAGATCATAAAAGCAGAACCGAGTAACCAATTTCAATTATTTCTTCGGTTTTGAATTGAACTTTTCGAATTCTAACGAAAAATAGAATAATTTCAAAAGGTATAGTTGACCTTTAAATACGATGTTGTCTTTACACATGTGTCAATGATGTGATAATCCAACCGGCTCCGGTTGCACGTGATCTCGGTGTTGCTGTTGATAGACATTTAAAATTAAATACTCATGTAAATAACATTTGTAAATCGGCCACTTTGGCTATCAGAAATATTGGCAAGATCAGGAAATATTTGAGTAAAAAGGACTGTGAGAAGTTGGTGCATGCATTCATAACATCAAAACTGGACAGCTGTAATAGCATCCTATATGGCTTACCAGATACTGAATTGAGCAAGTTACAGCGAATTCAAAATACAGCTGCTAGACTTGTTGCAGGGGTTAAAAAATCGGAGCATATCTCCCCTGCGCTACGTAATCTTCACTGGTTGCCGGTGAGATCACGGATTGTTTTTAAGATACTAATAATTACTTTCAAGGCTTTGCATGGCCAGGCGCCTGTTTATATTACTGATTTGCTAACTAAATATAAACCTACTCGTACTTTGAGATCATCTGAGCAAAATCTGCTACTCGAGCCAAAATCCAAAACGGTGACTCATGGAGACAGAGCATTCTCGGTTGCAGCGCCAAAACTGTGGAATTCATTACCACAGGAAATTAGAAGCTTTGAAATGTTAAGTAATTTTAAGTCTGCAGTTAAGACTTTTCTTTTTTAAAATTAATAGTTATTGTTCATAGTGTTAATATATGTAGTAGGCTTTATCTTATAATGAAACTGTAATTAGCTTTAAAAGCAACTTTAAGAATATATATATTGTTGTAAGAGCATTGAGACTATTGTATAATGCTCCTAATACGTCTTTATTATTATTATTATTATATCTGTAATAGTGCCATTCTTCTCAAAACGCGGTCGTGCAACAAGAGATCCGAAGAAATACTCCTCAATAAATCCTGCGCTATATCATGAAATTCATTTTTTTCTTCACTTTTACAAAGTTAGATGATATCTCTTTCGGAGGAAAATAGAACCTCAAAAGGTATAGTTGACCTTTAACGCTGTGTCTAAACTAGGTTTTCAGCTACATGGGCTGGAACCACGACCAACACGTTTTTGAAAAATAAAGTAATCAAACTTTACGATGCAACAAGATAATCCACCTCGTATACCCAGGCGCGTGAAATAATAATAACTTTATTTATATGGCGCTAAATCCTAAAGTTCTAAAGCGCTTTACATGAATTTACAAAATAAGAAAATAAAAATTAATAAAAACAAACTATACTAGATTAGAAGTTAAAAATTCAGTAAAAAGCCTTCCTAAAAAGATATGTCTTCAGTTTAGATTTAAAGCTATCAATACTAAAACTACATTTGATTTCATAAGGCAAATCGTTCCATAACTTAGGTGCACAAACTGAGAATGCCCTATCACCATACGATTTAAGGTTAGAAGATGGAAAGATCTTAATTGTCTAATATGAACATAGTTATTAAGTAAGTTACTAATATATATAGGAGCCAAATTGTTAAGGGCTTTGTAAGTTATTAACAATATCTTAAATATTATGCGTTGTTGCACAGGGATCCAATGCAGTTCCTTAAGTATAGGTGAAATATGATCAAACTTATTCCTGCTCATAATAAGACGAGCTGCACAGTTTTGAACTAATTGAAGGCCATTGAAGTGGATACGATAACTAGGCAGTCCATACAACAATGAGTTACAATTATCTAACTTGCAAGTAATAAAAGCATGCACCAAAATTTTGATGTTTTCCACCGATAGATATTTCCTAATACGAGATAAATGCACTAATGTGTCTCTTATGTCCATGTTACTGTCAAATATCACTCCGATATTTCTTGCTGACTCTGAGGGTGTAATACGCTCATTGCCAACGTTCACATCAGGAATCTTGAATTTGGGGCCAAACTGAGAACCAGTTGTGTTGAGCATTGATTTATTGGCCGCCATCCATTTGCCAATGTCCATAATACAGGTACTGTAGATTCGAATAACAAGTAGATCTGTGAGTCGTCAGCATAGTAAAGACATGTCGTGTCTCCTGACAATATTACCAAGAGGATAAGTGTACAGTGGATATAAAATGGGCCCTAAGAGCAAGACAGAACCTTGTGCAGTTCAGATTGACTAGAAACGTGGCCGTTGACAGAGATGATGTCGCTTTTGAAGGTAAGATGTAATTAAACCATGCAAAGGCTCTGTCTTTGATGCCAAAACATGAGGTAAGACGATTGAGAAGTATGCCATGATCCACTGTATCAAAGGCTGCGGATAGATAGACTCATGGATACAAGGTTGCAACACTGATCAGTGCGTTGCAAGATAATCCGAGGTGATGAACGATGTATAAAGAGATATTGGCTTCTTCTCAGATAGGGTCGATGTTGGCTTCCTCGTTAGAGTTACAAAGTATTTTATTCAGTTCTTTCGGAAAAACAAGAAACAACGGTGAAATAGACCTTGATATTATTTTTCGCAGTCCATTTTCGATTTTTGCGTGTTTCTTTCGCTCCCAAAAAAGTTCAATAATGACGCAATTAAACGGGTTTTCAAGATGGCAAACAAAAAATCGGTTTCGTCGGTTTTCGGTTTCGGTAATTTTTTTGAAAAACAGCCCAAGCTAGCTATTGCGAAGCTATATTTTTCTGAAAATTGCGAAGCTCATGTAAAGTTTTTTCCAATAGCATCCTTTATGGCTTAATACCAGAAACTAGTGAATTGAGCAAGTTACAGATAATTCAGACTTCAGAGTACAGCTGCCAGACTTGTTGCAAGGGTTATCTCCCATGTACTTAGTAAACTTCACTGGTTGCCAGTAAAATCAAGGATTATTTTCAAGATACTGTTGATGACTTTCAAAGCTTTACATGGTCAGAAACCTATTTATATCAGTGATTTACTGATACAGAACAAGCAACCATGACCAAAATTCCGAGCAACCGTGGGTCCATGCTTGTCTACGGCTCGACAAAATGGACGCTCACAGAGAGGCTCAAATCATCCTTGGATGAGGCATACACACGTATGCTCAGAGCAGCGCTAAATATATCATGGCAAACACACATACCCACAATTCAACAATTATACAACAACATTCCGCGAATATCAGACACGATTCGAGCACAAAGATTACGTTTTGCTGGGCACGTTTTGTAGCAGGAAAGAGCTTATAAGCGACTTACTCCTATGGAAAACAAAACATAGAAGGATGTCGGTTGGCCGGCCATGCTAAAACATATATTGACCAACTAGTGATTGACACAGGATGCCTTCCAGAAGAGCTGCCAACAGTGATGCCAGATCGTGACGGTTGGAAGGACAGAGTCAAGGAAATCTGAGCTAGAATGTAACCCTACTTGCACTTTAATATCAATTGTAACCGAAATCTGCTATTTGCACCAAAAACAAAGAATGTTATACTCATGACCGAGACAGAACATTCTCGGTTGCTGTGCAAAACTCTGGAATTCATTATCTAAGAAAATTTGAAGAACTGATTGTTTAAATAGTTTTAAGTCAGCACTTAAGACTTTCCTTTTTTCGAATTAATAGTTTTGTAGTTAGGGACTGTACACAATATGTGATGCTTGAGGTGTTTGACCAAAAGTCATGTAATGTCACAAGGGGGAGGGGGTATCACAAGCACTGTCACATGATGGAAAGATGGAAATAATGCAGAATTAACTTTAATTAAACAAGACAACAATTTTGATGAGTATATATGATCCAATATAGCATCCTATATGGCTTACCAGAAACTGAATTGGGCAAGTTACAGCGAATTCAAAATACAGCTGCTAGACTTGTTGCTGCTAGACTTGTTGCAGCTAGGGGTTAAAAAATCGGAGCATATCTCCCCTGTGCTACGTAATCTTCACTGGTTGCCGGTGAGATCAAGGATTGTTTTTAAGATACTAATAATTACTTTCAAGGCTTTGCATGGCCAGGCGCCTGTTTATATTACTGGGTTGCTAACTAAATATAAACCTACTCGTGCTTTGAGATCATCTGACCGAAATCTGCTACTTGAGCCAAAATCCAAAACGGTGACTCATGGAGACAGAGCATTCTCGGTTGCAGCACCAAAACTGTGGAATTCATTACCACAGGAAATTAGAAGCTTTGATATGTTAAGTAGTTTTAAGTCAGCACTTAAGACTTTTCTTTTTTAAAATTAATAGTTTTTTGTTCATAATTAGTTTTATTTTATAAGTAACTTTAAGAATATATTGTTGTAAGAGCATTGAGACTATTGTATAATGCTCCTAATACATCTTTTATTATTATTATTATTATTATGAGAATTTATAGTGGAGATGTAAATCCTTGAAATAAACCTTGGTTTCCAGTTTCCCACCCTAAATCTTTTTATTGAGATTTTGAGAAGCCTGGACCTGAGTTGCAGCTTGATTTGCATCCTGGGATAGCAAACATGGCTGCCGATCTGAGGCAGCATCCTCAAGATTAGCGTGGTTTGGTAAAACCTATTGTTTGTCTATGCAATGTTTGGAAAAAAAAAGAAAAAGCGACCTACGCGTACCCTACTTAACTTTTTTCAGCATGAAATAGGAAACCCAGGTATTTTTTTGGCCCTATGTGATGTCATTTGAGGAACTTTACTCAGAATTCAGGATATTTATATGAAACTTCAGCCAAAGCTTGGATTCCATTGGGCTATCCCAATTTTTCTCTGCACCTCCTGTTGAGGAACCTTGGAATTGTAGGGGAGGGGCATTGAGGTTCTGTAAATTCGAGGGGAGGGGGTAAATGTCACATGGAAATTACCAGATATTTCAAGGGAGTAGCATGCACTAGAAAGATTCCTCAGCAGAGGGGTGGGGATGAATTTTGGAATAGCCCATTCCATGTGATCCAAAAACATCCACACACCCCTATTGAAGGGTTACTTCTCAACCCCCTTATAACTTTAACCTAATTTTAACCAAGTCTCCCCCTAGGATATCTTCATTACCCCTTGGATATCATTAAAACACTAAAATATGTGCCAATTATGGAGAATGTTTTGGAAATTCCTTTGGGCACCTTAGGATAAATCGAGATTCAAGAGACCCCCCCCCCCCCCCCCCTTCCTCATAAGAGGGGTTGGATTTTACATATATACAAATAATACATTAATTCTATAAAAATATACTATTCAATACTAGAGCGCTTACTTGTTCATTTTGTAGTCCATCTCGAGGTCCTACTTCGACAATTTTAACATAACTTGGATATGCACAACGCCACGAGGATGTTGAGAACGACTGTATTAGCTTCTCACAGGCGCCAGTTTGTTTTAGTTGTTTCGTGTGTATATAAATATCTGTTTGATTCGCCCTTGTTTTATTATGGCGTAAGAATCTTGGGAGAAACAACTGTAGTTTTTTTGGAGCACTCATTGTGAGTTGAATAACAACATATTTTCAAAAACAAAACAAAAATTGAGGAGCACAGAATTCTCCAAATTCAGCCATCTTTCGCAGTCTCGTACCCAGTCTTCAGCGGCCCAACCTTGCCGATCCAGAACAACAAATAAGAAAAAGAAAAATTTATTTCGGAAACATTAACATAACAAGAACATAAGAAGCTGTTCTATTTCCGAGGACTTTGACGCAGGTTTTTGATACACTGCCTCGATCGTTATCAATAGCCTTCAGTAACTCAACTTGCAGAGATCTCAGACGATTCTTGATGAAGCGCAACTTTGAGAATGTTCTCTCGCATGACTCAACTGTGCATGGGAGGATGAGCTTGGGTGTGTGACATTATGGCAGGGGCGCAACTAGAAAATTTCGAGGGCAGGGGTTGAACGCCAAAAAAGGGAAAAGTTTCTCAGTCATTGGGCTAACTGCAACCTCTAGGGGGGTCAGGGGGCATGCTCCCCCGGAAATTTTTTGAAAACTAGAGTCTCTGTAATGGTAACAAACAGCGTTTAGCTCTAAAATCCTAAAAATATTGGGGTTGGCTTAGCCCACCCATTTCAAATATTGGGGGAGCTATAACTGCCGCCCTTGCGCTCAGTATTCTAAACAATTTGGGATACTAGATATCTTCGTTATGCTTCTTCAAGAACACTCAACAACAACAACCACAACAACATTACAGCAACAACAACTTTTATTTACCCAAACATTAACATGAATGATTTACAAAATATATAAAGCACGTTGTATGAGTTATGACACGCGTGTAGCATCTTTTACAAACATTAAGAACATACTCGGGCCTCAAGACTAGTATTTGTCAGAACAAAATGTTGTTCTGCCACTTCTAATTCAGCCCCAGAGCCTCGCCTCGCCGAAAGATTAGAAAGATTATGAATTATGATTATTATGAATTATTATGAATTATGAATATTATTATGATTATTATTATGAATATTATTATGAATTATGAATATTATTATGAATATTATTATGAATTATGATTATGAATTAAGATTATGATTAGAAAGATTATGGTGGAAGATTAGAAGCCGAGCTTGAAGCCGAATTAGAAGCCTCTGAGTATCGCCAGATTTGAAGAGAATTGTATTGCGTACTACAACAGACGATTAATTATCTGTTTATCTAATGTCTAAGTAAGTATTAGAGGTCTCACAAAAAGGGCAAGGGTTGAAAAGGGCAGGGGTTGCAACCCCCCCCCCCCCCTAGTTGCGCCCCTGTATGAGTGTGTCTGGCCATGCAGGGGCCTATTTTGATGTCCACGAATGGAGTCCATGTGCCATGGCACAATACACTCTAATTAATTTATGGTAAGTCTAGAAACTGTCAGAGGAATAATTGTGGGCTCATAATCCGTTGCCATCTAAACCATAAATCGGCCCTAGGCACTTAGCAGCATATCGTAGTGACGACACATAGTTCCTAGGGTGGCAATTTTTTAATTTTGGACCTACTTGTGAGGAAAATATAAAGGTCTTAAATCACATTTTTTAACAGTGTATTATCATTTTCAAGAAATATCTAATTTTTATTATTCATTTTCAAGAAATATAATTTTTACGCGTAAATAATACAATAATACAAGGATTAGGTAGCCAACTAGCCAAGATAGGGATTAAGTACACTGTACACAAAACCATAGTCAATCGAGATATGGTCTGGAAACTCGGCAAACTTCAAAGCGACTATAATGAGCTACGTTTTGATGTTGAACCGTACTTACACACCGTGCACATCCTTTGTTTTAGGTTTATTAATATTTAAACAACACGGTTGAGCGATTAAACCCAAACGATTCTATTGGATGATTGCTTCATTATATTAAAATACAATAGGTTCAGTGACCGTGCACCGTGTACAAAATTGCATAAAGACGAACAAAAAGATAGAACAAAGACTTCAGCTGAGTTTCCAGACCATATCTCGATTGACTATGACAAAACTGAACATTACGACTTTACCTATTGCTGACCATCGTTTATAAAATATATAAATATAAAGAAAAAATGTAATTACTTTCGTAGGCCCTAGGCACAGTGCCTATAGTGCCTATTTGATAATCCGGCCCTGTTTATTAGTGTCTATTCGCTGGTTGTTCTCATTCACGACTTAGTTAAAAACACCGAATAAATTCGTATAGATTTTCGGCTTTTAAAATTATCTTTTGTTGTTATTCGTTGTAGGAACACGTTTGTCGTCATAATCCGTTATCCGGACCGGTCGATTACGGGAATGTCATTACAAAACAACTGAAAAGTTTTGGAAAAATTGCGAAAAAATTGAGGAAATGTGAGAAATTTAAAAGTGCCATATAATAAAAACCTTACAAAATTATCCTGCCCTAGGTCAGTGCCAGGTCTTCGGGCGGTCAATAAGTCTTTAACATTGAACAGCAACGTCCCCCCCCCCGAAACTAGCGTTAGAACCTCTTTTTGGTGTATATTATTTAGTACTTCCTGTAACTGTGCGTGTGTATTGCGCTGGCAGAAATTTTTTTGGGACACTTTCCATGGGAAGCCATCTGATTGGCTAACCCGAAACAACTTTTTTCCTACCCTAACCCTAAATAACCCTAATCCTAACCCCCACACCCCTGAGCAGAAATTTTTGGGGGATCACTTTCCATGAGAAGCCATCAAGGTCCCATCAAGGTCGCTGACCTTGATATATAACTGGACTGCGGGATCTCCTCAAAAAGTGTCGTAAAAAGATGGCGTCAGTAAGCGTCCTTTTCCTTTAAATTGCAGCGGTATTTAGATAATTGTAGTCGTCATTTTCATTCGTCAGTCTGAGTGTTGACAAGTATTAACTCTTTCCTGACAGGCTGAAAAACATCCAAAATTGAACCACCTCTTTGTTCTATTGATATCTCTTGAAATAACCATAACTGTTGCGAAAGCTATACATTTTCTGAAAGTCCAATAAACCGGCTTTTACTTGTGCTTTTAAATTTCCCAAACAAAATCACGTTATGTTAATATAAATTAGCATTAATTATCATTTCTACAAAAGCCTATCTTGCACGCCCGCGTAGCATCTTTAAAACTCAAAATGCCACCAATCGCAGAGTTATTGATGAAATCAAATCAAACTTGGCGTGTGAGTGGATCTCATGTTCCTGGCGCTTGTTGAATTTCAATTTTTAATCTTGCGTTACCGTGTGCCGTCTTCTACGACCCATTTTGACTGGGCCGATCAGGAAAGAGTTAAAGGCTTTTTGGAGAGTTTTCTGGTCATAAAAACATCTGATACAGTTTGTTTTAATTTTTTAGTCGAGTTTCGTTTTTGAAGAGGGAAAATGCCGTATTGTTTGGGTGTGCTAATGTGAGAAAAAGGACTCCAGGTGACGTCATCCTTTTACGGCACTTTTTGGGTGGAGGCTATTTCAGATACGGTAGAGCACCTAGTCACCAGGACTTTGATGATTGTTTATAATATCACGACTGCCTTGGATTTCGAGGCAGCACTTCCCTTACGCCATAGTAACTTCTAGTATAACATATATGCTTCGTTCTTTAAAAACCCCGCTTTAAATTTCTGTTTCGATTCAGAAAAGCAGAATTGTTAAAAGCAGGGTTATTACGGAATCGAAACAGAAATTTAAAGCGGGGTTTTTAAAGAACGAAGCATATATGTTATATAAACAATCACCAAAGTCCTGGTGACTAGGTGCTCTACCGTATCTGAAATAGCCTCCACACACTTTTTGTGAGTCATTTGTATATAATGGGAGCCCCCAGTCCAGTTATATAGAGAGTCAGACATGTATTGTGCCTCGTGTCAGCGGCTTTTCTTATGTTACCCAAGAATTTCATACATAAATGATACCTAAACCTAAGTCTTTGAAAGAGATACCTAAACGACAGTTAATATATTACAAAATAAATTATCTTCCACCGATGGCAAGTCGACATCATCTTTTATTATACCCTAACACGTAATTCAACAATCAACTGTCTCTATTAGCATCACATGGAAGGTAGCCGAATGTTTTGATGTATTGAACAGCAACTTTTGGATAGTTTACACGGACTGTCCACGTGCAAAGCAAAGTCACTCACATGCGTCTTATAGTTATCTAATTCAAAATTTCATTCATGCAAGTACGTAGGTTGCTCTGATTTCAATAAAATTATTTCTTTGTGTTTAAATGTTTTGTTTGATATAATAAAACACATATTGAGTCCAATATGGCAAAATATTTAAGTCTCGACTTGCAATATTACGCTCGACGTAAATATCTTGCCGTATTAAACTCAGATGAATCCAATAAGTTATAATGGCTTAGATGAAGCCATGTTGCGGCCAAAGAACTCCTGAACGTCGTTCGCGTTCACCTTCTGCGCAAAAACGATATTAAAATAGCGATACAAACGTACATTTTGATAAACTACTCCTCAGGATTGTCTTCCGCGTCCTCCCCGCCATCCCCCAAAGTCTCCACTTCCCCTAATTTATCCCCATTTCTCTCCTCACCAGTACACTTAGCGAGATCGTCAATTTGTATCGATTCGTCGTCGTCCTCCAAACTCTTCTTATCATCATGGTTTATTACTTCTCCATTTTCCTCGCTATCGTTGCAATCGCTAAGGACATTTGTTTCAGCACTGGCGACTTCCTCCGTATCCCTTTCGGTCTCCGCATTACCCGGTGTGGTCTCCACATCATCCCCTTTATCCATAGCAGTTCTATTCTGCGTTCTCTCTTCATCCACGTCGCCTTCTTCTTTATCATCGCCATTCTCTTTCTCTTCTTTTTCTTCCACTTCCTCGTCATCCTCTTCCTCATCTTGGTCGTCGTCATCGTCGTCGTCGTCATCGTCGTCGTCATCATCATCATCGTCCGCAACAAAAACCTCCCCATGTTTCTTTAAGCGATTCTGTATGAACAACAAACACAAGGGCCCGCATGTCAAGTGTTTTCACTGTGAGTTCATACAGGTATTATCTGTGCAATGACGAATTGATTTGTTGTTAGACTACTCCAAAACATATATAGGCCTTTTCCCCCCTCATTTTTGGGAAAGGCTAAAATATATGAAGGCATTGACATATCTGGATAGTTACCTACGAACCAGACTAAGTTAATATCGTATCTTAAATTATTTTTGGCTGGTAAATAATCCATGGAATAATCTTAAAGTGTCCCTGTGATCAAATTTTTGGTATCCCGAATTTTTACATATTTGTAAAGAGCATGGTGTTCTAACTTAACTTGCCAAATTTCAAGCAATTGCGAGTATGGGAAGTCGCCTTTTCAGACTGTTTTTATACGAGATTATACGGCCGCCATTGCTCGAACATAGACTCGATGCGGTGGAGGCTATTTCAGATATGGTATAGAGCACCTAGTCACCAGGACTTTGGTGATTGTTTTTTAACATATATGCTTCGTTCTTTAAAAATCGCGCTTTAAATTTCTGTTTCGATTCAGAAAAGCAGGGTTATTAGAAGCAGGGTTATTACTGAATCGAAACAGAAATTTAACGACGCATCCTGGTGACTAGGTACTCTACCGTATCTGAAATAGCCTCCACCACTCGACGCTTAGGTTGCGATTAGAGGAAGTGACACGTGGCTAGTTGTGAATAAATATAAAGCCACTTGGGGAAACCTTTCTATTGTAACTTGTCGTATAATGTTTGTCCTGTGTTGAGTCTCTGACATCACAATCACATACTCTGCTTAGACTGCTGTGGAATAGCGGGCTCGTATGGAACAAGTTTTGAGCAATGGCGGACAAAATTTGTGCGACTTTGGAGGTTAAATTTCTTGTGATAGAAAGTTTGTTATTCATTATTTTTAACTAACTAACTAACTAACTAACTAACTAACTAACTAACTAACTAACTAACTAACTAACTAACTAACTAACTAACTAACTAACTAACTAACTAACTAACTAACTAACTAACTAACTAACTAACTAACTAACTAACTAACTAACTGACTAACTGACTAACTGACTAACTAACTAACTAACCTAAAATGATGTTCTGCAAGAAAAAATGCCAGTAAACGTAATGTGATATTTCGTCGCAGGGGCACTTTAACCAAACAAGTCATCGGGGCTAGCCCGCTTCACGTTATCAGCCCGTTAGGGTGGCGGGCTCGGTGATCGTCAAGGACTCAAGGAAATTCTCGCGACTAGCAGCTCATACTCAATATACTCAATGACTACCATTACCTTATAATCCCTGCACTTGGAGTCTTGATCACTAAGTAAAATTAATAAGTCTTCCTGTTCTCTCATAACGTTATTTTTTTCGTCGCGAACACTTTCCAATTCCTTGAGGAATTCCTCCAGTCTTCCTTCAAGGACCTTCACCATGGTGTGTGAACCAGCAGCGCCTGCACCTTGCACCGACTACAACAAATAATGGAGCAACTGCAGTTTATCTGTCGCTTGAAGTGCCTATAACGTCGAAACATTTTATTGTCTTATTTGGAAGAACTTTTAAAATGATAAAGTAACTTCTTTTGAAGATTTTCGTTTCTTCGCTTTGTTTTTGAAATATTTCAGTTTGTTTGATATGTAAATGTCTAGAATTTCGTCACACATGCATGACTTAGCGGAGAAGTTTGTGTATCACTTTCATTCTCAAACGAAATCCTTTAAAATCAAGAAGTTTGGTGTTCGGTGGGAGAAACACGCGCAGATGTTATTCACACTTTAGTGTTTTCATTTCATGAAGGCAAAGATATATAACATTCTCAGGTAAGTCATTATCAATGTGTGATGAAATTCCAGACATTTGCATAATAAACAAACTGAAATATATCAAAAACAAAGCGAAGAAACGAAAATCTTCAAAAGAAGTTACTTTATCATTTTAAAAGTTCTTCCAAATAAAACAATAAAATGTTTCGACGTTATAGGCACTTTAAGCAGTAATAACAGGTAAACTGAAAATAATCGAAGAAAAAGCGTCAAAGGAAAAGTAGTTTATTAAATGTTGAATTGAATATAATCAATGTAATAACAGTTTAACAAAGTAAAAATGGTCAGTGAGAAAAAATGAACCCCCTTCTCTGCTCCAATCGAAAAACACGGCACACGGTAACGCAAGATTAAAAATTGAAATTCGACAAGCGCCAGGCACATGAGATCCACTCACACGCCAATTTTGATTTGAATTCATAAACAACTCTGCGATTTTATTATTATTATTATTATTAGACTTGGTGGTATTTTGAATTTTTATGATGTTACGCGGGCGTGCAAGATGGCATTTTCTGGAAAAATGGAAGTTTTTCAACCTGATTTATGATAATTAATGCTAATTTATATTATCATGATGTGTCTTGTTCGGAAAATTCAAAAGCATTGGTAACAGACGGTTTATTGAACTTTCAGAAAAGGTATAGATTTCGCAACAGTTAATTTTAAAACAAAAACTATTAATTTTAAAAAGAAAAGTCTTAAGTGCTGACTTAAAACTACTTAACATATCAATGCTTCTAATTTCCTGTGGTAATGAATTCCACAGGTTTTGGTGCCGCAACCGAGAATGTTCTGTCTCCATCAATCACCGTTTTGGATTTTGGCTCAAGTAGCAGATTTCGGTGAGATGATCTCAAAGCACGAGTAGGTTTATATTTAGTTAGCAAATCAGTAATATAAACAGGCGCCTGCATGCCATGCAAAGCCTTGAAAGTAATTATTAGTATCTTAAATACAATCCTTGATCTCACCGGTAACCAGTGAAGATTACATTACTTCATTTGAAATCCAAGTCCAAATTGAAGGACAACTACTTTACGAGCGATTACAACAGCTTTTTTATTTTGACATAATGAACACCGTGAGATTGATTCAATCTATCAATCACAAATGTGATGGGTTGATTGAATAGAAAGCTGTCAAATGTTCCTGGGAAACATTTTCTAGCTAAAGAAAAAATTCTTTCCACATAAGAAATGTTTTTTATATTTATCACAAGAAAAAATTCTTGCCAGGAGGAGATATTGCTTTAGAAAAAAAATAACTAAAGTTTCTTGCAGTGAGTTTCGTACGAGAGAAATATCCTTATCGTTGTTTTTAATGACCTGATTTACAATGAAATAAGTACCGCTCAGTATTAATAAGTATTATAACACAAATGTTATTTTAAAAAAAACATTATTTTGACCAAGGACCATTATTACAATTAAAATAATTCTCTTAGTCTCCTTTCATATAATTTCATCAAACCGCAATCATTAAAGTGTTTATGAAACGAAAATTGAGATGACTTTTTTTATTGATTTATTTTAAAGAGCTCATCAAACTATAAAGAATGGTGATTGTAGTTCTTCCATACCTTATCTCGTTCTCGAGTTATTCAAGATTGTGTAATATGACCTATGACGTCACTAGTTGTACCCACCATTATGATGAATCAGAAAATCAAGCATATCTTCAAAACTATTGAACTAAATTCCTTGAAACTTTGCACAAGTATACAGGTCACTAAATTGAATAACCCACGTAAACTTTATCGTTGCCATGGTAACAGATTAGTTCCCAGACTCCTTTATTCCTCTCATAAACTTGTTTATATTCTGCCTTTTCTAAACCAATATTTAACTGTTGATCAGTGAGGGATATTTTCAATAGTATTGCCAACAAAACAGAGCAACTTCGAGTCGAGTCAAAATCTTTGTAGGGCATAGTGGAAAATAGAAATTTTTGGCTGTAGGATGAAAGGCTGGGAACTAATATATATTGCTATGGTAACAATAAAGTTGACGTGGGGATATTCAATTTAGTGAGCTAGTATACTTGTGCAAAGTTTCAAGGAATTTTGTTCAATAGTTTTGTAGATATGCTTCATTTTCTGATTCATCATAATGAGGAACTACAAACGCCATTCTTTATAGTTTGAGGGTTCTCTCAAATAAATCAATAAAAAAGTCACCTCAATGTTCGTTTCATAAACACTTTAAACAAATATTCTCATATGCCCTATACACCGGTCTTACCTGTGACGTCAGCTCAGTACGGAGGGATACATTCTGGGACCGTAACGACTGCACTTCTTCTTGTAAAGAACTAAGAGCCAGTTTGGACTGCTGAAATTCGCTCAACTCCTGACTTGTCATATCTGAAGAAAATGCCTTGTTCTCACTGTCGTCGTTGTCTGATAAAATGGACGCGGCATTGGCGACAGCCAACGAGGCTTGATACAGCTCTAACTCACGCTCCTTAACAACAAAAACAAAATCGTTGATTTCGTTTTCTAAAGTGTATACGAAACGAAACTTTCATTTGGCATCGCTATTTCGATGTAATGATGTTAGGTTTCACGAAGTATCGTATTAATGTGCAAGGTTTCCAGTGATTTCGTCGAATAGATATACTTGATTTTCATTTGCATATCACATAAGTCTAAATATCTCAAGAATGACGCGAGATATGAAAGAGCTCTAAATTGCCATTCCTAATCATTTTAGGAGTTCATTTAAATACCTAAAACTTAATTTTCATGTCATAGGCATTTAAAGGTTACTGTAGACCTTCGCGGTGTGATTTGGGGGAACAATATAGCGCTCTATGTATTAATGGAAATATATACAAGGCATATTTTTTATATAAACCTATATACAAGCCATATTTTAATATACAAGGCATATATAAACCTATATACAAGGCATATTTTAACATATATACTAGGGGGCCATTTGGCCCCCCAGGCCCCCTTGTTGCCCCCCCACTCCCTGGGCCCTTTTCTAGACATTACCATACTTAAATCGTTACAGCAGATATGTCAGGCAATACATTGGGTCGGTCACAGTGTGAATGATTTGATTCTTTGACTAAACAATGCTAAGTTCACTTAGTTCAGCTATAAAGTTTGAAGACCTTGAACACAAAATGACCTTTATTTTAATTTACACAAAGTAATGCAGTTAATGCATGGGGGCACAATGTAGTGCGGGCGCATGTGAAACGTAATCAAATTTCAAAATGGCGACAAATAGCTACTATATTTACTCGTATAGCATGTATATAAGTTTAATTTAATATTGAAATACAAGTGCATTACAACTACAACATTAACTTGAGATAACAGTTGTACATAATACATTAAAACACTTTTTCCAAATCTTGTTTTAGTAACTTATTTCAAGCAATATTCGATACACACTGTACTAAGTTAAAAGTGTGTAGTCTTTCACTCTTTTGTGTATTTTCTAGGACGTTTTATAATATTCAGAATTATGTAAAATCTCCACCCAAAATGCAGGAAATGGCATTTCAGAGACTCTAGATTTAAAAAATTTAAGGACCCCCTATCGAGCTCGCGGTATTGTTGGGCCTATATATATATTATTGGACCCTTATCGTTGTTTTGGCCCCCCACTCCAAAATCCTTAAAATATGCCTTGCCTATATATATATCATTGGATAGCTTATATAACTGGCTATAAGTCTCTGTTGAAATATGTTTGGTTGAATTGAAAAAAAAAAAGAAATTCCCACTCGCCATTCTTGAACTAACTCCCCGGTTCAAGAAGCTAAAGCGTCGCGCAAGTTTGGAGTTTTGCATTTATTTAGATATGAGTCAAATCGAAATCGTCTGTTTTACAAAACGGTGTCTGGGATTTTCAAAATTCCGAATACTTAAAAAGTTATCGCGATTTTACTTTTTTCAGCGAGACTCAAGCCAAAGAGACTTGCGAAAAAGGCTTTAAAACGATGAAGAATGAAAATTTGAAAATTCCCAGACACGGTTTTGTTACCAAGATATCATTCTAAATATCTGCCAATTTGTAGACGATTCTGATAAATAGGACTCGACTTGAAAGTTTTTAAACTTTCTATTTTAGCCGAACACATGTCCGGAGAAAACCGTGAGTCTTATGCAAATCTACTTCCTGTGCAAAAGAGAGTGCCATTTTCGCTGCTAAGAATTTTGAAAAAAATTGAAAAAAGTTTTGACCCGCGAAGGTCTACAGTAACCTTAAAGAGCGAGTGTCTTCTTGGCGGCCATTTTATGGGACGCCTATTTCAGTTCACAAACGAATCCGTCGATATTTGATCAATCCTTCTTATAAATTATCCATGTTCAAGTTTTCTAAGAAGTAAATATACCTGAGTGATCAATTATTGTGATATTTTTCGTAAAATTGATCATTTACTATAGTAATCTTTTCGATACATAGAAGCTGCTACGATACTGCTACGAGCGCTTCGCCTCCGAAGCGTGGAAGGCCGGGTTATGCTGCTGAAATAGCGCGAATAAGTTTGCGAATGGAAGTGTTTGATGAGTGACTAGTAAAGAAATATATTTTGTTTCTTCTGATGTTTTGTTCATTTGAATTTGCAAAGATTCAGGAACTAAAGCCATCCGGGCCAGCTTGTTCGTCAGAAACGGCGTTGCGTGCGGCCCGCAGTGGTTCACAAACAAGCGAACCGCAACTGTTCAAATCGTCTTGAACATTAACTTCATAACGCCCCGAAGTCAGGATCGGACTCCAATTTCAACATTTCCAAATAAATCTAGAGTTCACATGCAAATTATAGTTCTAACGATGCGATGCACTGCAATCAATTCGTATGAAAACAAAAACACAAGCGCACAAAGCACTACCCTGACACTCACTCTTTAAGCATATTTTTAGTTTGTTCGAGGGCTCAAAATTGATGCACAGCGGCATTTTCTTTTCAATTTTGACATCACTGTGAACAATCTTAAAGTGTTTATGCAATGAAAAATTCAGTTCGAAATAAACTGTCTTACCTGAAAGAACTATAAAAATTATAAAGATTGACGTTTACAACTCTTCCATATCTCACTTTGTTCTTGAGATATTAAGATTTGTTTGATATGTAAATGTCCTCACTGTGACATCACACTGCATAATGACTAACTGAAAAAGCATGTATATCTTTGGGATTATTGAATCAAATCACTCGAAACATAACTTCGTACGTTTTTAGTATCATGGGGCAGACACACACATGTAGACTTTCATAATTTCGTTGCATAATCCCAAAGATATACATGCTTCTTCAATAAGTCATTATGCAGTGTGATGTCACAGTGAGGACATTTACATATCAAACAAATCTTAATATCTCCAAAACAAAGTGAGATATCGAAGAGTTGTAAACGCCAATCTTGATAATTTCTCTAGTTCTTTCAAGTAAGAGAGTTTATTTCAAAATGAATTTTTCACTGCATAAACACTTTAAGCAACGAGTCACTGACGACTACGTTGTCTCAACCTCGTCCCAATTTTATTTAAGGCTCTTGGTGAAAGCCCGACCTGCAATTAGCACTGCTCATTGGATTATGGATCTGAACAAGGCCCACTAGAGATGTCTCGTAATTTTTACAATTGCGATTTTCCCAAAATGGTAATCCATCCAATTAGTGTATCAGAGAATCGGTGCTTGACTTTTGAAAAGGCAAGTTAGCATCCAGTGACCAATATACTGACCACCGGCTCGGAAGGAAGTAATTTAAAAAACGAATTGGAAGGAAGAAACTGAAAGCAATGAATTGAAAAGAAGGAAATGGAAAGGAACCGGAAGGGATGAAGGAACCGGAAGGGAGGAAGGAACTAGAAGGGAGGACTTGGTAGGAATTGAAATGAAAGAAGTAACTTAAGGGAAATAATTGAAAGGAAGGAAGTGAAATGATTAGGGACTCGAATATGAACTACATAATGTAAGGAAAGTTCCCGTTATTGTTTAACTCACCAATTGTTTAATTCTCTCATCTTTACCGCGAATCTCCTGCCTGCTGTCTTCCAGGTTGTGTTGGAGATTGGCGACTGCATGACGCAAGGACTCGAGTTCTTGGAAGAATTTCTCTTCTCCGTTTACCTTAATTTCACCAGAACCTAGCAAACAAAATACTGAACGATTTAAAACACGCTGCCTGTGCGAAATAATACAGTTGTTAAAGGGGAATAGTAGTACAAATAAATAAGACCCTCAATGGATCATGTTTAGGTAAGACGATATTGACTGGGACTCGGCTGAATGTATCGCTTTTAACACAAACTACAAACAGCGAGTTACATTAGAAAGTTGGTATACCAACTTGGAACATAAACCACTTCACAGATCACAACAATTACCGACACCATACAAAAGACTTCTTCGCACGCACCAACGAATAATAGACCTACCGACAAACAATACACCCACGCTTAAAGGGACACTCCGGCCCAAATACAAATGCAGTTCATATGAAAGATCTTACTGACTTTAGTTTATTTCCAAAGTTTCAGAATTCCTATCAATTTAGTTAAGAAGATATTGCTAGTTGAAGTTGAAAATTTGTGGATTTTGACGCCATATTGGTTTTGAAAATATGACGTCATTGAGTGATTCTTTATCGTCAGTGGAGTTGTTTTGATGGCGATCACATAGTGATAGTTATTGTGAATGGTCTTTGGACGAAAATTAGTCGAAATAAACTATTTAGTTCATCATGCAGGAGCTTGAAGTAGAGGAGCTTCTTAGGCATAATACGAGACACGTCACTCAGTGACGTCATATTTGAGAAACAAAATGGCGTCGAAATTGGACAAACTCTCCAACTTCAACTAGCCACATCTTGATAGGAATATATTGATAGGAATTCTGAAACTTTGGAAATAATCTAAAGTCAGTAAGATCTTTCATATGAACTACATTTGTATTTGGGCCGGAGTGTCCCTTTAACGCAACACCCACTCACATTGATTATGACATACAAACCGGTCCGATGACGAACAATATTGGCCCACGCTTAATTGGTCAACAATTATAACAATTATATTATAACAATATTGGCCACTCACTCACACTAATTATGACACAAACAAACGATGACGTAATGAACCAGACGTATATATAGGCAAACCCTGACAAACACTTTACTTGACTATGAAGATGACCGCCGCTGAGGCCGTCGAAACGTCAGTCACCAACAATAGTCTTTCTCAAGACTACAACAACTTGGACGATCAACTTCACACATCAAATGATACTCCTAGGTTCAAACCATTTACTTCATGTTTCGAAATGTTAATAATTTGACGATATCTGCTCTTGTATACTTGAGAAATAACGTTTTCATTCTCGTATTTTATGCTTCTGGGAGCCGCCATTTTAGAGAGTGCTCGAAGGCTCAAACTCGATATACAGCGGGGATTTATTTTCAATTTTGACGTCATTGAGTACGCAGAACAAAAGACAAGCAATCATTAAAAGAAAAAAACCTTTTAAAAAAACCCAACATTTTTGAATTCACTAACAGAGTAAATTAGAAGCACCGACTTTGAAAGTAGTGTTAAGTCAGCACTTACGACTGTTCTTTTTTCGAATTAATAGTTTTTGTTATTATAATAGTTTTATTGGTGAGTATTATAATAGTTTGATTTTATAATGAAATGTAATTAGTTTTCTAAAGTAACTTAAAGTGGTACTACGATCAAATTTTTACCTATCGATATTTTTACGTATTTATAAAGCAGAGCTGCTAAATATTGCTCGGTCGAAACCGTTTTGCGATCAGACGATGGTAAGTATTATTTTTCTGACTCCGAATCTGGAGTTGTTATGTCCGCCATTAATCGTTCATGTTCCTGACCAGCGTAACGAAGTGACGTCAAATTCTCAACGCGAAGACTCCACATCGCTAATTCTTCAAGTAAATCAAAGTCGTTTATTCAAATTCTTCATCTGAAAGGCTGAACATTTCATCTACTTCTCGAAGAAAACAAGAAAACAAGTAACCTCGACTGAAATTCAGGCGTAGCTTTGAGAATCTGACGTCATAAACAATGTTACCTTTTGAAATTGCGGGCTCACTTGGAACACGTTTTTAGTAATGGTGGCCTAAATAATAGTGATTACTTCAAAATACCATTTTTTAAGTTTTTTTTTACATCGATGATCACTTTCGACCCTGAAATACTATTCTATGCTAAAGAAAATCTAAAAGACGGGGATGAATATTCATCGTAGTGGCACTTTAAGTAACTTTAAGAATGCATTGTTGTAAGAGCATTGAGACTATTGTATATTGCTCCTAAAACGTTTTTATTAATATTATTGACGTCAAAATTTATAAGAAAACTCCAGGTCCGTACTCAGAAATATATATCATATCTATCGTTCTGTTGCTAATATTCTATCGTTCTTTTGTTAATATATGCTAATATATTTGGAACCTCGTAACATGAAATTATAACCGCTAAGTTGTCATACACTGTTATTTTCAAGGAGTTAAAGTAACTCACCTGTTACCCCATTTAGGTGCAGTTAAATAAATAACTCCACTATTGGAGTTAAAATAATCCTTTGGAGGAGTTTTAGAAGAGTTAAAAAATATACTCCCTTTTGGGGATATGAGTTGTTAAAAAAATAGTGCCAGACGAGTCAAAATGCTATAGTTTCTTACTTTATTTTGTTATCAACTCGAACATGTGATGCAGCGACAGGAAAAAAGCCAGTAAACACGAAAAGATATTCATGGTATCTGTAGACTTGAAGTGTCCTTCGGTTCGAAGACTTTGTCGGCGAACAGGGACAAGGACTATGCTTCAAGAACCCATTTGTTTTTGAAGAAACGTGTCTTCCTGTCAACAAGAATTTTTGGCCTAAGGTTTACGCTCATGCTGCTGTCGAGTACAGCCGCCGCTTTTAAGTCTGAATGCCGTACTTATTGGCTTTTTTTACCTTCTTTGTGAATCGTATATTATTGCCTTTTTTACTTTCTTTGTGGGCTTTGTGAATCGTCGAGTACTGTCCAAGTTATTAAACATATATTTTATGTCTAGTTGAGAAAAGTTTTGTTCTGTTCTTAACTTGTAATACTGCAGTCTGCATGCTCAACAAATTTGTAAATCTTCGAAAATTTATTATAAGTAATATACAATATAATATTAGCCGGTCAAAAATTTGAAAACGAAAATAATAGCCATCACAGTTCGTAAGTGCTTTTGCTGATTCATTATATACGATAAATATTACTAGAAATTTAAGAGGGGCGGGGAACCTACAGTAGGTTAAGTTAAGTTAAGTAAGTTAAGCAAGCTAAGCAAGCGCGGGTGGTAGGTATAGGTCACCAGATGGTCTTCCGAAAGTAAAATCTCATCCCTAGACCCCCCAGGGATGGCAGTTAATTTTTAACTCCGAAACACGGGTTGGGTTAGTTTTAACTCCAAAACGGGAGTAATTTTTACTCTGAAAAACGGATGGTTTTGTGACCCCAATTTTGGTGTTAAAATAACTCCTTGAAATTAACAGTGTAAGAACTGGATATAATATTAAAAGGAAAAATAAGAGAACTTCAAAGAGTAGAAAAAAGAACTTCAAAGAGTATTTAATTATATATTCATGGACAACGTTTCGGATGCTGTGGAAGGACACATCGTCCGAAACGTCGTCCATGAATATACGTAAGTACCCTTACTTTGAATTTTTCTACACATATATTATATCCAGACTCGTATACTAGACAAACAACAACAACAAACTAGACGATCACCTTCATACTTTTAAAGCAACACCTGATGACACAAACTCACTATGTTGATTGTTTAATTGATCTTTAAGTTTTTGTATTTCCAGAGCTTGACTTTGAAGGTGAATTTGAGCCTAAAATACAGACAACGATTTCTCCTGTTATCTTTCATGAATTATTAATATGCTTTCTCCCACCTTAACTATCATATCAGGCTGGCCCGACATGACCATTTCAAGTATTCATATTTTTTAAGAGTAAGTGACCTTCCCCAGGATCTGAAATGCATAACTCTTTTAGCCACTTTCAAAAGGGAAATTAATAACTTTTTTAAAACCAAACTTGAACATTACTGCTTACCAGGAAAATAAGTATTATGGTTATATTATATATTAGATATTATATATTATATATTATATATTATATATTACATATTATATATTATATTATATTATATTATGGTCTTGTTTATATCAATATTATTGTTATTATCAATTTTAATACTAATGTTTTAGTACTAGTATATATTTTTAATATCAGTGTATTATATTTATATATATAGGTATATATATATATTGTGTATTAGGGGTTAAGCTATCAATTGGGGATTTCCCTGTTGCTTTCTCCCGTTGGTAACATAAATCATTAAATTCAAATTCAAATTTAGAAATAAGTAACAAGTAATAAGTAAAAACAAGTAAAGAAATAGAAAATGATTTTCTATGTTTGTATGTTGTGATATACACATGCGAGATGTTGCGAGACTTTCTTCACAACATCCCGTGTCTTTATATATCATTATCCCACTTTTTTAATATAACCATAAAACCTTTATCATTCTTTTATAAGATACTACTTAAATACTTTAAAAAAGGGCAGGAAATGTTTTTATAAATAATATGTATGCTACGCAGGCTCTGATTGATCAATACCCGTGTTTGGATCAAGACATCCAAACATGGAAATGTCCCGCTAAAATTTTTTTAAGTTTTGCTGCTCGTTCTCTTGTATTATTTTATAAAAGAAATACCTGTTTTTCCGTGTTTCGATACTGTGATCCAAACACTTGGGGAGTTGCTCGACTTTCGAAAAGCTAAAAAACACTCGCCTAGTGGTTCGTGTTTTTTTACGCTTTTCTGCAATCTCGCAACTTGCCGCGTGTTTGGATCACAGTTTCCAACAACGGAAACCATTAGGTATTTCTTTAATACCATACCGTGTTTATATCAACCAGAGCTTGATAATAATCAATTTATTTTGTAAACAGTATTTAAGTAACAGTTCATCATACCTGGGTGTAGTTTGTTTCCAGTTCCGTGCACTTTCCTCTCACTTTACCAAGTTCTTCGTCCTAATCAAATTACAGAATGACATGAATCAAATCCAACAATTAGTAAATGTGTCGTTGATATATGTCTGTCGCAGATGACGTCATAGTGGCCATGTTGGAGAGACCACCATCGGAATTACTTTTTGGAATCACGCTATAGTTTTACGAACAGGCGACACATAATAACTATCTTTGATTTTTAAAGTAACACTGAGATGAAAAATTCGTCAATCCAATTTTGATTTTATCTAAAAGTATTTTGAAAATGAAACAGAATGGCTTTCTCAGTTTCTCAATACGCCACATCTTGTTCCAGAAATAATCAGGTTTTTGAAGCAAATTAGATGCCCTATGACGTCATTTTCTCACGTAGACAAAATAAAATTCACAAAATAAGAAATATCTCTGCAAATAACAAGTGGAATGTTTTGAAACTTTGCACATGTAGGGCAATGGTGAAAGTGCGCACCACTGTGTGAAGTATAATGTTGCCATGGAGATCCCTTGGTATCAGATCTCTTCCATTTGTAAAACAAAAATTGTTTATTTCTCCTCTATCAAACAACGCTTACTGTAGTGCATAGATTCAAAGTTTCGTACACATGTAGATATTGTGTTCCGGAAGTCTAAATCATCTTATTCTTTAAGAAAGAAACAGAATTAAGATTTTAGTTTTTTTAGTTGGAAGACTCCTGCTTCTTAGTGGTCTCTTTGGTAACATACTTCACATAGTGGTGTGCACTATCATCATTGGTATACATGTGCAACGTTTCAAAACATTCCACTTGTTATTTGCAAAGATATTCTTCTTTTATGGAATTTTATTTTGTCTATGGGAGAAAATGACGTCATACAGCATCTAATTTGCATGTTTCAAAAACCTGAATATCTCTGGAACGAGATGAGGTATTGAGAAACCGAGAAAACCATTCTGTTTCATTTTCAAAATGTTTTTAGATAAAACCAAAATTGGATTGACGAATTTTCCATCTCAATAGCACTTTAAGATGCCATCTGCGGTCATGATCGCTCAACCAGAAACTCTGATTTATTAAACATTCTGCGATATGCATCATTCCTTTTTAGAGCCATGAAAATATGGAACGATATCGATGTTAGCTTAAAGGAAATCACGTCACTGAAATTGTTTAAACGAGGCCTTAAAACACATGATTTCTCAGCTATAATTGAAATCTCTGCAAGTTTTACCCATGTCTTAAGTAATTATTGTAAATATTATAATTTTTATTATTCTCCTTATTGGCTTATTATCTTACAACTATTCCTTCTTACATTTAGTTTTTATTGTCCACTATTTAGGGCAGACTTATTATCCCTTGTAGATTTTTGTAACTGTTACCGAAAAGAGCCTCGGGGAGTGACATTTTCTCGTAATTTTGGATCACAAACTACGAGTCCATGACAGAAATTACAAAGCGCAGTCCGTGATCGCTCCAAGATGGCCGTCGCGAAATGTTCTAGCTTCATTTTTCACAGAATCGAACAATGGGTGCCTCGATCCAGTCTCTTTTGCAGATCAGTGAAAAGAACCAAATTTCAGCGCAGTCCACTAGGAACGCATGCGCCGGGTACGAGCTTCGGACCTGGAAATAGTAGTGGGATCCTCGTTCTAAGAAAATATTTTAGTTGTAAGAAAGTTCTGGGCTGGCAAGTCACAACTCCCACTCCCAACTCAACTACTTAAGCCCCAGGCTTGGAGCACACGTGGCCTGTGGGCACTGGGCAGTGCTGCAGTGCTGCAGGGCCTGTGGCTGTACTGCACTACCGCAGTACCACTGTTAGATGTAGGTGCAGAGCCGGATTATCCAATAGGCACTATAGGCACTGTGCTTAGGGCCTACGAAAGTTAATGGGGACTACGAAAATGATTACATTTTTTCTTTATATTTATATATTTTATAAACGATGGTCAGCAATAGGTAAAGTCGTAAAAATACAGTTTTGTGTACAGTGTACTTAATCCCTATCTTGGCTAGTTGGCTACCTAATCCTTGTATTATTGTATTATTTACGTAAAAATTATATTTCTTGAAAATGAATAATAAAAATTAGATATTTCTTGAAAATGATGATACACTGTTAAAAAATGTGATTTAAGACCTTTATATTTTCCTCAAAAGTGCCCTCAGAATGCAGAAAATGCCATTTCAGAGGTCCAAAATCAAAAAATTGCCGGGTGCATGCCCCCCGAACCACCTAGGAATGTAAGTGCCTAGGGCCTACGAAGTAGTTAATACGGCGCTGTGTAGGTGTAGCCATGTAGGTTAGTCTGTGAGTGTGACAGTCTATGTAGCTACACAAGTACACAACTGCCTAAAGCCTAAAGGTTTAATTAAGTTAACAGTAGGGATGTGCCGGATACCACTTTACCGGATACCGGATTTAACCGGATAGTTATTGACCGGATAGTACCGGATACCGGATAGTACTATTGTAATAGTAGCAGGTTTAATTACAAGGGACCGGGTTGGAGAAATAAATGGGAATACTATTGTCAGTGTACATACAGATAGTTTACACTTGAAATTCAAATAAAATATGAAAAGCATCAAACTGGAACAAGTATATAATAATACATCTTAAAGAAAACTGGAACAAGTGTCTAATATATTATAAAGTGGAATAACTTCCTGCCTCGTACCCAGGGAAACAGACCTAAGCGCAAGCGGAAGTAAACACAGCATATATCCCGTAAATGTCCGGTAAAAGTTTACCGGATACCGGATACTACCGGATAGCGGAATTTTACCGGATTCCGGATCCGGCACATCCCTAGTTAACAGTGTGTATTTGTGTATTAGTATTATTGTAGATTTCTAAATTTTAGACTTTCTTATAGATGATTTTTATAATGATAACATAGCAATATGTACCTGGTGATTTGCAGGGTAAATAAAGATTTGATATGAAATGAAATGAAATTTAATTCATGTTAGATTGTAATTTTTTGTTTCTAATTTTTCTAATTTTCTCGGCATATTAGCATGTATTGCTATAATCAGTCCCGCCAACCCAACCATTCGGCCACATCCATGACTCAAATGGGAGAGACTCAGAGCGTAGATTACGATGTGTTTTTTGATTCTACACTATCCCCCTGTACTCCGGTTTGTTCTTACCTGTTCCTTAATCAAGTCCTTGTATGACGCAATAACGGAATCCTGATTTTGAGAGTTGTTTATTGGGCTTGAGGTTTTCGCTTGAATATCGTTCCCAGGTCCTCCTTCCATCGCTGCACAAACAGCCGCTGTAATATAGAACAGAGGTTGATGCATGGGGACAAATATTGATCTCGGTTCAACGGTTAAAATATATACCTTCTAATTTCTTAAACAACTTGGTAAATTCATGATCAAAGAATACTTGCTCTGGTGTCGTGGCTTGAATCTGCAAACAAGAAAAACATTAGCATGTAGGCAAAATAAAGCAATTATATGTTGTTTTTTTTTAAATTTATTTATTAGAATTTATAATACATATCAATTACAGTATTATAACTAAAAATTGAATGTATTAGGGTTAACCAAAAACAGAATTCAAGATTCCCTCAGGATTGGTCACCCTTTACAAATACAAATAACATATAACATTAATATGAAATCAAAGAGTAAGACATAACGAAATTATACGAAAACAGCAAAAACTATGGATTAAAAGCAACAGGAAAAAGTTTGAAATAATGCTGAGAAAGTAGCCTCTTAAAAAACGACAAGGTGTTAATGCCACGTATAGAGTATGGGAGAGAGTTCCAGAGCCTAGTGACACGAACGAAATAAGAACACTTAAAGACATCTGTACGGGCATAAGGTACTATAAGAGTCAAGTCATCAATATTACGCAGACAACGACCCGTACTTCTCCAAGAAATTAAACCACGTGGCATGTCTACTAAGCCATGAATCATTTTAAAAAGGAAGACAAGATCTGTGATTTCCCTACGCATGTACAGAGGAAGAAGCTGAAGTTGTTCAAGCCTGTTCTTGTAATCTACTTCACGACCTAAAATAAGCCGAGAGGCGCGGCGCTGCACCTGCTCAATTTTGTTCATGTTACGTTTCTTGTATGGAGACCATACTGGACTAGCATATTCAAGTGTTGACCTCACCCAGGTGAAATATAGTAAACGCTTAACGGTGTGATCATCAATGTCTCTCGAAGTCCGATACAATAGACCAAGCATCCTTTGGGCCTTAGCAACTACATGATCAGTATGGGTGTTCCAGTTGAGAGTAGTAGTAAGCCATACTCCAAGATCTTTCTCACTCTGAACAACAGACAGCTGTTTAGAACCCAAATAGTACTGACGATCATAAATTGTACGAGTTCTAACAACTCTCAGCACCTTACATTTATCGACATTAAACTCCATTCCCCAGGTGATAGACCAATTGTACAGAGCATTAAGATCTTCCTGGAGTTTATCTTGGTCAGTATTGCTGAAAATAACTTGAAAACACTTCGAGTCATCAGCGAATAAGGGTAAGTGCGATCCCTGAGTGATTGCATCAGCCATATCGTTGATGTATATAAGGAACAGAAGCGGTCCGAGGACCGAACCTTGAGGAACACCTGATGTTACAGGCAGCCATTCAGAAGAAAATCCATCAAGAACAACACGGTGGCGCCTCTGAGAAAGGTAGCTACGGAACCAAGAAAGGTAGCTACGGAACCAAGAAAGCAATGGGTCCCGAATACCCATAACGTTGAGCTTATAAAGAAGTTTAGAATGGGGCACACGATCAAATGCCTTAGAGAAGTCAAGATATACTAGGTCAACTTGTTGTTTGTTATCCAATGCTTGAGCGAGTAAGTGAACAACTTGAGTAAGTTGTGTAACACTAGAACGTCCAGGGAAAAAGCCGTGTTGCCAATTAGTGAGATTGTGCGAAATAAAGCTAAACGTTTCACCAAAAACACCCCTTTCCAACAATTTGGACAGCTGATCCAACAGGGAAATACCTCTATAGTTGGCTACTACAGCTTTTCTACTTGCTTTATGTATTGGCACTAAGTTGGCATCTTTCCACTGAGTCGGAAATTCACCCATACTAAGGGATTTATTGAATAATCTAGTCAAAGGAGTAGCGATAGTATCGGCACACTCCTTTAAAAGCCTCGAAGGGATGCCACAGCTAGCCTTATGAATATCTAAAGACTGAAGTGCCTTGAGGACATCCTCACGCTGTAGTACTATATTTGAGAGACAAGGTGAAGTCAGATTATAATTCAGTGTAGGCAAAGAGGAGGTGTCAGCATGTTCGTCTAAAGGACTAAAGACAGAATGAAAATAAGCATTAAATAAATCGGCCTTAGATCGAGAATCAGTAGCAGTTACATCACCATAGGATACGACATTAGGAATTCTGCTAGACTTATTTATGGCTTTATAGTAAGACCAGAAACGCTTGGGATTGGTTCTCAAGGACAGACCAAGATTACTAATGTAAAGTTTCTTCTTGTACTTAATTAATTTCTTGATCTCAGCACGCATGCGACGAAATCTAGACCACTGATAATCTGTATCACGAGATTTAGCCTTACGTCTTATAATATTCTTTTTCCTAAGTAGTGAGACGATTTCTTTGTCCACCCAAGGTGGCCGATTAACACAATTAACGCGTTTCTTCATTGCGAATTGGTCTACAATTGAATAGAACGTTTTTTGCCATTTCTCCAAGCTATTGTTGATGTCATCATTGTCAAGTAAAACATCGTCCCAAGTGATGCCACGAAACGCCTGCCGCATTCCATCAAAATTAGCATTTTTAAAATTGTAGGTGACACGCCTTGTTTGTCGAAGGCGTCTCACTTTAGTTACGATATAAAAATTAATAACAAGGTGATCAGAATCAAGAATATCATGTGCAACAATCAGTTCAGAGACGTCATCCGGACACTCACATAATATCAAATCCAAAATCGAAGTGCTGGAAATATTAATTTCATTCGAGGATTTTTGAATATTATCGGTGTATCTAGTAGGTTCATCAACTAATTGAGTTAAAAAGTACGAATTAATCAAGTGACAGAAATCAGCAGCAATTCCAGTGTCATGAAGATCTGTAGTTGTATTCCAATTAATATGAGGATAGTTAAAGTCTCCAATAAAAATGTTAACCGACGCGACAAACACAATACGCAATTATGCACACCGTACGAAACTATACAGTACAGCACAACAAAGTACAGCACAACAAAGAACAGCACACAACAGCACAGCGAGACAGCACAACATAACACAACACAGCTCAGCAAATCAAAACACCACATAACAACATAACACATTACATCATAATTGATAACGAGCAGAGCAGAGCAGAGCAGAGCAGAGCAGAGCAGAGCAGAGCAGAGCAGAGCAGAGCAGAGCAGAGCAGAGCACTACATAACATAACACAACACAGTATATCACAATTGCAGATAACATTACAGTATATATCAAAACACAGAAAAGAAGAGCAGTGCAGAGCACAGCACAGCAAAACATAACACACTATATCACAAGCGACAAAACTGGTGAAGGCTAAAAGGGATGACTCAAAAGGACCTTCACATTTTTTAGTACTACTAATCCTAACCCTAATCTCAATCCTAACCCTAACCTTGATCCTAACCTTCATCCTAACCTTAAACCAAGCCCTAACCGTAGCTATCCATAACCTTAACTAATTAATCCATAACCATAACTAAAAATAAAAAACAGAAAGGTCCTTTTGAGTCATCCCTTTTAGCCTTCCCCGAAAACTACAGTACATGAAAACAGTACAGTACAGTACAGTACAGTACAGTACAGTACAGTACAGTACAGTACAGTACAGTACAGTACAGTACAGTACAGTACAGTACAGTACAGTACAGTACAGTACATCAAAACACAACACAACACAGTACACCACAATTGATAACACTACAGTACACCAAACCACAGCACAGCACATCAAAACATAACGTAACGTAGCGTAACGTAGCGTAACGTAACGTACCGTAACACAGTATAACACTACAGTCCACAGCACAACCCAACACATCAAAACATAACATAACATAACACAGTACACCACAATTGATAACACTACATTGCATCAAAACAGCACAGCACAACAAAACACAACATAACACAATTTCTCAAAAGTAACAATTGACAACACATCAAAACAGCGCAACAGTCCAGCACATAAAATCACAACACAACATAACAACACTGCAGTACATCATAATTAATAACACTACAGTACATCAACACACCACAACACAGCCAAGCAGAGCACAACAGATAGAAACTAAACGAGACAGTGAGCACCTAGATCTAGATCCAGATCCCTGACACTATAACCCTAGGCTAACCATGCTCAAGGTGATTCATGATCTGTAGCATAGTATATACAGCACAAGTGACAAAACTACAGTACATCAACACGCCACAACACAACACAATGTTTCCCTATAATCACCATGAACCTACCTCTGGAGCTTTCGACGCCTGAGTGTAGTATTCAGTTTTATAAATATGGTTTATCCTGTCCAAAAAATTATCAGTTCCAATTCTCTTAGCTATGAGGTGTCGAATGGACTCCCTAGGTGTTTAAAAACAAAACAATGATAGTGGAAATCTAGATTAAGTGTGGAAGCAACTTCTATCTATTATATTCAAAGCGCTTGATTGAAATTTGCGAAGTAAAACTCATTTTTCATATCGCTGTAATGTACTTTACAATATACTTTTTTGTAATGTACTTTTAGAAATTAGCTTCTGAGTGATGGCATTGTAATATTAACAACAAAATTAATAATACATCGATTTTGAGAAAAGATTTCAGAACATAACGATATAAAAACAGACATAGTTTGACGCTACTCTGGCTTTAAAAAGTTTTTTGAACGTAACTTTAAAAGTTAGTGTCCATGACCCAACGTTTCGACACTCCAATCTAGTGTCTTCATCAGGGGTGATCGTTGTAAAGTTAGGATCCCTATTTATACCCTCATAGAACCGATGATGACGTTATCTATTAAAGTGCATATAACGTCTGTGGGAATTTAACATATATGTAATCTATCGATTCTCCTGAGAAAAATTGTAATATATCTTGTCAGCTGAAAATTTCATCTTCATAGACTTTTTTGCTGTTAAAGTTGACGGAAATGACGTCATAGCGGGAATCTGTAAAGAGGTTTTCGTATACACACGTAAAAATCTCACAGGTAGTAACAAGGTTGTTGGTTCAACATGCCTGTAACAGCATTGTCAACATGATAGAACAGGACTGTTAAAATAACAGCACTGTTCAAGCATGTTTCAACATGTTGTGACAGGCTTGTTGAATCGACAGCAGTTGTTCATGCATGTTAGAACATGCAAAAACCAGCTTGATAGAACAACCAAGTTCATGGCTGTTGTAACAACGCTGTTCAACCTTGTTATTTCATCATGCTCTGACAACATGTTGTATCATGTATGAACAATGTTGTTCAACGCTGTTCGATCATCAGCCATGAACAATACTGTTCCAACATCCACGAACAGGCCTGTTGACAACCCTGTTCAAGCTGGCCAGCTCAACCCTGTTCAAGCCTGTCGCTATCAACCATGTTTTAGGCTGTTAACAGGTAAAAACTGACTGTGCGTTTTTACGTGTGTAGACAGATGCCCGCTATGACATCATTTCCGTCAACTCTAATAGCAAAAAAGTCTATGAAGATGACATTTACAGCTGACAAGATATATTACAAGTTATCTCAGGAGAACCCATAGATTACAAATATGTTAAATCCCCACAGACTGTATGCACTTTAACAAGATGCAAATAAGCTTCTTGTAATAAACCACCGTCATCGCGATTCAATGGGGCGTGGGCGGCTATTGATATGCCAAGCCTCCGTTTCTGATGGTATCGCGGATTAGTGGTAATAATTTTGGAATTTTCCTACGCAATCTCGTGGTTGGTTACAACAGCCTTTTGGTGTTCTTTTAAAGTGCCTATGCAACGAAATTTCCAAATTGGAAATAATAACATTGAAGTAATATTTGGTATCGCTTCTTTCGACTGTGAAAGTTTTAGTACGAACAATTAAATGGAAATATGTTTATTTAGCGTTTGTAGACTGTGCTTTTCCCCCTAAAAATTGAGACATTAAAATAGTTGGCATACTTGCACAACCAATGACATCACTCGATTTTGATTGCTTTCTAAACTCTTACCGCAATGGCGTGTATATTAAGAGAACATAAAGGGATTTTGTCGTTCATTTTGTGGTGGAAACTTCGAAGTTCATAAATGAACTATTCACGAATATGTTTTAGTTGTCGAAAATCGACGGTACATTCATAATTACTCATAAGACGGATACGGCGTCGACCATGTATATTTTAAAACAAATAACTCGTTATGAATAAATTTTACACACCCTTGTGCACACTTTCCCACGAGAGTTTAGTTTTCTAAAGGGTGTTTTGAACAGTCTGTTCGATAACAATAAGAATTCATGTAGATCCTATGTCATAAGTTGTGGAATAAAATATGTCTCAACTTTTTGAGCCAAAAGCCAGTTTTTCAAACGCTAAACAAACATACTTTCCTTAATTATTCACCCTGAAATTTTCACAATCGAAAGCAGTAATCTCAAACTTTACTTTAATGCCATTTTCTCCAACTTGAAACTTTCGTTGCATAGGCACTTTCAACGATCGCGACGACGGTGGTTTATTACCAGAAGCTTATTTGCATCTTGTTAATAGATAACGTCATCATCGGTTCTATGAGGGTATAAATAGGGATACTAACTATACAACGATCACCCCTGATTGGGTCATGGACAGTAACTTTTAAAGTCACGATCAAAAAACTTTTTAAAGACAAAGTAGCGTCAAACTATGTCTGATTTATCACCTGGTTGCGTTGGGAAATTATTTGTTGATACAAAAACAGATATAAAAAATAGGTACGCAATGCGTACATGCGTCTGCTGATATTCATTAACGACATATTGCTGATGACATCAGAATAGTAAATAGCTCCATGGAACGCATACATGTGCTGCCACAAAAAGGGTAGATTCTGAATGAGTTTATATCTATACCGCTCAGTTAGTATTTTGTTCACTATCTGTATAATATGCTGTTTTCAAGCTTATTGAGGATTTGTCATTAATAGTGTGTGATGTTAAAGTGTCTATGAAGTGAAAAAATCGCTAGCATTTTTTTGCTCTAACGAACAAAGTAGCACGGCAGGATCGTTCACTGAAAATTTCAAGTGAATCTGCTGCAGAGTCTTCGAGCTATCAACTCTCAAAGTTTGTCCATTGGCATAGTTTAACGTTACAAAATAGGGAAAGACTGGGATTGAATATATGTGGTATATGACGTATGCAGGTGGATCATTAATGTTCAAATCCATTGTTCTTATGCGTAGTAAAGCCTGGTTTACATTTGGTCGCCACGGTGTCATAATGGTTGATGTAATAGAGTGTCCATCTATAATCGCCAATGAGTAAAGACTGCTTTGCATACAGCAGACAAAAGACAAGATAGATCGACACACTTTTACATCGACCACTATGACACCGTTGCGATCCTGGCGACCAAATGGAAACCAGGCTTAAGTACACCTGCATACGTCACAAGACAATGAACCGCGCGTTTCAGATTTCACCAAAAACATTTAGCCATGCCAAACTTTGAGAGTTGATAGATCGAAGACAATATAGCAGCAGATTTACTTGAAAAATGTTCAGTGTACGCTCCTGCCGTGCTACTTTGTCCGTTAAAGCCAAAAAAAGCTAGCGAATTTTTCACTTCATAGACACTTTAAAGAATTGATTGGATCGAACGCGAACGCCACCTAGATCATCAATCATACTCTTGTGACGTTGTGCTAAGGTTAAAGTGCAATTGTATTAGGGATTGTTTAGACCTTACAGAGTCGACCAATACAACATCCTGTCTGCATGTCCATGCTATTGATGTATTAATGACGCTCTTAAAGGCCTTATCGAGAGTATATTTTTTGTATATCTGAAATTACCTTAAAAAAACCTTTAAAATAAACTAATACCCATTTCGTCATTTTGTGTTAATTTTGAAATTTGTTTCTATAAAAAATGTACCATTTTGACTCGTCTTGACTTTGGTAATATGAATTTGAAATTATTGGTTCATTTCTGTCTCTTGATATTATGTTTGTACTTTGTATATGTCTTCAAAATGAACATAGTTGAGAAAAATAGAAAGTTGCGTGGAAGACTCACTGATCTCAAAAATAGGACTGGATTGAGCTTTCTATTGTATTTGAAGCCTGCATATTTGCATAATGTAAATTGACGATCATTAGAAGCTACGAGTTTGCAAGGAAATCAAACTGTGACGCTCGCGAAATAGGTTTAGTGTCTGGCCAATATAGTTTCTTTGTTAACATTAAATGCATAAAATATTGAACCTAATTTGACGTCTCATATTAGGCTTCTCTCACTGGATAATTAGAGCCAACGGCGGCCATTACTAAGGGACCAAAGTCGCAGTAAATCTGTAGGTAGGCCATGAATCGTTTTACCCAGTAATTTTCAAAATGTTTTCTGGCCCTCTTAATAGTAAAATTATTTTATTTTGTTGATGGTAAGAGCACATAATCCAACAAAAAACCTCATAGGATCCTCAGTTGGTCCCTTAACGGCGGACTTCCGGCTTCATTTTCTGAACAATAGTTGCTCGATCCAGTCTTCTTTAGAGATTAGTGAGGAGACAGACTGTAACTGACGTACAAGACCGCGTAGGGGACTGAAACTGACGTACAAAATCACCTCCAAGTCCGCCATGTTTGGCTTCACTTTTTATCCGGCCAAAGACCAGAACCTAGTCCTCCAGTTATATATAGAGCTCACTGTAAATAACATATATAGAACTTCTACCTGCTGTAATCTTTGACACTTCCGTCGTTATCAATTGAACATATTCCTAAAAGCAACGCAGACAATCCAGACACAACTCTCTCCTCTTCCTCGCTCCCTTGATTTTGAATCTGAGATGTGAGCTGATGACGGATGTCAAGGACAATGTTGACAAATTAACAGAAATACTGCTGCGGAGCTCTCAAAATAACTCGATTTATACCCTCCCCGGTCCACAATCCTAGAAAATCACTATATATAATATATATTTGGAATTATCTAAGCGGATAATACAACATGTCATTACACCGTGTTTCATGCCTTGGGCATGAAGATTGCCCAAGGCATGAAACACGGTGTAATGACATGTTGTATTTATAAGATTACCAATTGACGATGTAAATGAGTACGTCAACATATGACCATACATTGCGTGTCTCTTATTTTTTTGCTGTGTTCCTGAATTTTATGGCAACTTATGAAGACTCACGTTTTGGTTTTTGGTGAATTTTAGGTATATATTATTATCTTCAAACAGGAAATTTATATTCACCAATTTATATTCATTCTCATTTTTATATTCATATTCATTTTTATTTATATTCATGCTGCGAAGCAACGAAACGCAAGATTTTTATAATTTTGTTATGGCTCTTTTACGTGTATTTCGTTGATATTTTTAGAATGTTGCTCAAGCAGCAAGTTAAGAGGTCATGTATTGGAAAAATCAAGCTACAAAGGATACGTAAGGAATATTGGAGGTGTTCTGTAAAAAGTGAGAGACCGCGATGGGACAAGATGTTAACCAACTGCATAATAAACTCAACAGTCCAATTTTTGCTTGCACTATTCCACCCTAAAAGCAAATGAACTTAATGTTTTAAAACAATCCCTTAACATAGCCGTTACTTATGTATATCACAAAGAGATATTAATGAAATTAATATAAAGTGGATATGACACGGTGGCGAGAAGATATTGATTTTATGTTCGAGCGACAAGAACAATATCTCACGAGTGAGTGCAGTGAACGAGATATTGTTCTTGCCACGAAAACATAAAATCCATATATTTGAGCTACTGTGTAATGTTCTGTTTAAACTACAAGATATTTTACAATTCTTCTCAAGAGATTCCAGGTTTGGGGATTTTATATATTTGTGATCCTTCGTGTACTGCATAACTGCATTTAAAAGAAGTTTACCTGTGACAACATGTTGGTGCATTGATCGAGAAGAGAAATTGGAGGATTACCTAGTAGGAAAAAAGTTAATATCATTCAAAATATATCACATAAATTACAAAATAAAAAAACAAACCAAATAACAAACAAACGAACGAAAAACGGATGAACATCGAACGCACGAACGAAATAACGAACGAAAGAACGAAAGAACGAAAGAGCGAAAGAACGAACGAACGAACGAACGAAATAAAACGAACGGAAGGGGAAAAGTTGCTTTTAATGCTGCCCTGAAAACGATAGCAATTTGCTTTTTACTATCATTCAAAATATATGTAAACTACTGTTTGAAAACCAACAAACAAACAAACGTACAAATGTCTTTCGTTTGGCCTGAAAACTATAGAACTCTACTAATAACTAGAAGTATAAGTTACATTAATAAATAGTAATTAATAAATAGCCTGACAATTAATAAATAGCCTGATAATTAATAAATATGCCTGTTATACCTACCGACGCTTGTTGCAAGCTGTACCCTCAGAAGTTGCTCCTTTTGATCACCGTTGTCTTTCAGACAATGAGATAATGCTATGGCTGCACACCAGTTGGAAAACGCATTGACGCTATAGTGGAACAAGATAACACAAAGCAGAGTTTGAAAGACCAGTTTAAACACTACGATAAACGGGGCAAATTTATAATTCTGGTGTATGCGATCGAGCATACACTAAATCTATTTTTTCTTTGCTAAATATGTTTTTTTTTGTCACAACACGACAGCGTCCTCGAACCCGTTCTCCTCGGTCAAACTGGCGTCCTCTTCAAGTGCCCTAACCCCCAAAACGCTTTTTGGCTTTATCAAATCTTGACATAAATAAAAAATAATTGACGAAAATAAAAACGAATTTCTTTAAAATCTCCGATTTTTATGGCTCTTTGAAGTTGGCCAAAACGCCATTTCTTGTGGTACACGTCCGTGACAATAATTCGTTACGAGGAGTCTGGAACGAGCGCATTTTGTGACGTCACCCAAAGGTACTCGTATCTAAATTTAGAGTAATTTTCCAAGCACTGATATATAAATGCCGAAATACGAAAGGTAGAATGATAGACTATAACTCCAAAGCAGATCCCAAGTTGATTAACGCAAAATACCGACTACCTTGCGTGACGTCAAAATACATGCTAGACCCAGGGTACTGCTTGTTAAAATCATGTTGTTAAAACATTTTTTTTGTTAAAATCATGTTCATCCTGCATCCTTTATGGCTTACCAGAAGCTGAATTGAGCAAGTTACAGCGAATTCAAAATACAGCTGCTAGACTTGTTGCAAGGGTTAAAAAATCAGAACATATCTCCCCCTTGCTTCGTAATCTTCACTGGTTGCCAGTGAGATCAAGGATTGTTTTTAAGATACTAATAATTACTTTCAAAGCTTTGCATAGCCAGGCACCTATTTATATTTCTGATTTACTAACTAAATATAAACCTACTCGTGCTTTAAGATCATCTAACAGAAATCTGCTGCTTGAGCCAAAATCCAAAACGGTGACTCATGGAGACAGAACATTCTCGGTTGCGGCACCAAAACTGTGGAATTCATTACCACAGGAAATTAGAAGCATTGATATGTTAAGTAGTTTTAAGTCAGCAGTTAAGACTTTTCTTTTTTAAAATTAATAGTTTTTTTGTTCATAGTGGTAATATATGTAGTAGACTTTATCTTATAATGAAACTGTAATTAGTTTTTATAAGTAACATTAAGAATATATTGTTGTAAGAGCATTGAGATTATTGTATAATGCTCCTAATACGTCTTTATTATTATTATTATTATTATTATTATTATTATTATTATTATTATTATCCTCCTCACTCAACTCCGTACAAAATTATAGCCTCTACGCTGACATACCTGGCTACATCAGCCCATCTGTTCTCACCGGAGATAGATTACGCCCCGATCTTTTGGTAACAATCGAAAACAAATGTATATATATTCTCGAACTCACAGTCGGATTTGAATCCAATCTACTCAATAATGCCACCCGTAAGAGACAGAAGTATCAGGAACTAATTACGGAACAGAACAACAATTATGAACAAGTTAAATTTGTGAATCTGTCCATCAGCTCACTCGGAGTCTTCAGTCAACCATCATTAGAATTTATTGAAATGCTGAAAGATCTCAAATTTGACGAACGTTGCCGAAAGTACTTCATGAAAAGAATAATTAACATTTGTATAAGAACCTCATACTATATTTTCTGTAAACGTAACAAAACCTGGGACAACCCAACACTAATGCAAAACTAATATTATATATCATATATATCGTTTAATTCAAGTAGACATTGGTGAACTACCTGTAAAAGAGAGGTTTATCATTGTAGTATATATCAATTATGAATAAATAAAGTTTACATTATTATTATTATTATTATTATTATTATTATTATTATTATTATTATTATTATTATTATTATTATTATTATAGAGACATAGAGCAGACGTGTGTTAACGCGCTCTGTACATGTCCTCAGTTTCAACGAAAAATTTTACTTGAATTGACACACTAACGTCGTATATTGATAATTTTATTAATATTGAATCTAAAATGATTCGTGCAAGCCTACTTGCACTGTTCGCAACCCTAATAATATGTGGATTTTGTGGTAAAGATTTCGTATCGCTGGGCAGACACTCATGGCGCTGTAAAAGCAAAGTGAACTATGAGCAAGAAACCACCACGGATGATACTCCAACAATGGAAATGCCAGCACAAGAATGTCTGCCAGTCATATCGTACACAGCTGTTAAATGTTGCTGTGGTAAAGTCTGTAAAGGACCTCGCGGCCTCAAAATGCATCAACGAAGCTGCCGATCAAGACGAACTACAACAGCAAATGACAGAAGCGTTAAATGACTCAACAAAATGAGGACAACGTAGAACAAGACGATGCTGAAATTCCAACTTCGTATTGCAAAGAAAACTTCCCTATCCTAAAAAAGGGAATTAAACTACCGAAATCGCCATTACAATGGTCAACCGCTAACGACTTTTTCAAACTGACCTTTTTAAACCACCCAATCACACCGCACGATTTGAATAACAACATCAACACCATGGCAACAGTTATATACAACTACTTTAGCGAAAATTTTGCTTACTTCCATCATTTAATATGGCTCAATGCACATCATACTTCACTAAGACATTCTCTGCCATCAACCCAAATAAAGCGTTCAGAATCCCAAGCTGGATTCCAAAATTTGCTTCACCTCAAAAGCCATTTAATCTCGACCCCCCGACCTATCAAGAGATTACCAATGTTATCCGTAAAATGAAACCGTCTGGCTCACCATGTCCACTTGACCAAATATCTATAATCTGTTTTAAACGCTGTCCCTACTTACGTTCCTATCTATCCGACATAATCCACTCAGCCTGGTCTCACGGCGCTGTCCCTTCTGATTGGAAAAAAGCATGTACAATACTTATACACAAGAAAGGAGAGACAGACGAACCAGCAAACTTTAGACCAATAACACTTGAATCCATTCCACTTAAAGTTTTAACATCGTGCATTCGCAATAAAACATTTCAATTTCTTGCGGAAAACAAGTATATAGAACAGAATATCCAAAAAGGCTTCACCCCAAAACTTTCCGGAACACTAGAACATACAGCTCAGATGGCGCATATAATCAACAAAGCGCGCACAAAACAACGATCTCTCGTCATAACATTACTAGACCTAAAAACGCATTTGGTGAAGTCCATCATAACCTTATTCACGAAGTCCTTGATTTTCACCATATCCCTGATCACATAAAGAATCTCATTAGTAGCCTCTATACCGATTTCAAAACTTCCATCATCACAGATGAATTCAACACCCCATTCATCACTGTTGACCGAGGTGTGCTCCAAGGCGATTCTCTCAGTCCTCTCTTGTTCAATATGTCGTTCAATACTTTTATTCAACACATCAAGTCTGAAAAATACGGTCAACTTGGCTTCCGGAAACCAAACGATAGTACTACCTTATTCAACCCAATCCACTGGTTACAATTTGCAGACGACGCTGCCGTTATCAGTGGTCAAGAAAAAGAAAATCAAATGCTTCTCAATCGCTTTACGATCTGGTTGTCAGTGGGCCAACATGATTATACGTGTGGATAAATGTTCAACATTTGGCATTAAAAAGGATTCAACAAAATCGGTCCAATATCTCCCCAAACTGTTTGTAAATAACCATCTCGTACCACGTGTTGAAAATGGGAAATCGTTTCGTTACCTAGGCCGCTACTTTGACTTTAATATGTCCGAAGAAAATCACAAATCTGAGCTACACGACACACTAACCGACATCATGAATGAAATTGACGAACTGCCATTACATCCAAAAAATAAAATTATGTTGTACAGCCGCTACGCACTTGCAAAAATCTCTTGGCACTTCACTGTTTCTGACATAGGTAAAACCTGGGTGAATGAAAAACTAGATGGTATTGCGTCGAAATATATACGGAAATGGCTTGAACTTCCCATCTCAGCAACACTTAGCAACGTCCTACTTCCTCGCAGTAAGTACGGTCTAAATATCATTCTCCCTTCAACGAAATTTCTTCAATGCCAAACTGTTTCGCGAAAAGCTTTAAAATTATCACCAAATGAAGAAATTAGAAACCTATGGACTGTCACAAGTAACCACAAGAATGTGCAATACGACAAGTACAAAAACACAAAGGACGTACTAAACACTTTCAGAAAAGAACACGAAGAAAGGCTTCAACATCACCTTATTTCACAAGGTTCATTCTTTTCCAACATCATTAAATATTCGACTCTCTCGTTCAACTCCACATGGTCCTCAGTCCAAAGCAAACTCCCTAAGAACATATTTAACTTCACCATCCGATACATCAACAACACGCTTCCGACTCGCAAAAACCTTGTGAAATGGGGAATATCACCTACATCTGACTGTTCATTCTGCTTGCAACCTGAGACCCTACTTCACGTCATTGCTGGTTGCCAAACATACCTAAACGAAGGGCGGTTTACTTGACGACATGACTCTGTTTTAAATTTTATTGCCTCCTCACTCAACTCCGTACAAAATTATAGCCTCTACGCTGACATACCTGGCTACATCAGCCCATCTGTTCTCACCGGAGATAGATTACGCCCCGATCTTTTGGTAACAATCGAAAACAAATGTATATATATTCTCGAACTCACAGTCGGATTTGAATCCAATCTACTCAATAATGCCACCCGTAAGAGACAGAAGTATCAGGAACTAATTACGGAACAGAACAACAATTATGAACAAGTTAAATTTGTGAATCTGTCCATCAGCTCACTCGGAGTCTTCAGTCAACCATCATTAGAATTTATTGAAATGCTGAAAGATCTCAAATTTGACGAACGTTGCCGAAAGTACTTCACGAAAAGAATAATTAACATTTGTATAAGAACCTCATACTATATTTTCTGTAAACGTAACAAAACCTGGGACAACCCAACACTAATGCAAAACTAATATTATATATCATATATATCGTTAATTCAAGTAGACATTGGTGAACTACCTGTAAAAGAGAGGTTTATCATTGTAGTATATATCAATTATGAATAAATAAAGTTTACATTATTATTATTATTATTATTATTATTATTATTATTATTATTATTATTATTATTATTATTATTATTATTATTATTATTATTATTATTATAAAGCAAGTATGGTTTGCGGATGACTCGACTGCAGCAGGAAGTTTGCAAGCACTAAAGAGTTGGTGGCAACATCTCACTGATGGAGGTCCTGGTTTTGGCTACTTTCCAAATGCTAGTAAAACCACACTGATAGTCAAACCGGAATTTGTTGAGAAGGCCAACGAAATGTTCGAAGGATCTGGAATTGAAATTACTTCTGAAGGCCAGAAGATACTTGGAGCTGCCATTGGTACATCCAACTTTGTCGAAGAATATGTAGTAAAGAAGGTGGAAAAGTGGGTAAATGAAATTTTAGCTCTGTCTAAAATAGCTGAAATGTACCCACATGCAGCTTATGCTGCCTTTACTCATGCTATTATGGGAAAATGGCAATACATCATGCGAACAATTGGCAACATTGACAGTCTCTTCCAGCCAATTGAAGATGCCATCAACGAGAAATTCATCCCAGCCCTTACTGGTAGAGATAAATGCTCGTCCCAAGAAAGGAAACTACTTTCTCTACCAACTCGCCTCGGTGGACTTAACATCATAAATCCAGTTGCAGCTGCAAACACCCAGTTCGACGCCTCCCAAAAGATTGCTGCGCCTCTGAAAGAAATGATTATTAACCAAACGGAATCTTACAGAAAACCGGAACTGCAGGACATTAAAAGCAATTTGCGTCAACAGAAGAACCAACATCACGCGCGTGTAGCTGCAGAAGTCAGAGAAAGCCTGCCACAGAATAAGCAACGATCTATGGATCTAGTAAATGAAAAAGGCTCCTCATCATGGTTAACTACCCTACCATTGAAAGATCAAGGTTTTAGCCTCAATAAGGGTGAGTTTCGCGATGCCCTCAGCTTAAGATATGGGTGGCAGTTGAAAAACCTTGCCCATCACTGTGTATGTGGTGCAAGTTTTTCGACTGATCATGCCATGATCTGCCCACATGGTGGAATGACTATCGTCCGTCACAATGAAATCCGTGATTTGACAGCAGATTGGCTGAAGGAAGTTTGCACCGAGACTGAGAAAGAACCGCAGCTACAACCTTTATCTGGTGAGAACATTCTTCCCCGAACAGCAAACAGACGAGAAGAAGCTAGAGCGGATATTAAGGCAAAAGGCTTTTGGTGTCGCCAGCAGAGCGCATTTTTTGATGTAAGGGTGTTTCACCCGAACGCGCCGAGCTATCGCAACACAAGCATCGCAGCCTTATACCGCAGACAAGAACAAGCCAAGAAGAGAGAATACGGAGATAGGATCAGAGAAGTTGAGCATGCCTCTTTCACGCCTTTGGTGTTCTCGACAGCATACAAGAGATTGGCGGAGTTGCTGGCATTCAAACATAAAACTGAATATAATACCACTCTAGCCTGGATGCGATGCTCGCTCTCGTTTGCCCTACTTAGATCTGCTATTTCATGCATTAGAGGCACTAGAGCATCATCGGCACATCGATCCTCGGATACAAACATCGAACTTACTATTGCAGAAAGTCGATTATCTTAGAACTTCATACTTATTTTTTATATTTTATTTTTTTTATGTTTTGTTTTTGTTTCTGTATCTTCTAATCTTTTCTTGCTATTTTATTATGTTCATGTATATATATAAATTACTTGAAGAATATTTTTAGATTTTTAAGAAATTTGTATTATAGAGAATATATTGAATAAAATTGTATTATTATTATTATTATTATTATTATTATTATTTAAAAAAAAAAAAAAAAAAAAAAAAAAAATTATTATTATTATTATTATTATTATTATTATTATTATTATTATTATTATTATTATTATTATTATTATTATTATTAGCTACCCGGTGGGGTAACACCTATAAATCGGTGAGCGTTTATCGTATGTATATATACAATTAAAATGCCACCAAGAAGAAAAGATAAGGCTTCTGGTAGAATAAAATGGACAAACCAAATGGTCATCGATATATTGGAATGTCGTAAAAGAGCTGTAGAGCAACATGGAAGAAATAACGATAATGCAACTGGTCGTGGAAGAACTGGGTATATGGAGATTATGAAGCAATTATGGGAAGAGAAAGGATATATTTCGATGGGTCTAACAGCTCAGAATTTGCGAGACAGAGCTGCCTATTACGAGAAAAGTCGGAGAGATGTTGGGGCATCTTCGAGTGGAAATGAAAACCGAAATCTACAAGAAAGCATTGTTTCGCAAGAAAATGGCGAGGCCGAAAATGCCGACGTGGCGATGATCGAAGATAATGCAGACCAGATTTGCATAAACGAAAATGCTAATAGCGGCATTTTTCTCGCATCAATAGAAACCAAACAATCGAATCAACCTGTTATTCTCATTATACCGAGAGCGATGAAGTCCCCGGGGAACCAAATAATAATGAAAGCGTTCTTCTACACGCTGATGTGGCGACGATCGAAGATATTGCAGACCAGATTTGCATAAACGAAAATGCTAATAGCGGCATTCTTCTCGCATCAATAGAAACCGAACAGTCGAATCAACCTGTTATTCATTATACCGAGAGCGACGAAGCCCCCGGGGAACCAAATAACAATGAAAGCGTTCTTCTACACGATGAGAGTGACTTTCAATGGGGGGAAGTAAATGGAAATGCTTTCTGCCAACGGGTAGATAGAGCATATGAAGCGATCGTTCATTGGAAGCGTAATATTTTCTTAATACCGTCCGGGAAAGTTGGCAAATCATTTATACGAGAGCTGGCAAGGTTGTATCAATCTTATGCTGATGGTAGTGCACTCGAACGCGTTGCCCTAAAAGCTAGCTTTGTTATGCAATGTCTTTTATTGCAAAAGCCACACGCCAAGAGCAAGACAAAGGAACATTCAAACCATCTAGAAAGAAGATTGAAGCTCTGGTCAGAAGGGAATATCGGCACACTTCTAAATGAAGGGAAATGCATTCAAAAGCATCTCAAATCAAACACACAGAGGACGGCTGAGTTTGAGAAGATTGCTCGAGGCTTTAGTCGCCTCATGCTGCAGGGAAAACTAACCAGGCCGTTCGTCTAATTTCTAACGCCGAAAAAGGCGGCCTTCTATCTATTGATGACCTGATACCCACGGGAACGGATGAAAATGGTAATACCATTTGGCAAACTACCCGCGACGTCCTGACAGAGAAACATCCTGAAGGAATGATACCACCACCAGAAACACTTCTTACAGAATTAGAAGAAGACACAATATGCCATGATCCTATCATCTTTGAAAGGATAACTGGAGATAGTATAAGGCAAGCGGCGAATAGGACACAGGGCGCTGCTGGTCCATCGGGGGTAGATGCCTACTTGTGGCGCCGATTTTGTTCATCGTTCAAAAGCGCTTCCGTAGATCTTTGTAATGCTATGGCTGGAGTGGCACGACGTTTATGCACGACACCTGTGAATCCTGATGGCATATCAGCATTCGTTGCATGCCGCCTAATCCCATTAGATAAAGATCCAGGAGTGAGACCAATTGGGATTGGCGAGGTCCCCAGACGAATAATTGCGAAATCTATTCTCAAAGTAGTGGGCGAGGATGTCAAATCAGCTGCTGGGGCTCTCCAAACTTGTGCTGGCCACGAAGCAGGGTGCGAGGCTGCTGTTCATGCCATGAAGGAAATTGGAACATCGGAAGAAACTGAAGCGTTTCTACTAGTAGATGCCACAAATGCCTTTAACACTCAAGCAGCCCTTCACAACATCCAAATCATATGCCCTGCTATGTCAACTATGCTACACAACACCTATACCAAACCAATCAGGCTATTTGTTACCGGGGGAGGAGAAATCTCATCCATGGAGGGAATCACCCAGGGTGATCCTCTGGCGATGGCTATGTATGCCCTAGTCATAACACCGCTAATCAAAAGATTAAGGCGAGAAGATCCAGACGTAAAGCAAGTATGGTTTGCGGATGACTCGACTGCAGCAGGAAGTTTGCAAGCACTAAAGAGTTGGTGGCAACATCTCACTGATGGAGGTCCTGGTTTTGGCTACTTTCCAAATGCTAGTAAAACCACACTGATAGTCAAACCGGAATTTGTTGAGAAGGCCAACGAAATGTTCGAAGGATCTGGAATTGAAATTACTTCTGAAGGCCAGAAGATACTTGGAGCTGCCATTGGTACATCCAACTTTGTCGAAGAATATGTAGTAAAGAAGGTGGAAAAGTGGGTAAATGAAATTTTAGCTCTGTCTAAAATAGCTGAAATATACCCACATGCAGCTTATGCTGCCTTTACTCATGCTATTATGGGAAAATGGCAATACATCATGCGAACAATTGGCAACATTGACAGTCTCTTCCAGCCAATTGAAGATGCCATCAACGAGAAATTCATCCCAGCCCTTACTGGTAGAGACAAATGCTCGTCCCAAGAAAGGAAACTACTTTCTCTACCAACTCGCCTCGGTGGACTTAACATCATAAATCCAGTTGCAGCTGCAAACACCCAGTTCGACGCCTCCCAAAAGATTGCTGCGCCTTTGAAAGAAATGATTATTAACCAAACGGAATCTTACAGAAAACCGGAACTGCAGGACATTAAAAGCAATTTGCGTCAACAGAAGAACCAACATCACGCGCGTGTAGCTGCAGAAGTCAGAGAAAGCTTGCCACAGAATAAGCAACGATCTATGGATCTAGTAAATGAAAAAGGCTCCTCATCATGGTTAACTACCCTACCATTGAAAGATCAAGGTTTTAGCCTCAATAAGGGTGAGTTTCGCGATGCCCTCAGCTTAAGATATGGGTGGCAGTTGAAAAACCTTGCCCATCACTGTGTATGTGGTGCAAGTTTTTCGACTGATCATGCCATGATCTGCCCACATGGTGGAATGACTATCGTCCGTCACAATGAAATCCGTGATTTGACAGCAGATTGGCTGAAGGAAGTTTGCACCGAGACTGAGAAAGAACCGCAGCTACAACCTTTATCTGGTGAGAACATTCTTCCCCGAACAGCAAACAGACGAGAAGAAGCTAGAGCGGATATTAAGGCAAAAGGCTTTTGGTGTCGCCAGCAGAGCGCATTTTTTGATGTAAGGGTGTTTCACCCGAACGCGCCGAGCTATCGCAACACAAGCATCGCAGCCTTATACCGCAGACAAGAACAAGCCAAGAAGAGAGAATACGGAGATAGGATCAGAGAAGTTGAGCATGCCTCTTTCACGCCTTTGGTGTTCTCGACAACTGGGGGAATCAGTAAAGAAACGACTGTAGCATACAAGAGATTGGCGGAGTTGCTGGCATTCAAACATAAAACTGAATATAATACCACTCTAGCCTGGATGCGATGCTCGCTCTCGTTTGCCCTACTTAGATCTGCTATTTCATGCATTAGAGGCACTAGAGCATCATCGGCACATCGATCCTCGGATACAAACATCGAACTTACTATTGCAGAAAGTCGATTATCTTAGAACTTCATACTTATTTTTTATATTTTATTTTTTATGTTTTGTTTTTGTTTCTGTATCTTCTAATCTTTTCTTGCTATTTTATTATGTTCATGTATATATATAAATTACTTGAAGAATATTTTTAGATTTTTAAGAAATTTGTATTATAGAGAATATATTGAATAAAATTATTGTAATTTAAAAATAAAAAATAAAAAAAAATTATTATTATTATTATTATTATTATTATTATTATTATTATTATTATTATTAAAAGTAACGACGGAACTGGGCAATTAAAATCCAACTTCAACACGCCATAAAAACCGAATGATTTATCCAAATTGAAAATTGTTTTCACTAAAACACTAAAAGTAATGAGCTGAAAATCGTTTTCGTGGTTACGGGCACTTTAATGTCCACGTCCTCTTTGCTAAATCTGTCTATTTAATTACATAAAACACTCCCTTCTCTATAATAAAATGGGATAATTACCTAAACAAACCAGCACACAAGAGTTGTCCCGCAGATACTGCAGTAACTAGATGACAACGAAAGAAAGGGAATTATGCTGTGAACGAAAATAAAAAAATGTTATATTTTTAGTATTTCATGGGGGACACTCAGATGAAACATCGAGTTGCAATTTTTATAAATTTTAGATGTGTGAAGTTCATCGTCTAGGTGGTTGTAGTCTTGAGAAAGACTATTGTTGGTGACTGACGTTTCGACGGCCTCAGCGGCGGTCATCTTCGAAACGTCAGTCACCAACAATAGTCTTTCTCAAGACTACAACAACCTGGACGATCAACTTCACACATCTAATGATACTCCTAGGTTTAAACCATTTACTTTTTACAAACTTTATTATAAACATGACAAAATTGCTGCATACTTGCACTCCGGAGAGTGTCAATTAATGTTACCGTGGCAACAAAATGGCTGCCATAGGGCTTGTTTTATGCTAGTAATTGAAAATTCTATAGAAATAGTTTAACATGAATGCAGTATAAGATTATGAAAAAACATAATTGCAACTCAATTTTTCATCGTAATGGCAATTTAAAATATATAAGCATCGTAACTCACCAGCGTCTGCACTTGGTAACAGTGTTGAAACTACTTGTGTTTGACCTTGGTCATTCTTATACAGATAACACTACAAAATACAGTGAAATCGAACGTTAAATTCAAGAGAACGTGCATTTTACCAGGAAGGAAGGGGCAGTATTTTCAATTGATCCAAAAAAAGTAATGAAAACCACAAAAGATCAAGATATAAATAGTACAGAAAGAAAATGGTTTTCAGTACTGGACAAGTACAAACTCACTTGGAAACAATAAAGTACTGCACATCGCAGGTTGAATGGCTGCTTTTCATTAATCATTGACATCAGAAGTACAACTATGGCAGACCTAAGAAAACAGATAAACAATAAGTAAATACATAATTCGTATTTCAGATCAGAGTCTGGGAACTAATTTTTTACTATGGCAACGATAAAGTTGACGTGGGGATATTCTTCGTTGAATAACTCAAGAACGAGATAAGATTCGTTTTAGGAGTTCTTTCAAATAAATCAATAAAGAAACTTTCGATGAATAAGGTCTTTCAGGTCTCGGTTGTCGGAAATGGTGTAGGAATAACACTGCACTCACCTTGGAGGAGTGCAGGGGGCGTTGACCAAGGCAAAGTAATCCTGATTTCCCTGATTGCCTCGGATAACCTCAGAAACTGTGTTGATAGTCTACGAACAAAAATGTTCAAATTAATAGGATAGATATCGAATGCAAATAACACCAATCCAATACAATAAGAGTACATAAAAGTATTATATTTTCTGAAAGGATGTGTTTTAGGCTTTCAGGAACTACCATAAAAAATGTGAAATGTTGCATATCGGCAGAACAATACCACGCCGATCAAAAATTCCAAAATAATAATAATAATAATAATAATAATAATAATAATTATTATTATTATTATTATTATTATTATTATTACTACTACTACTACTACTACTACTACTACTACAACTTACTTCTGTCAGTATATCTGAAGGTATCCCAGTGGCCATCAGTATACTACACAATAGTCGGAGGATGCCTAGCAAAAGATGATTTCAGTGAAATAAGAACTCTCATAATTGGCTATCTACTGCACAGAATAAGTATCAACTAGGCACCGGTTGTTCAAAGGAAGATCACAGCTAATCCTAGATTAAAATATAATAGGCCTTTTCGTTTGGTATGTTCTGTTTGATAAGTATAGTTTAAAGTGATTATGAAAGTGAAAAATTCAGTTCGAAATAAACTCTCTTACTTGAAAGAACTATAGAAATTATAAAGATTTTACGTTTACAACTCTTTCATATCTCACTTTGTTCTTGAGGTATTTTTAAAAGATTTGTTTGATATATCAATTATCCTCACTATGACATCATACTGCATAATGACTTATTAAAGAAGCCTCTATATCTTTGGGATTATGTAACGAATTCATGAAAGTGTGTATGTGCATGTGTATGTGTCGCACGCTATTAAACATACGAAGTTAAGTTTCGAGTGATTTGATTTGTCAACCTCGTTCCCAGGGCATTTTGCCTCCACGGATCGGCTGGTCACATGACACCCATAATTTCTAGGTGTTTAGATATGATAATTGTTGTGGTCTTTGTTCCATTGCCTTTGCCTACTTTGTTGACATGAATAATTAAGAAATAATCCGAGTTGTTCATCTCAGCATTCGTTGTCATAAAAGCAGCTAACAAGCTTAATAATCCACCATACATCCATGGTTATCTCTTACAAAAGGCATGAAGAAGCATATATCCAATTTAGCGAAAGCTATCACTTATAATTTTCTGTAAATTTTGAAGACAGCGTTCAGATTTAGATGAATAAATTATACTCGGCTGAATTAATTGAGTTTTATCACAAGCCAATCGGATTATACAATGGCCCTGGGAACGACGTTGTTGTATGTAAATCAGGATGCCAGACTGATTTCCTTTTTGAAGTATAGTTTAAACTTCATAGGATAAAACCTTTCTTTATTTGTATGATGTCCGAACAGAAAACTCCACATATCTTTGTCTGTATCTTCAGTTTCGTTCACAAAGTTTTCTCTAAGCCTTGATTAAAATTTAATTGGACTTTTCGTTTGGTATGTTTTGTTTGATATAACTGTAGTTCAAACTTCCTAGGACAAACCCTTTCTATCTTTGTTATTATGTCCGAACAGAAAACTTAAAACACCTTTGTCTTCATCTTCATAGTTTCGTTCACAAAGTTTTTACTAATCCTTGATTAAAATTTAATTGGCTTTTTTGTTTCATATGTTTTGTTTGATAACTTTAGTTTTTTAGTTTTTTTGTATAATGTCTGAACAGACAACTTAAAGGGATATGGCAATAAAAATTATTTTTGCCTTTCTGATAAACAAATGGTCATACGAGGGTAATCCAAGTGAAAAACCTAATCTGCTGCAAAACATATTCACTAATTTCCACAAATAAAAATCTTGTTATCCGCCATCTTGTTTTAATACCTTACCTAATTAACAGACGTCACAAGCAGGGTAAACATGATGAAGCTTTCCTTTCTGGTACCTGAATTTTCAGTATAGATTTTTTCAGTATAGATTGTTTTCAGTATAGATTGTTTTCAGTATAGATTGTTTTCAGTATAGATTGTTTTCAGTATAGAATTTTTTCATTATAGATTTTTTCATTATAGATTGTTTTCAGTATAGATTTTTTCATTATAGATTGTTTTCAGTATAGATTGTTTTCAGTATAGATTGTTTTCAGTATAGATTGTTTTCAGTATAGATTGTTTTCAGTATAGATTTTTTTCATTATAGATTTTTTTATTATAGATTTTTTCAGTATAGATTTTTTCATTATAGATTTTTTCAGTATAGATTTTTTCATTATAGATTTTTTCAGTATAGATTTTTTCATTATAGATTTTTTCAGTATAGATTTTTTCATTATAGATTTTTTCAGTATAGATTTTTTCAGTATAGATTGTTTCAGTATAGATTTTTTTCAGTATAGATTTTTTCATTATCGAATTTTTCATTATAGAATTTTTCAGTATAGATTTTTTCAGTATAGATTTTTTCAGTATAGATTTTTTCAGTATAGATTTTTTCAGTATAGATTGTTTTCAGTATAGATTGTTTTCAGTATAGATTGTTTTCAGTATAGATTGTTTTCAGTATAGATTTTTTTCATTATAGATTTTTTCATTATAGATTGTTTTCAGTATAGATTTTTTCATTATAGATTGTTTTCAGTATAGATTGTTTTCAGTATAGATTGTTTTCAGTATAGATTGTTTTCAGTATAGATTGTTTTCAGTATAGATTTTTTTCATTATAGATTTTTTCATTATAGATTTTTTCAGTATAGATTTTTTCATTATAGATTTTTTTCAGTATAGATTTTTTCATTATAGATTTTTTCAGTATAGATTTTTTCATTATAGATTTTTTCAGTATAGATTTTTTCATTATAGATTTTTTCAGTATAGATTTTTTCAGTATAGATTGTTTCAGTATAGATTTTTTTCAGTATAGATTTTTTCATTATCGAATTTTTCATTATAGAATTTTTCAGTATAGATTTTTTCAGTATAGATTTTTTCAGTATAGATTTTTTCAGTATAGAATTTTTCAGTATAGATTTTTTCAGTATAGATTTTTTCAGTATAGATTTTTTCAGTATAGATTTTTTTCTTTATAAAGGACGCGGGAGTTAGGGTCGGTCATTATTTATGGTCGGAGTCGGGGCCGAAGAGAAATAGATTTGTTGCTGAAAAAATGTTTACCCAACCAAATTAAGATCAGAAATTTAACCGTCCCAGCCCCAGAAGAAAAAAGTTAGATAAAGCCCAATTCCCATCGTATCGTCGATACAAGTTTAAATAACAAATCCAAATAGATACACAGACAGATCCTACTGTAACTTTCAGATTATTATCTCCCTATACAGAGCAGAAATCCAAGGAAAACAAGGAGAGGAATACAATAACAAAAGCTAATGTGCAATGATGACTAAGGAGAACTGATGATGAGATTCCAATTTTAAATGATGAACTCTTAATTTTTTATGTAAATAGTCATAAAAATTTTACTACCCAACCCTTCAGAGAAGTAATTTTTTTACCCAACCATTAAGGTCTTAGAATTTTCAGTTACCCAACCATTTTCTCTTCGGCCCCCACCCGGCCCTTATATTATTGTTTACGATATTCCTCATGTTTTCCACGCAGCTGTAGCTAACTAAGGCGCAACTTATGTTCGGAGATACTAGCATGTATACCATTATTTTCAACTTACGACACAGCTTTTCAGGTGTCAAAACGTTCCAAGACCCTTATTCTTTTTTCGAAGCTATACATTTGCGCACTATAGAACTCGTTTTCCCCTGTACTGTGCTGTTTTACCTACCACATTGATTCATTACTCTCTGGGCAAAGGCAGTTGTCTGCTGGGGGTTATTTGGTGACACAAGAGTTCTGAGAATCTAAGAATTGGTGAGAAAACAGTCGTTAAGCCGTGACAAAGGTGTATGACAGTTAAATATATGGTTTATTACTCGGACTACTGTCAGTGGCGCCGGCAAGGGGGCGGGGAGAGGGGGCGGGGAGAGGGGGCGGGGAGAGGGGGCGGGGAGAGGGGGCGGGGAGAGGTGGCGGGGAGAGGTGGCGGGGAGAGGGGGCAGGGAGAGGGGGCAGGGAGAGGGGGCGGGGAGAGGGGGCGGGGGTTGATTGGTTGCACGCTCGGGCTTGGAAATGGACTTGTCAGTTCTGTTGTTTATACAAATGTGCGGTCATGAAGACAAATCATTAAGTTTTGCTGAAATTTAGATTAAAATGTGATTAAATAACCCGCTGGCAGAGGTATGCAGTCTCTGAGTAGGACAAGGCTAAAAGGGACATTTTCAAGAACTATAGCACTAAGGATTTATGGTGAAAGGCAACATCAATGCCTTCCGGCTGGAATTGAACCAGCGACTCTGTGATGCTAGTGCAGAAATGTATATATTCTAACGTGCAGTTTGTACGTGTAGTTTAATCGAGGGAAATGCCAGGAATGCATTTCATTTGACACTTTATAACTTCCAGATCTTGATAATAAAATATGGTTGATGTGTATAGTGTTAGTAGTGTACCTTGAGCATAAAGTTGATGTTGGCCATCTTTTGAGTTGACCATCCTCTCTCAGATCCTTAAAAACACATTCAAAGTCGTCATGATGAAAGGAAAATTATTAGGAAAATGTCATGAGGAAAATGTCATGAGGAAAATTATATTTTTGGGCATGTTCGATTATCCGCGCTTTTAAAGAGAACTAAGTTAGCTACCAGGATAAAGTTGTACGTATGTTGTAAATAGATCATTTAACTTTCCTTTGATATATTCTATAGCTTTGGGGTGTTTATTTCTCAAGAAAACGTTTGCCAAAGGGTTAGGACCTTTGTTGTTTTGGGGTCGGTTACAATCCAATCAACAAGGAGGCTGGTACGAGGGTTCAACGTGTTAGCTATTTGCTCGTTAATTCACTCTATTTGCTCGTTAATGCCTTCTATTTGCGCTTCCTTATAAGGAATACGTTAGATACCCCTATTAAAATGTTTGACTGTGAAGGGGGGCCACCCTTGGCAAGAGGTTACGCCTGCGCAGTATACCTGGAGCGATTGTTGTCTCCAGCTCAAAGAAGGGGGTCATCCTTTGGATATAACTAAACAAGAAAGAAGAAACATTAATCAGAAATACACGTATATCATGGATGTGACGCACAGTAGAACAAACCTACCTTCCTTCCCTAAAGAAGTTTTGATTCGAAACATTGGATCTTAACAAACTTAGCATAAGCAGCAAGCTGTCTTCAACGACAATACCTGTTGACAAATATTAAAATAATAAGTTTCAGGAGAATATTTTAGTTTAGTTTATTAGATTTATCACTCTTTTTGGGTGAACGGAATACCCCAACAGGAAGCTCAATTGATAGGGGTTCCGAGGGCCTACGATTTAAGGTCGTTATCCGAGAAGACCCGAAAGTCTTACCATTTGCTGATATTATTGCAAAGGCAGCACTTTCTCCTCAATTATTTGTAAGACCGTGAGTGGGTGGTCCGACCCAGGATTTGAACCAAGAAGCTCTGAGCAGATATTGTCGAACTACGAACATTGCTAAGCAACTCCTCTTTAAGACAGGCTGGTGAATTCAAAACAAAATAGCACACAGTTCACAGCACTCACCTCCATCGCTGTACTCCTCTTCAGCAATGATCTCAATCAGGCGATCAAAGGCATTTTCAAATGCAACAATTTTCTGTCCAGAAAGAATATTTAATATCCATAAACAACTATTATTTGACATAATTTGACGCTACTCTGGCTTAAATAGTTTTTGAACATAACTTTAAAAGTTGCTGTCCATTTGCGGTTGTTCCGTGCATTTAAGGGATTACGGAACCAATTACAAGAATCTTAGGTAGTTTCAATGTAAAAGTTGGTCAGAAACCTTTCTTGACATTTGGTCATATTTTTGCAAAACCTAAGGATCGTATTGCGAAGGAATAGAGGAAAGACACTATTTACTCCATTCCGTGCAATGACTGTGATCAGGAGGAGTACATCGGGCAGACAAAACGTCAGTTTCGTACGCGTTGAAAAGAACACCAAAAGGCTGTTTTATTTTCAAACAAGACGCCCGCTAGGCGTTAACTTGGGCTAGTTTTGGGCTGGCAGCATGGTATACGTGTATATATCTCTTTTTCGCCAAATTTGTTAGACGTTTCCGGCTAAAATTGTTCAGCTAAACTGGGCCCAGTTGTCTCTTAACTACAGTTTAGCTGTTGTTTGGGCATTTAAATTGTAGTAAACGTCTGAAACTCTGATCCTGATTGTCAAGAATTACCGCCCGCATAGCATATCTAAGTAAGAAGCACCTTTGTGCGACTGCTTTTTTGCAGTTACGGCCCCGATCGCAGGCGTGTGCAATTTGGCATATTTATCTTCTCAAATCATTAATAAATCATTAGGTAAGAAGTGGACAGAACAGTGATGGATCCAGCTTGATCTGGTAGAGGAGGGGGGGGGGGGGGGGGGTGGGTGCTGAGCGAGCGAGGTGAGATCGGGCCCGCGGCGTGACCGAGGCAGGGTGGAGTGCCGTTGAGGGATCTACGACAGAGGTCTGGACCGCGTCTGTCAATAACAAATCCCATAGCCCCTATTCTATGTCTAACTATTGTACGTTATCATGCTATTATCTTATTTTGTCTCTATTTTATTTTTGTTTGACAATTGCCTTGACAAATCCAAAAAAAAAGGATTTGATAAGGCAATTGGCCCTACCCCTGCACCCCCTTGGCTAAGGCCAGGGGGGTGCGCACCCCCCGCAAATCCATCACTGGGACAGAACTCGGTCGATCTGGAGTTCCTATAGTTCAGGGAGGTCCTAACCCCAATCATAACCGTAACACCTCTACAGTTTCATCCTAACCTCCTGCGGGATTTCTTCCATCCATAGTTTTACTTTTATCCACCCATAGTCGATCAGAGACGTTGTCTGGAGGCTTAGTATATCAATAGCGCCCACGTCCCATTGAATCGCGATGACGGTGGTCTACCACCAGAAGCTTATTTGCATCTTGTTAATAGGTAACGTCATCATCGGTTCTATGAGGGTATAGATAGGGATCCTAACCACCCCTATCACCCCTAAGTGCCTTAACGGTCACCCCTGATGAAGAAACTAGATTGGAGTGTCGAAACATTGGATAATGGACAGTAACTTCAAAACTTTTTAAGCCAAAGGTAGCGTAAAACTATGTCTGATTTATCACCTGACTGGGTTGGGAAATTATTTGTTAACTATAGTCCTTCTTCAAAATGGCCGCCGAATTAATATTCTTTGATATGCATATAAATTGTCCCTTATGAACTCGTTTTCATGTACGAAATTGAAAAGGATTCTTATTTGAAAACGAGGTCATAAGGGCCAATTTATATAAAATAATTTACAGATATACAAGATATTTACAGATATATAAATTTTAAAATAAATTACGTGATCAAATGCGCCGACTGCCAGGACATTTATATTGGTGAAACCGGCAAAAACCTAAAAATCAGACTAGCTGAACGCAAACGAGCTACTAGAAACGGGGACAGGACTAATAACATAGCTGATCACCACGGACAAAAAAAAGTAGCAAAAGGTAAACATATTTCTTATATCACTGGGCAGTGACGTTTTCAAGGTATTTCATGAACATAAGTCACAAGTGAGTAAGTGACAAGCGGAAAAAAACTACGATTCCTTAAGCACTTTCGCCCAATATAGTTATCCATTAACAAGACAAACAAAGACGATTTAGCTGCGTTTTACGAAAGATTATCAGAATTAACCGCTGTCTCAATGATTTTAACCATAAAAAAAACCATAAAATCTACAGTAACGGATACAAACAGATATGACGTCTATGGCAGCTCACCTGAATAGCAGCATTAGACTTGGTTAATTGAGTCAATAATAGTAAACCCTAAACAAGGAAAGATATCTACAGTAAGTTATCAGACAGTAACATTTGTAGAATACAGTAAAATATTTTTGCAGTTTGGACTACTTCACTTTGCCTGCTGAAAAATCACTATTGTGCCTATGAAATGAATATTAAGTTTGCATTATTTAAATGAACTCCTAAAATGATGAGGAATGGTAATTTTGAGCGCTTTCATATCTCACGTCGTTCTTGAGATAATAGGGAGTTTACGAAATTGAAGACGACGACGGCATTCTCAACAGCATAAAACATAATATTCTAAACCCCGTAGCAGATCGTTATATATAGACCACTTTCAACTTATGTTTTCAGACACTTTTGAAGCTTGACAGTTTTCATATTCATTTCAGTTAGTGTGCAGGGTATAAACTTGACTAAAACTCGAAGCGGATGACGTCGTCCACATAACACGAAAATGCTGTAAATGAAGTCCTGTTTAGCAGGAGGACGTCGTTGAAAATTCTCTTGGGACTAATAATTAAACTTAGCCTTTGTTCAGGATGAAAAATTGCATTGTTAAGAGACGACGTCCTCGCTGCTTGCGTCGAGTTTTCGTAAACTCCCTAATTAGACTTGTGTGATATGCAAATGAAGTAATGATATGTCAAGATGTTTCTACATTTTTAGAAAATTAAGAAATTAGAAATAGTAAATTAATTTGGTATCGCTATTCCGATGTAATTGTGTTAGGTGTCACGAAGTGTCGTACTGTGCAAAGTTTCATGTGATTTCGTTCAATAATCTCAAAGATATACTTGATTTTCTAAAAATGTAGAAACATCTTGACGTCATAGGTTATCTCATTTGCATATCACAATAGTCTAAATATCTCAAGAACTACGTGAGATAAGAAAGAACCCATTTAAATAAGACAAACTTAAACGACATTGGCAATAAAAATAAGTACCTTGTAACTTAAATAGCAGGAATATAGTAGTTTGAGGTTGTAAAAATGCTCGTACAGCGTATTAATTGCACTGTCAAAGTTGCTAACCTGAATCACTAGCGGCTAAATAGAGGAATCGCACACCACTTTATAGTAGATTACACCAAGTCATCCATATACGTGTAGTGATTTATAGGTTATAGTAATTACAGTTAGTTAGTATATTAGTATTACAGTATTAGGGTTATTTTTGCGGTTTCCTGTACTTAAACAGGTTAACGAGGTGGTTAATAATAACCGACCCCAAAACAACAAAGATCCTAACCCCCTGCCTAACGAGTTTTCTCACCCTAACCTAAAAGAAAACTCGTAAGGGGTTAGGATCTTTGTTGTTTTGGGGTCGGTTATTACTATCCACCTCGTCAGCCAAATTGTTTTTTCGTTTCGCAAACCTGTTTAAGTACAGGAAACCTCAAAAATAACCCTAATACTGATAATACTAATATACAACGTATATTGAGGACTTGGTGTAATCTGGGTGTAATCTACTATAAAGTGGATGTGAAATTCCTGTATTTAGCCGCTAGTCCGCCATCTTGGATGTATTTTCGATATGTGTGTGACGTCACAACCGGGGTAAAGCGAAATTTTTATCTAGCCATGTCTTTATAAATTTGAAACTCGATTGTTGTGATTGTCTTCCTTTTTCAATTGAACCACACCATTTTAAAAAGCATTGCGCGGAAACTCGGCTACCCAAAGAGTAGTTTCATCAGGTTTACCCCGGGTGTGACGTCACCAACTTCCCAGTTAATTAGCCAAAGTATTACAACAAGATGGCGGATGACAGGGTTGTCTTTGGTCAAAATCAGTGCTGTTGTTTTGTACAAGAGTAGCTTTGTTTACTTCGTAAGCCTGTTTGTTAATCATAAAGTCAAAAATTTGAAATTGTAATTTATGTTGCCAACCCCAAAATAATAATGCTATGTTTGAAAGCACGCTTAAAATGATGAAGAATGGCGCTAAAAGTTTTTCGATATCTATTTTCGTTTTCGAGCTATTCAGTTATATGTGATATGTTAATGAGGCACAGGATGACGTCAAAGCAGGCAAACAACATTGTGGAAATTCTAAAATTCGTGTATATCTTCAAAGTTATCCAATGAAATTACTTGAAACTTTGCACGTGGATGCATACCACCAAACTAAAGAACATGGTTCAAGTTATGTTGTCACCATAGTAATAGATTAGTTTCCAGACCTCCTAGTTTCTAAGACAAAATAATTTGTTTTTTCTCATGTGCAGAACATGTTGAGATTGGCGGTTCTCGGTAACTTTTTCAACAGCTTTTCCAATGCCCTACTCAAGTTTGAAATCGAAAACGTTGCTTGCGATGGCAGAAAATGAAAACTTCTGTATGGGAACGGAGAGGTTTGGAAGTTAATCTGTTACTATGGTGGTAAGTATCCACGTGCAAAGTTTCAAGTAATTTCGTTGGATAACTTGAAAATACACAAATATACAGATATACACAAATTTTAGAATTGCCACAATGTTGTTTGCCTGGTATGACGTCATCCTGAGCCTCATTAACTTATCATATAGAACTGAATAGCTCAAGAACGAAAATAGATATCGAAGAACTGTTAGCGCCATTCTTCATTATTTTAAGTACCCTTTCAAACAAAGCATTATCATTTTTGGGGTTAGGTGCACTTTAATTTTCATTTCATAGGCACTTTAAAGTAACCCCGATGAAACAAATTGTGCTAATTTTTTTACATAATCTCAAAGATATAATGGTAATTAGTATCAACCAACTAGTGGTCTATTACAAATTCGGCATTCTGATTGGCTGAGCTACTCACTGTCTATTGGTGATAGACGGTGAGTAGCGTTACCCAATCACAAACCTTCTTATGCTGGAATATTCCTATCCTGACCAATCAGAAGTCACGACATATTCACGCTGCACGGCCAAACCTGAAATCTAGTCCAAACATGGCGCCCGCTAAAATTTATATACGAGTGATGAAATCATGAAAACATTGGCCCAAAAGTAATGGAAAATTGTTCAGTTTGACATTTTCGAATAGGAAAATGAATTCGCTTATGCCTATGGAGTATATCTATACCAAATGTGAAGCAAAGTAATTACAAACTCGTTTTTTGTGAGCGATTGTTTATCATGTGCCATCGAGCAACTCTACATTTTGAATGGGAGACTTCTACAAACAAAAAGGTAAAACTATCTGAAAATTTGGAACAATGTTAGAAAGGTTGTTTATGGTTGATACTAAAACAATTAGACAACTCGCCCTCGTTGTCTATTTAACAATTAGACAACGAGTCCGAGTTGTCTATGAGCGAATAGTCAACGAAGGCGAAGCCTGAGTTGACTATTCGCTCATAGACAACGAGGACGAGTTGTCTAATTGTTTTAGTAGAAACAAATTAGTGGACTATTATAAATCATGCATTCTCAAACAAATTATCAAAAAACTCATCTGAAACCTCCCCAAAACGAGAGTTTTCTGCCATTGTTTTGAGCGCGTTTCCCAAACGTTGTCTATCACGAATAGACAACGGTTGAGTAGCCAATCAGAATGCAGCATTTGTAATAGACCATGGTCAGTTTCTACTAAGAGCAGATAGTCAACTCGGGCTTCGCCCTCGTTGACTATCTGCTCATAGACAACTCGTTCTCGTTGTCTAATTGTTAATTAGTAATCGTGCAGAGTTTCACTTCAAAATTCGTAGAAAGAAAGGTTATACTTTACGTGTGAAGCTTGTATTTTGGAGCGCCGCCATTAAAGTGGCCGAGTATGAGAAGAATGAGTCGAGTAGAGCTTATGACGTCATAGCCTCAACAACAACAATGGCCCTTCTGTTGTTGTTGAGTCTATGGCGTCATAAGCTCTCCTCGACTCATTCTTCTCGCACTCGGCCACTTTAATGGCAGCGCTCCAAAATACAAACTTCACACGTAAAGTATAACCTTTCTTTCAACGAATTTTGAAGTGAAACTCTGCATGATTACTTATTACCATTATATCTTTGAGATTATGTAAAAAAATTAGCACAAATTTTTCCATCGGAGAACCACTTTAAACATGCATTTCTTTGTATTTTTCTTCATGAATCGTGATTAGTGAGTTTCTGAAAAACCTTTAGTGAACTAGTCTTTGCTTCACGTACCTCATTACGTATGATTTCTCTACTATCAGACAACAAGTCCATTAACCTTGAGACTCCTAAAAAACAAGAAAACTAAATATTACACATGGTTGCGGACATGACATGACAAGACATGAGTCAAAATAGAAATGTGTTGTATATTATATATATATACTCTGATGTAGTGAATGTGGCAGCTTGGAGTAGACAGACGATACATGGACGATCATCAAGCTCAAATCCTCGCCGGTGAGACGCTCTAACTATTGAACTACTGAGACTCCAAGCTGGAGAGCGAAGGTTACCATCGATAGATATATACGTTCTGCCTGTGTTGCATATATACATATCTCTTTCAATTTTCGCCAAACAAAGCCTTTCAAAATTATCACAGAAGAAAAGCGCCGGGAAAAACCGGTTTCAAACAGGTTTTTTAGACCTACAGTACTGTCCGAATATTTAACAATTAGACAACGAGCCCGAGTTGTCTGTTTAACAAATAAACAACGAGTCCGAGTTGTCTATGAGCGAATAGTCAACGAAGGCGAAGCCTGAGTTGACTATTCGCTCATAGACAATGAGGACGAGTTGTCTAATTGTTTTAGTAGAAACAAATTAGTGGACTATTACAAATCATACATTCTCCAAAAACTCATCTGAAACCTCCCCAAAACGAGAGTTTTCTGCCATTGTTTTGAGTGCGTTTCGCCATCATGGTCTATCACGAATAGACAACGGTTGGGTAGCCAAACCCCGGGCGAGTTGTTTAATTGTTTTAGTATCAACCATAAACAACCTTTCTTTTACGTAAAAAAGTCTTATCAAACATTGTTAGATCATTCAAAATGTAGAGTAGCTCGATGGCACATGATAAACAATCGCTCACAAAAAACGAGATTGTAATTACTTTGCTTCAAATTTGGTGTAGATATACTCCATAGTAGAGAGATGCACCGATATTTTAGTGCCGATATTTGCCGATACCGATATTCTGGCTTCAGAAAATGAGAAAATGTGCCCGTGAGTTGTAACTGTAAGTCTGACAAATGATGATGATAATATAATATTATTTATTAATAAATGAAAAATGCATTATATAGTATACATAATCAGTAATTACATTCGGGCGGGAGCTGGCAAGCGGGAAACCTGCGAGCGCGGAAGAAGCTCTGGCACCCAGGGTACGTAGGCGTCAACTTCGCAAGGGAAATATGCCTTATTCCTATTGAATTGATTTTATTTTCTTCCACAAATCAGAATAAATCAAGTTTTGTGTAATTGGGTGACCAAAACGAATATCGGCAAGATATCTGCAAGATATCGGTAAGAATGCCGATACAGATAGTTTCATTTTAGGGCCGATATCCGATACGCCGATATCGGTGCATCTCTACTCCATAGGCATAAGCGAATTCGTTTTCTTATTCCAAAATGTCAAACTGAACAATTTGCCATTACGTTCCGGTCAATGTTTTTATGATTTCATCATTTTATCAGAAATGTTTGACAGACATGTTTGGCCTAGATTTCAGGTTTTGCGTAAATACGTCAAGAATAGTGTGTTGCCTCCTTGAGAGGAAACATAGCCGATTAATTTCTAAGTACATAAACAGGTTTTTACAAAACGTATGTTATGTTTTTAGTCTCGATAATTCCAAATCCGTTTTCAGAATTGTAATCGATTAATTATTGACCGAGATAACGTTCAAAATCTACGTCGAAACGGCCTTTTGCGATTTGTGATAGGGCGTGCGACGGAGGGGTACTGGGGTTTATTCTGATTTTGAAACATAATATATTCTTTGAAATAATACACGGATCGCGAATCTCAAAAAATGTACCCGCGCTTTGTATTGTGGGATACTAGAAGAGGTGAGTAAAAGTCCCGCTTTGCTCAATCACGGACGTTGAAAACACGGTTATTTTTCGTTGTTTGCTACGATTTATGTTTAATAATGCGCTTTGATTCTTGTTACATGCATAGAAACATTGTAGTAAAAGTTGAACAAGATAAGCACTTGAATATTGTTACTTAGCCAACCGGAAGTAGAATGTTAATGGCGATTCTGTTGTTTTTTCGGGCAACTGACTTCATTGAGTACGTCAATAACATTTAGAAGTACTTAATTTTCAGCGTTTTTACCGTCATTCGTTTTTTGACCATCGTGGTACATAGGAGCTCTAGCTGACTTCATTGAGTACGTCAATAACATTTAGAAGTACTTAATTTTCAAGTGTTATGCGTTTTTACCGTCATTCCTTTTGTGACCATCGTGCAGGTACATAGGAGCGCTAGCTCAGAATTTTACTCACCTAAAATATCCCATAATGCACCAAATACGCACATTTTGTGAGATTCGCGAGGTGAAGGCTAAAAGGGATGACTCAAAAGGACCTTCACATTTTTTAGAACTACTAATCCTAACCCTAATCTCTATCCTAATCCTAACCCCAACCATAACCTTGATCCTAACCATGATCCTAATCTTAAACCTAGCCCTAACCGTAGCTATCCATAACCTAACGAAATATAAACAACAGGAAAAAACCCAGAAAGGTCCTTTTGAGTCATCCCTTTTAGCCTTCCCCGATTCGCGATCCGTGTATTAAAGTGCCCTGTGATCAAATTTTTCGTATCCCGAATTTTTACATATTTGTAAAGAGCATCATGGTGTTCTTACTTAACTTGCCAAATTTCAAGCAATTGCGAGCATGGGAAGTCGCTGCATGTTTTTATACGAGATTATACGACCGCCATTACTCGAATATGTTCCGGACACTTAGGTTGCGATTAGTGACGTCAAAGACTCAACACGTGGCTAATTCTGTATGAATATAAAGCTACTTGGGGAAACTTTCTATTGTAACTTGTCGTATAATTTCCATAAAGCTTTGTCACGTGTTGAGTCACTGACGTCACAATCACATACTCTGTTGTGGAATCGCGGGCTCGTCTTGAACAAGTTTTGACCAATGGCGGACAAAATTTGGGCGACTTTGGAGGTTAAACTTCTTGTAATAGAATCGCATGGGCACTTTAATATAACAATTTTGTCTAATGGGACAGCGGGTGAGGGGTTAGTGCGTATACGTATTTCAAGTATAATATGTAATTACAGTACAGCACTTACCCATTGGGTTAACAAGAACACACTGCTGCAGTTGATAACTAAAAAACGACACCATAAAGTAAGAACATTCAAACACTGTCAGACAGTGTTCTTTTGCTATTTTACTAATCATCTCCATTATATTCTAGAGCGGGACATCGCGGTTTCCACAACTCGCCTCAAATTTTTTTATTGTCTTATTTGGAAGAACTTTTAAAATGATGAAGTAACTTCTTTTGAAGATTTTCGTTTCTTCGCTTACTTTTTTAGATATATCAGTTTGTTTGATATGCAAATGTACGGAATTTACGTCACACTTGCATAATGAGTTATCAGAGAATGTTATATATCTTTGCGTTCATCAATAAAAACACTAAAGTGTGAATAACACGTATGCGTGTTTCTCCCACAACACCAAACTTCTCGATTTTAAAGGATTTCGCTCGAGAATGAAAGAGATACACACATTTCTCCAATAAGTCATTATGCATGTGTGACGTAAATCCCGGACATTTGTATATCAAACAAACTGATATATCTCAAAAAGAAAGCGAAGAAACGAAAATCTTCAAAAGAAGTTACTTTATCAGTTTAAAAGTTCTTGCAAATAAGACAATAAAATATGTGCGAAAAACGATATTAATTTTATGCGAAATCCTTGTGAAATATCCATGGAAGATTTGTAGAGCAAGTTTATGTAAACATTTAAAGTGCATATAAACCCTCCACAGTTTTTAGTTGTTTGTATAGACGATGCGAAAAGAGCTGATAAGTTATTTTACAGTTTTTTATTTAGTCCATTAGTTCTCGAGATATTTGCTTCCAAAAAGCCCAATTTCGGACTCCCCGCCAGAAATTGTCGAGAATGTTTTCAATGCTTCAGGGCCTGGGAACCAGGAACCGACGCCGCTCGCTCACTGATCTCTAATTACCAAAAACTGCGTCTTATCAGTTCAAGCTTGTGTATTTTTGGTAGTAATGCCGGATACATGCGTTGTTTACGGTTGTTCAAACCAGGCAAGTTTGGAGAATATATTCCTTCATAGAATTCCAATTAAGGCACAAGAGCGAATTCTTCGACTTCTCAATGATTCCCATTTAACATCAGATATATTCCCATTAACATAGACAATCTGGAAAGCTCGGTGTTGGATACGCTGTAGGCGCTTCAGAGACGTCTGAGAGATTCCCAAGTCCTAACAGGATATTATTGGAGTAAAAAATAATGGGCGCAATCATAGATCTATATGCATGTCGTCTCGGCTACATATGGGCTAACATCAAACCGTTTTCGTCGGCTATTGCGTAAACAGGATTAAAGAAAAGCAACACTGATGTTCCATCATGCTTCATTGATCGGGATTTGTCAATGATATTACATCAACGTTGTGTGACGTCTTACAACGTTGTGTGACGTTCCATAACGTTTTACAACATTGTGTGACGTCTTACAACGTTGTGTGACGTCTTACAACGTCGTGTGACGTTGTATAACGTCTTACAACTTTGTGTGACGTTATACAACGTTGCAGTGGCGTAGCTGGCCGTAGCAACTGGTCATGCTATGCTAATTTATAAACATCTGCATATTTTGAAAACAATATATTTCTAAAGATCTGAATATGCAAATCGTTTCAAAATTTGCATAGCAATGATAACATGACCAATTGTTATGGCCAACTTCGCTACTGCAACGTTGTGTGACATCTTACAACGTCGAGTTGCGTGTTATGACGTTGCGTGACGTCTTACAACGCAACGTAATGTCTATTGATACAGTATTCAAATTGACACACTATTCATATACACGACTATTGATACAGTAGATTTCATCTATTGAGTGAATACCTACCATCTATTTTTCAGAAGGATAGTCAAAAGACGTACTGCAGGCCAGCGCACATGAAAATCATATTCCTGGCAAAAGAGGTAGTTACAGTATGTAAACGAGACAAAATGAGAAGTAGAACTCCAAAAAACCTCAGAATCACACTGACACTAATGCACTGTAAACTCACCTCAAGTAAGCTCAACAACACGGTGATGTTTTCTTGACTTTTTATGTAAATTTCAGTAAATTGTACGCCAAGCTCCGCATCTGAAGCAACTTGTCCTTCTTTAATAGCATCTTCTGAAGATAGATTAAATTAAGAAATAAAAAACGTGGCCATGTTTTTATTAGAGATGGGCCGATCACCAAAAATGACCAATTAGCCGATTCGATTGGGCCAAAAGCTGATTAATTTCATGTCGAAAATGACCAACCTGGCTGCCGCTCGACTCCGTGATTTCCCGATTTACGCACGAATAAGGCTGTGTGTCGGAGCTCCAGCGTATTTCAGTCAGACAAGCCGGAGTTGAGTTTTCGTCCCGCTCTGGCTGTGGGCTCCGCCTATTCTGATTTGCACTTACTGTATTTCGCGGTGTATAATTCGATTTTCTAGGACCCAAAATTGACATAAAAATACTGACCTCGTCACCTCGACTCATACAAACGGTCATAAAATGATGCGCGATTAGCCAATCAGCTTATCGCTAATGAATCGACAAGTCATCGACGCATCCGTGATTCGACGCATTTTATTCTAAACCTCATGCTAGTGATGTAAACAAATCTTTGACCTGCCACCGAAATTACAAAGCACGATTGCAAATACTATGGGTTGTTATTGATCAGAGTCTGATCAATAACAACCCATAGTATTTTTTTCTCTCTTCAATTTAACTCTCTTCAATTTAACATTCCCTATTAAAAGATTAGGATCAGCAGTTAATTTGTTAATTAGTTTTGCAGACCCAATTATCATATGTTCACTCTTAACTGCGCAGAAAATAGCAGGGCAGATGCGCAGAAAATAGCAGGGCAGATGCGCTGATGCACAAGGTCGTGGCTAGATAGTACACTCGCACTAGGTCTGAGTCGTTTTCTGGACGATCCTTTTATTAGTGTTGAGGTTAGTATTAGAAAACCATTAGGCAGCAGTTCCATGATGTATTTCATAATACAGGCATGTCCGATCGTAACAATCTCTCATTTCGTCCAACCTCTCGCGGATACTAAAAAAGATCGTCCAGAAGACGACTCAGGCATAGTACCTCACGGTCAACTGCGAGTGTACCATCTAGCTACGACAATCAATAACGGCTTTTTTTACCTGATCTAGATAGAAAGGGCGCGGCTACAGGGAATTTTTGCGAAAATTGCGTGGCTGCGGGAAATACACACAATGTTCCCGCCTCCGCGGAAAATAGGACTGTGCACGCAGTTAAATTTAATTATAGTCATTGGTATTTTGAATTTTGTAGTAGCATAGCTTATTCGGTTGTTCTATAAAGTTAGAACTGTTAACTAACGGAGCCAGATATCAGAGCTGTAAACCAGGAATCCATGCCAAAAAATCCGCCGACAAAATCGCCACAGACAACATCCCCGGCGACAAAAACCCCAAATTACCGAATTCAGACAAAAACCCACATCTTAATCCTGAAAAAGATGAAAAAGATTTTTCTAAAGAGCACGTTTTCCTCGCCGTTATTATTTCAATGAGCGGTGACTCACAAAAGCGGTCCATAACAAAAGTAGAATGGTTAGATGACTCACAAAAGCATTCCGTATAAACAAAAGTACAATGCACATGGGTGACTCACAAAAGCGGTCCATAACAAATATAGAATGGTTGGATGACACAGCCAAAGTGGTCTGGGTAGCAATAGACAAAACATTCGAATTTATACTGATTATCTTGTGCTAAAAAGCTTGTTCTGACAATTGAAAAATATGAAAAAATTGAAAAATAGTAATGTGGGTTTTTTGTCAGGCTTTGTTATATAAAAATTGAAGGCGTGCGGCCATTCGCATGCCTAAATTGATTTAGGCGTGCGATGACGTCATAACGTCTTGTTGAGGTAATAACGCCGTTTTTTTAAAAATATACTAAACGCAGTTTTCAACAATTATCTTCTTTATTTGCTACTCTAGTGACAAGTACGTAGCTTTACATGTTAAAATTGAATATCTACTAAAGAAATTTGACAAAACGAATAAATGAAATTACTGGATAATCTCAGTCTTCAGTGCCAGACAGTTTGTAGCCATTTTATTTTACAACAACATACAGAAACAACACATTGAACACAACTAAATGGTTCTTCAATCGTTCTTAATCATAAATTGTCATTTACAGCCTAATCATCTCCATGCAGATGAACTGTGGTCGTCAGTGACTTCGGCGATGGGTTTGTCAGACCGAAGGGATCTTCGTCATAGAAGTAAATTTCGATTGGATTTGAAGTACTTCTGCTTTATAATTAAGCGCATCTCCGTGTCAAAAGACTGATAGCCCTTTCGACTGAGTAGTTCCGCTAATAAACTCAAGTTGGGGAATTCTTTACGTAACTTATAGCTTAAAATATTATTATTACAGATTAAATTTGCACGAAAGACACTCGCGGAATCCTACTTACAGAAAACATGCGTAACATTTCTTATAGTTCGGATTGATATAGGAATTTGAAAGTTCAATTAGCAGTACCTGGTTTGAATTTTCCGTATTTCTTTAGTATGACAAAAGAAATATAATTTCTGGCTAGACCTTTGACTAAAACATTTTTAATGAGGTTATGTAATAACCAACAAGACCTGCACCTAACCCCCCTCCACAATTGGTAAGTAAAGTGTACGCAGGTGTTAAGGATTTAGATATGGCAAACTTACAGAAGATACCTGGCAAGCGTCTGGCCAGGGTCTTAGCCAGCCAGCCGTCCAGCCGTCTTTTGGACGGCCAGTTTCGATTTAAGACGGCCAGTTGATAATGACGGCTTTTGGACGGCTATTTACTATTTTGACACCATTTGGACGGCCAGTAAGAAATCTAAAGGACACCTTTTGCTACTCTAGTATTTTTGGTAGCTTTATCAAGTCAAATCGGCCATCAGCGAAACATTTATCGTGCACAAGACATGTATTTTGACATTCACAACCGCGCTGTTGACGAGCAGCGACGATTCGTCAAATATTCGCACTTTTTGTCGATTATTCGCACATTTTTGTCGACTATTCGAAGCCTCGTTTAGAATACCCCTTTTGACAGAGGGATTCCTGGTAAATATGATGGCCAATTTGGACACCCAAGTTTCAGATCCTGGCTAAGACCCTGCGTCTGGCAACGTATGTGCGGTGGCTTCCGTTGGGTTACGTTTTCTGACAAGAAAATGAAGCAGATGCGAGACGACGACTTTCTAGTTTCGTATTTTTGCACACGCATGTAGTGTCACTCAAAATTTCGTTCGGACAATAATTTATTTTTATATTCATACAGACGCACATGGATAAAAAAACGTTTATTATGTCGTACTTCAGTTACATTTTGTTATTTTGTTATTGTTCCTGCGTTGTGTCGGACCGTTGCCGTCATTCGTACTCGATTTTTCCGTTGTTGGACACTGCTTATTAAAGTCTTATCTTGTGACTTGTTTGCTTGTTTAATTGCACACTACATTATCACAATTAAGCAAATTAAAGTACTTGTAGCTGAGAAACAAAAGTCAAAAGTTAAACTTCACCGAAAGATTTTAGCCAGGCGTAAATTCTAGCGTAATATAATAGCGTACACGCCCCGTACAGTAGATTTCACCTAGGTGTGCGTGGTTCGCGCGCGAAAATGACTCGTTTCCACTCTTTTACACTTAGGCCACATAACAAAATTTACTTGTTTAGCATCCACCCATTTCAACTTTTCCAGGTCGGAAGGGAGGTTTTTATTTTTATTTTTTTATATTTCAAACCTCGTGAGCTTTGTCACGGATTTAAAATTTCAATCAACCGTGGTTACACTTTTTGTTTGATCATGGTCTCATCGAGGTGCCCGACACAATGGAGATCGTCAATGCTCAAATGAGTCAAATGGACAGTGAAACATGAGTAGGGTATTTCTAAGGTGGAAAAACGATAGTTTTGATAGTTTAAAGGTTAAACTATATGTTTTGTGAAAAATAAAAAATAAAAATAAAATTGAGGTCGGGGACAATATTTCCTAATTATCAACAAAAAAATTTCAAAATAGGTCGGGCGGGGACGCTAAACAAATAATTTTTTTATGTGGCCTTATATATACACAGTATATCTTAATAGTTTTCATACCTTGGTGTCCCGGAGTCTCTGCACTTGTTATATTACACAACGCTTCTAAAGCTAGACCCAAGATCTCAGAGTCATTTCTAAAACAAAATATAACACAGGATGATGCTGTGGACCATTGGTATTTAAAAAATAATAATAATAATAATAATATTTTGACAGGGAGCCCATGTCACCGGAGTGTTTTTCGATGAAATAAGTAAATATTAGTAGTTAAGAGGATAATTTGCCTAATTTAAGTTTGAACAATGACAGTGACTTAGTGCTACAGAGTTCAGTAGTTAAATTGTTATAATCGTTCAAAGCTTGGTAAATTATTTTATGTTTTCCCCAGTTAGTCTTCACTCTTGGCAGGTGGAATATGGCTTTGTGTCTGGTTTGGTATTTGTGGAAATGGCTATTTGGCAGTAGTTCAAAAGTTAGAGTCGAAAAAGTTGTTCAAACATTTGAAAATAAAAATACAGCGATGGTCGTCAGGCTTGAGTAGCAGAAGAGCGCATGGGTTTATTAATGATTAGTTTGGCTGACTATTCTTTAGTTAAGTTTACTGTGTTGGGTTGTGGTGTGGAGGATCTAGAGTTCAATTCATACACAATGACTATTTTGTATTTTTCTTTAATTCTTTATTTGTCTTCATTCTTTTTTCTTTCTTTTAGGAGTATTAAAATTAGGGTTAGTATAAAAAAAATTTGTTGGGGTTTAGTGTCGCTGAAATAGACTGTGTGTGACGCTCTACGATTGAGCTTATAACACATAAATTTTAAGGGGTTCATAACGCAGTAATTAGCACTACTGGTAATAAGAGCACTATTTTCATGGGGATTTTACATATATCGTAATCTTTGGGTTCCACCAAAAAGAAATGTAATATATCTTGTTGTTGGAAAATGGCATCTTCATGCCTTTTGCCCCTGCTAAAGTTCACAGGAAGTGACGTCTACGCAGGGACACGCAATATTTTGCGGCGTTATTCAACTGTTTGAATGTTTAGGAATTGAGTGAATTTTGTTTAAACAGGCTGTTTAAAGTTCAAAGCCAAACTTTCGCTGTATTTCATTGCTGAATCACTCCGCAAAATATTGCGTGTCCCTGGGTTGACGTTACTTCCTGTGAACTTTAGCGATGGGAAAGGGCATGAAGATGAAATTTTCGAACAACAAGATATATACAGGAAAAAATTGATGATGCGCAATCAGGATTGAACATTGTAGAATATAAACGCTCTCTGATCTAAGACAATTTTAATATACAAGCTTTCGGCTGCCAACCTGCAGCCTTCGACGGGTAAAAAATAATGAATAAAAATATCATATAGTTATATACAGTAGGATCTAAAAAATTATATGTAAATTAAAAACGTATGAGAAGGTAAATATACTATGCAAATTAAAAACACAGGAGAAGATATAAGTATTTAATTATTTCTTCAATAGAATGGCATATTGTCCTGGGAGTGGTCTAGAATTGTTGTCGAAATGGATGCGGAAAGTCCCTCTGTTGATGATTGTACTGTTGTCAAAGTTTCTATCCGCAAAAAATAATAATTCCTAGTTGCACCCCTGCTGTATATAATTATATGATAATTATTTTTATTCATTATTTTTTACCCGTCGAAGGCTGCAGGTTGGCAGCCGAAAGCTTGTATATTAAAATTGTCTTAGGAGAGCGTTTATATTCTACAAAGATATATACAATTTTTCTCAGGAGAATCCAAAGATCACAAATATGTAAAATCCCCACAGACTGGATAGGCACTTTAAGTATACAGTACCTATCATTAACAAGAACATTGCTCAGAAGATCCATTGCTTTTGTTCCAACTTCAAGCTTGTATTTCTAAAATTATAAAAAAGATTTATTATTGTTGAATGGGGCCAAGAAAAAAAAACCCTGGGTTTCCTATTTCATGCTGAAAGAAATTAGGTAGGGTAGGTAGGTTTTTCTTTTATATAATATATATATTATTATATAATATATATATATATATATGCACGTGCACGCGTGCTGTTTGTCGCACGCGTGAAATGGTACGAGTGCATGTGATTTTTTTCTAGCACTTCATTTTATTGCTTTATGGTCGCTGTTGATGAAAAGTGTTTAAAATAGGTTTTATTTAAATATAGTGGTTAGCCAAAAAGTCAATTAGGAATTCGTAAAGGTCTTCCAAACCAAAGCAATTATAGGCATTTCCTATAACGCACAAGAAATGCATGTATCAACATTCAGTAGAGGAAATGGCACGCAAACTATGTCAAGGTTTGGCTCAGGGAAGTGGAGGTGGAAGATCTTTGGAGGAAGATTGTCAACTTCAAAAGAGATGAGTTCCCAAATGTGTGTGCTCTTGCGGAGATTTTGATCACAATAAGCGGGCCAAATTCTAGCATAGAATCTGACACTGACAGGCATTTTTCTATAAAGCATAAAAGAATGTAGTCGATCTTGATCGTAGGCGTGAACGACAACTAGACAACGAGAGAAATGAAATCATCGAGAGAGCAA
>JAYKKM010000240.1:990000-1080000 GCA_035772405.1 Chrysogorgia sp. JL179-B06
TATGCTGTCAGCATATCTCTCACATGACAACAACATGGAATCCACCCTGGCCCTGGGTAGGATTTGCATTGATGCACCAAGTTGTGAATGGAATATCCTCCAAAAATCCATCATTCATTCATTCAATTCAAGATCTACGGTCTGCATACCAATAGGCAATAGTCAATACACTTATGACTTATGGCATTTAATGATATTTAATATAGATTTGGCAAATACAAATAAACATAATAACCTTAGACAAGGACTTCAAAGCCCTTACTGCATCTCTACGATCTTCAAGCAGCGTCGATGAGGAAACCCTATCGCAAAGCTTTTCGATCTAAACAAAATTGAAGTGATTGATTGCAAAGGTCATCAGTTTAGCCAGGCTATAAGCTATTCAAAACAGTACAAGTCATTCACGAGTCTCAGAATTGGACGATGGAAATCGAAAGCAACGGGCAATAAACACCCGAGGTAATAAAATTAACTGACCGTGTCTGTTCCAGATTGTTGGATCTCTTCATTTTGTGCTCCTAAAACAGATTTAAATCCTCTTAAGATGTCCATCACTTCGATAGCCAAGTAGCAAATTGATCAGCTTCGACAATGGCGTCTGGACATGCGCGCAACGTGGCATTACGCGAGCTTAGCAACCATACATGTTTGGGTTACTGTGCTTTATCAATATTAAAAACTTTACCCTTTTTGAATCAAATTACCCGAATATCTGTATATACGTATATACGATCATTTTAACACAATGACGAATACTATTTTATTTTGTTTTTTGTCAAAAACATTGAGGTTATAGTGTCTCCTTATAAATTTTCCATTCAAGCGACACTTTTGCCAAATCGAACTTCACGTTTGTAATATTTCTGAATTGAACGACTTATCGATCTGGCGGTCCGTAAGCAGTCATATTTCAAATCGAACAAACGAACGGGGATCAGCCATTCTAATATTAAAATAACATACGGAAATCATGCATGCGGGATCACCGGGATGTCACCGTTGTCAAAAACATTGAGGTTACAGTGTTTCCTTGAATTAAAGGGAAATGGCAATAAAAAATTTGTTTGTCTCATTTGAAAGAACATTAAAAATGATATATGAAGACCTTTTACAGATTTTCCATATCGTTCTTGGTTCTGTAAATATTTCACTTCTTTTTAACAAAGAACATTGAACATTCCGCCATCTTGGATATGCATATAACCATCCTTGGATATGCGTGACGTCACAACCAGGGTAGAAATGTTTTTTATATCAGCAATTATCGAGTCATTATAGATGCTAAATCGTAGTTGTTTTGGGTGTTGTATACTTTTAAGTGAACTAGCAATCTATTTGAACGCATTCCACTGATATTTGGGCAATTATTTACAACTTTTAGAATGTTTACCCAGGTTTTGACGTCACTTAATTAGATCTAATTATAAAACAAGATGGCGGATTACAGATATTTTTGTTCACAGATATTTCAAAAATTAAGGAAGTTACGGGGAAATTTTAAAAGTTCTTCATATATTATTTTAAATGTTCTTTCAAATGAGACAAAAAAAATTTTTATTGCCATTTCCCTTTAAGACGCTGAAATATATTTATTAGCTTTCTTTATTTTCATAATTCGTTACAGCATAATTTTATGTTTATAAACCAATCTTCATTCACCATTTGCTGGTCCACATGCGTCGAACGCACTTATATAATCTTTGATTACTCCTAGTAAGGGACCATGCTGGGCCGGTGGAAAAAAGAAAATTGTACAAAAACGTTCTTGCCCTCTTTTCTTTCAAGGTAAAAAAAAGTTCTTGCCCTCTTTGCTTTCAAGGTAAAAAAAAGTTCTTGCCCTCTTTGCTTTCAAGGTAAAAAAAGTTCTTGCCCTCTTTGCTTTCAAGGTAAAAAAAAGTTCTTGCCCTCTTTGCTTTCAAGGTAAAAAAAAGTTCTTGCCCTCTTTGCTTTCAAGGTAAAAAAAAGTTCTTGCCCTCTTTGCTTTCAAGGTAAAAAAAAGTTCTTGCCCTCTTTGCTTTCAAGTTAAAAAAAAGTTAAATTTGCTTTCAAGGTAAAAAAAAGTTCTTGCCCACTTTGCTTTCAAGGTAAAAAAAAGTTCTTGCCCTCTTTGCTTTCAAGGTAAAAAAAGTTCTTGTCCTCTTTGCTTTCAAGGTAAAAAAAGGTTCTTGCCCTGCTATCAACCGCTTTAGGGTAAAAGGTCAAGTCAGTCAATGCCCTGCCGTTGTGTGATTGTGTCTTCATCTTAATAAAAATCAAAGAAATGTGTTGGTGGTCTGATTCTGACTAGTCAGCCTTGACGTTTCCGAGAGTTTCCATGCAAGGGCAAACATTGGCGGAGAAACTGCCCTGGCTTCTCAGAAGCAGTTGAATTATCGGTACTCTCAAAACCATTAACGGCCACAACATCGTCACTATCAGAGCTCAGTTCTGTTCTGCTCAGTGAACGAGTTAATGAGAAGAGGGGATGCACCACACCCCTAACCCCATTGCTTTTTGCACACTCTATCCACCCGAAATCATGCTTTGGTATTATATTGTTTATAGTGTTAATATTATATTATTTTTAAATATATAACATATTCTTAGATATATTATTCGCAAGATTTAAGTCAATGTTTTAATAACAGAAAAAGTAGGTGCCATGCTATTAGTTATTATAAAAAAACTAATGGCCCTGCCTTTCGTGTGACCAAAAAAAGTCATAGCCCTGCCATGTTTTCCACCAGCCCAGCCTTTTGGTAATTTTTGCATGGTCTCTAATGATAATAATAATTCATTTTCTTATTTCATTATTTCTAGTTGTGAAGTTTTTAAAGAATCTTGTCTTGGCTTATAATTATTTTTAGTTGGTCTGCATTGTTGTAAGTCTTATTACATAATACACAGCGGCGGATCCAGTGCACGGCTTATGATTCTTATAATGGACTGTTCATTATTTAACGGGGGGGATGAGTGAGAAATTGCCATACTTTCTTTTTTTCTGGTACCCCCAAAGCAAAATTTAAAAAATTGGGAGCCCCCACTTTTATTCGAAATCATTTCAATGCCCCCCTCTAATAATACCTTGGGCTTATTTAAATGTTGCCTTGATAAAAAACTTTGCTATTGTTATAATTTATATTTATAAATGATTGCATTAAATTTATACAAAATAATATTCTCAATAATATCATTATTTTTATTCTTTTCAAATAATTATACATACATACATACTCACACATACACTAACACATACATACATATATACAATTAAGGCTGTTCTGTATGATTTTACGCAATATCAGAAATGTTAAACAATGTTGATCATCAATGACTCTTATCCTTGTTTATTACAAAAATGTCATGGCCCCCCTGATAACTTATAAATGATTTATGCGTGAGCTGCCTTGATACATAATGACATATTAAATAGATAATGTTCGCTGGTTTCTTTACCAGCACTTTCTCTGTTGTCATCCTGCATGTTTTTCCCTCTTCCATTTAGTTTTTGTTTTTTGTCGCTAGACTCTTTTCCTAGCTCTTTCTCTGCTCTCTGTTTTTTCCTCCTTCGATCTTGCGCATGTCCATCTGCGCACCTTCACGTTTTCGATCCATCTTCACATTAGCATGACTTGGTGTTGCTCACAGATCGAATGCATCACTTTCGAACATACATGCATGGCTGTAACATCAGAGTTGTCCAGGCATATATATACGGACAATGGGTCCCATGCTGGCACCTCCGTGGAGTGATTCTTGTTGCACACAGATCAGAGGCGTATCGCACCCTTAAAGTGGTACTACGATCAAATTTTTACCTATCGATATTTTTACGTATTTATAAAGCAGAGCTGCTAAATATTACTCGGTCGAAACCGTTTTGGGATTCGACGATGGCAAGTATTATTTTTCTGACTCCGAATCTGGAGTTGTTACGTCCGCCATTAATCGATCATGTAGTCCTGACCAGCGTAACGAAGTGACGTCAGATTCTCAACGCGAAACTCCACGTGGCTAATTCTTCATTAAGTAAATCAAGGTCGTTTTCAAAAAAATTCTTCGTCTGAAAGGCTGGACATTTCATCTACTTCTTGAAAAAAACAAGAAAACAAATAACCTCGACCGAAATTCAGGCGTAGCATTGAGAATCTGACGTCACAAACAATATTACCTTTTGAAATTGCGGCTCACTTGGAACACGTTTTAAGTAATGGTGGCCTAAATAATAGTGATTTCAGAGCTCAAAATACTTACTTCAAAATACAATTTTTTAGGGTTTTTTTACATCGATGATCACTTTCGACCCTGATATACTTTTCTATGCTAAAGAAAATCTAAAAAGACGGTGGTGAATTTTCATCGTAGTGCGACTTTAAGCTCTCCTAATTCTGTCGGTCGGGAATGTAATTTTAAAACAAGAACGACAATCGGGACAACTGTTGAAGACTAGTTGAAGTTTTTCGGTGGTCTGCGTTAAGGAAATATAAAAGAAAAAATTGATGATGCGCGATCAGGATTGAATTTGAACATTGTAGAATAAAGACGCTCTCTGATCTAAAACAATTTTAATACTATGGGCTTTCGGCTACCAACCTACAGCCTTTATTTTTACCCGTCGAAGGCTGCAGGTTGGCAGCCGAAAGCTCGTCGGTGGAAGGTCGGCGAAAATGGCCCTAAGATCGGCTGGTCACATGACACCCAGAATTTCTGGGTGTTTTGATATGATAAGTTTTGTGGTCTTTGTTCCATTGCCTTTGTCTATTTTGTTGACCTGAATAATTGAGAAATATTAAATGCTCGTTCATGTCAGCATTCGTCGGCATAAAAGCAGCTAACAAGCTTAATAATCCACCATACATCCATGGTTATCTGTTACAAAAGGTATGAAGAAGCATATATCCAATTTAGCGAAAGGTATCACTTCTAATTTGCTGTAAAATTTGAAGACATCATTCAGATTTAGATGAATAAATTATACTCGGCTGGGCCATTTTCGCCGACCTTCCGCCGTGGAGGCAAAATGCCCTGGGTACGAGGTTGAGAGCGTCTTTATTCTACAACGAAATATAAAGGGTTGGCCATTGGACGTTAAACGTCGTCTACTAGATGTAAAACATTCGTCTACGGACGTTAACCATTTGTCTTCTCGGAAAGGACGTTAAATCGTAGGTCAACGATCCACACGTCACACCAACCTCGTACCCAGGGTCTTATCTCCGCTCCCCGCCGCCCCGCACGGCGCACGCTGCGAAAAGACCCTGGTTGCGGCTGGTCACGTGCCCCCTAAAAGTGGGGGGTTTTTAATTAGCGTTTAGAAAATTACTTAGGGAGGAGTGGCAAAGGTGAATAGAGCAAACATCAGAACAAAAACTTCCGTGAAGGTCTAAATTTTAATTTGTATAACACTTTGCGTGAAGTTAAAATTCTTATAAACTATTGTAATACGCGTATGCACGTCTGTAACATAAGGAGTGATTAATATCAAATTTCTTTCCAACAAAGGTTGACATAAACAAGCGCTTCAACCGCATTTACGCTTTGTTTACTCAAGTCTTTAAGATAATATTACAACAAAGAACATTTTAATTAGCAGTCTAAAGTTCTGATTAATACGTTGATTTAAAAAAAAATATTTCCCAAAAAATATAAAAAAATATAAAAAAATATTTCCCGAAATAATCAGTGTAAAGTTAAATGCTGAAATAATAATAACATTCAATATAAGAGTCATAATAATAAAATATTAACGCTTGAAACTTTCATAACTGAAACCTGCACATAATCTCGAAATTAGTTAATATATTAATCTGAGGGAATACAAAGGTAGGACGATAAAACAAGCTGTTGAATGAGTCCAACTTCTTTCTTGATATTTCATTTTTAAATGGCTGGTTTCTTGCGACAAATAATCAAAGCCCCCGGAGTGTGTAACGATGTTTCATATCCCGTTGCTACTTGAACAACATCAAGAACTCCCAGTCTCAAAAATAATTTCTCCAGGCAAATAGTGTTAAACTATAGAACATTTCATTACACACTGGGAACGATATCGAAATGGAGACTTATTAACTATGAAGGGTTATTAGGGTCAATATTAGAGTTTAAATTATATTATTCGTGCACTCAGTTTGCGTTTCTCGAAACTGCCGAACATAATTCGAAACTGCCGAACATAATTCGAAACTGCCGAACATAATTCGAAACTGCCGAACATAATTCGAAACTGCCGAACATAATTCGAAACAGCCGAACATAATTCGACTCGACTCTCGAATTATGTTCGGCTAGTGGACTGGGGCCTCACGGACAGAGGAAATCTTCGCGTAACCCTGGAACGAGTAAATATTTTCCCGCGCTTTGTACTTGGGCCACAGAACAACATGGCGGATGAGTCGTCAGAGTCGATAAGATCAGAAGCAAGCGTGTAAGAGAGATAATCCTTCTGATCGAGCAAAGAAGTTTTTGCGAAGACGATTTAATACAATTTCGACTTGATTGGTTGTATAATGCTATTGGCCGTTATGTTGACCAAGTTCCTTGGCTTATGGGGAAGAAGTGATGAGTCTTGTTCGCCAAGCTGTACAGTTGCGAATGTATCGTTTCAGGCTGATTTTGTTCATACTGGTCAACGCGGAAGGCCTCGTTACTCTATTTCGATTGATCAGCTTGAATTTCTTTTGGATATGAGATTTACATCTGGCGAGATTGCATCTATGTTTCAAGGCAGGGGCGTAGGAAGCAGGGGGGCCGGGGGGGCCGCGGCCCCCCCAATATTATATAAAGGGGGGCCGGAATAGCTTTCGGCCCCCCCAAAAAATAATTGAATTTGAAAGAAAAATTGCAGCAAAAAATTGAATTCGAAAGCCAAGTATTTGAAATCGTATATTAATCGAATAGTATATGATTGTATGATATTACCGACAAGTTGGAAAACAACATCTTCCTATAAATGTTCTGTTAAACTGACATAGAAGTAATCACAATATCTTTGCATGTTAACCCAAGTATTTTACTAAACTAAAGTACATGGCTCTACTCTAGTAGGCGTTCTTTTTTAACTAAGCAGAAGGGCGGAGATCGCGGAATGATTGAGGCTAAAAGGTAGCTCCAGTTGAAAAAAACGTCCATATCGGACTCGCTGACTATTGCATTAATGTTGTCAGTGGTTCCCATGCTGATGAGCTCTGATATAGAGCGAAACAGTTCAAAATATGAAATTTTATAAACTTCTAAACTGAAAAATCACCGCTCAGAATGCAGGAAATGCAAGTTGCGGGAATCTAGATTTCAAAATGTTTCGGGGGCATACCCCCGGACCCTCCGAGAAAGCCTCGTGCCTACGGCGCTCGGATTATTAGTTATCATGAGCACCCATTTGGGACTAGCTTCGCCACTGATAGGTACAACGAAAATTTTGCTTTGGCCGGCCCCCCCAACTTTACAAAGCTTCCTACGCCCCTGTTTCAAGGCGAGATTGCATCTATGTTACGCGAAGATTTCCTCTGTCCGTGAGGCCCCAGTCCACTAGCCGAACATAATTCGAGACGCAATCGCTGTTTCGAATTATGTTCGGCAGTTTCGAATTATGTTCGGCGGTTTCGAATTATGTTCGGCAGTTTCGAATTATGTTCGGCAGTTTCGAATTATGTTCGGCAGTTTCGAGAAACGCAAACTGAGTGCACGAATAATATAATTTAAACTCTAATATTGACCCTAATAACCCTTCATAATTAACACTGACCTACATTTTGTCGACTCGTGGCGCGCGTGATACGTTAGACTTTCTCAAAGCCCGTTTCGCTCGCCCGTCTTTAATACCAAAACTCGAAACAAACCGGTGTAAACAAACCCAAACCACTAAACTCGTTTTAACCGAACCAAGAGGCGGACTTGGAGCAAGTCTAGTGATACGTGTAAACAGGTGTAAATAGTTGTGATCTTTATCCCCTCCCAAGCCGCAACCAGGGTCTTTTCGCAGCGTGCGGGGGGGGGGGGGGGCGGGGAGCGATGATAAGACCCTGGGTACGAGGTTGACGTCACACGTGCGACCTGTTCGCTCATTGGACCCGGAAGCTTCCTTTTGGTTGCTGAGGGTGAACCGAGATCATACAAAACAAGGAAAATTGGGGCAATGCCTCTAACGACCTTACACAGCGTGTGGTTAATGTCAAAGGCGGCCTTTGTCTTCTAAATTTCATATATGATATATGCAAGCGGGAAATTTAGTGGAAACAAAGCATTTCTTTGTCTACTAATTTTCCCGTCCATCAGTTCATGAGGGAAAATTAGTAAACAAAGAAATCCTTTGTTTTCCACTTAATTTCCGCTTACATATCATATACATGAGAACATATTTAGATGACGAAGGATAATTTCCCTTTTATATGAACAATGAGGATTCATTGAGGGAAATACTAGGTTTGATACTAGGGAGTATATACTAGGGAGGCTGCAGCCTCCCCCCCCCCCCCCCCCCCCCAGTTGTCCGAAAAATTAGCTCTATTCGGGCAAAAATGGTGTTGTCATTCGGGCAAAATTATTCTAATATTTGAATGCAACTTAATGACATTATAACGGATTCTCATTGAGAGAAATCTGGGATTTCATTGTTGTTCATCGTTTAGCAATGGTTAAAAGTGGCATATAACCAGGCCTTGGTCCGGGCGTTGTCTAAACGTATAAATCTCGTATATTCAACTTGAATATACCTAATACATTTTGCTTTTCCTTCCTTCTCTTCTGCCATTGCAACGCATTCCCTATGCGCGTTGGGAGAGATATCCACGCGGTCTAAATTTGGAAAATCTGTGTTACTTTAACGGTAATTAAATACTTCGAATCCCGCACACTGCCGCGGCTGCAAAAACGAGAAAAGTGCCCTCAATTAAATTGCAGGAAATACACGTTCAGGGAATCAAAAATTCAATGAAAAACGTGTTTAGCTATTAAACGATGGCAATTTATGTTCTTCAGTAATATGACGTCATCATTTATTCGGGCAAGTTATGCTCTGACCCCCCCTATGCTTCTGTACTGCGGACTTCAGACTTCAGACTTCAGAGTGTGTGAGTTCTTCGGATACTACCTCAGAGTTTTAACAAACTTGGTGAAAACCTTGAACTGATTCTGGCAATGCCAATGGTTATGCCAAGTGCCAACGGTAAGCTAAGAACACATTCGGGACCGGTCATACTAAAAATGGGGGGTGGCACCGAAGAGAAAATGGTTGAGTAAGTCAAAGGTTGGGTAAATAAAAAACAAACCAACTCAAAGGTTGGGTAGAAAAAAATGTAATGTATATTTGCAAAGCATGACTCACTCAAATATTAAAGACTATGTAAGAAAGAAATATCATATGCCAATACAATAATTATGTCAATCAGTCAGAGTCATTATCTTGATCTTTTTCAGATTCTTCATGTAACATCATCATCATCAACATCATCATCATCATCATCATCATCATCATCATCAACATCATCAACATCATCAACATCATCAACATCATCATCATCATCATCAACATCATCATCATCATTATCATCATCATCATCATCATCATCATAATCATCACCACCATCATCATCATCATCATCATCATTAACATCATCATCATCATCATCATCATCATCATCAACATCATCATCCTCCTCTAACATCATCATCTTCCCTCATCTCTATGATGTGGACAAAGTTAAAGTTTTGGGGTGGGTATTTATTTTTTAATTGATATCTGAGGTTGGGTAAAGAAAAATAGTGACCTTTTAATGGTTGGGTCAGCAAATTTTTACCAAGAAAAACATTTCTCTTCGGTGCCACCCCCCATTTTTAATAATGACCCGGTCCCTTAGTTGAATTTTCAATTTTGATCTGCTTTTTGTTGGAAATAATGCATGTACTGAATACTGATGTACATTGCATCATACTTGGTTGTGTCCTGATATGACAATCATGTCCCATTTTAGGTTCCTTCGTGGATATTTATTTTGATATTAACAGGGGAAATTCTGGCTATATAGTCTAATTCGCAGCTATATTTCCAACAAGGCCTAGGGTTTCCCTAAGTTTCCATTGGTTCCCCTAAAGTCTGAAGGTGGTCACGAGATTGGGAAGTGTCTAATCAAGAGCCTGGGTCTGGTATTGCGTAATTCATTCGACCACAGACCTCCTTCAGTTCACGCGCTTCACATTTTGGATGAACGATGAATTCGACGGGTATAACTCTTGTTGAGGGAGGCCGAGTCAGCGATATATCAGCGGTTTCGCATAAAAAGTTCTTGAAAACAAAATGAGATTGCCAAGATGGATAGATTTAAAAAAAATTTAAATTGCTGTATAACTACAAATTTAGTACGATAACTGGAACTATAAAGGATCGTTGATGATATTTAGACTTACATATGATAACCCAGCCGTTCCTCACGTTGAAAGTCACAACTTAAATACTGGACTTGTTAAGGCATTGTAAGCAGTAAATTATTGGATTGTAACCGACCCCAAAACAACAAAGATCCTAACCCTAAACTCGCCTAACGAGTTTTGTAATCCTAACCTGCAGCCTAAGGAGTTTTAAGACACAACCCAACTGATCCACCACCCTCTTCTCCCATAATTGGAGTCCTTAGTAAATAGGCGGGTAAGTAGGGTTAGAAAACTCGTTAGGAGGGGGGTTAGGGTCTTTGTTGTTTTGGGGTCGGTTACAATCCAATAATTTACTGCTTACAATGTCAAGTAATTTGTGGCTTACAACGTGAGGGACGGCTGTCCTGTTGGAGTATCTGATGAACATTTTTATGTGAAACCGCTGATATATCGCTGACTCGGCCTCCCTCAACGTCCGTGGAAGAGTTATACCCGAATTCGACAATGTTTAGACGATTTTCGGAAGCTTCTTCACGGCTAGAAAGAAGCATTGCTTCCTCTTTCTTCAATCGATTCTCTTCTTTTATGGTTGGACCTCGAAAATTAACGTTCGGAAAGAAGACAGACTTGGAATCGCTCGTAAAAATTATGAAACTTGAACGACACCAGAAGTTCTGTGGAAGTCTCCCGACTTCGTCTTGTGCCGAACTGCTTGCCAATGTGTGCGAAGATATGGACTACAAGATGGTCAGAAACCGCCAGCCGTTTTTCCTTCACTATCGAGTTGACTTACTACTCCAACGTGTGCGCTATCTGGAAACACGGAAACTCACCCCCCGGCAGAAACGAAGGGAGATTGAGCGACACCCTCCGGTTTTCATGATTAATTTCTCACCGGAAGATTACCCGGTGAACTATCTCCGGGGTTTAATACACTGTGGTGAAGATGTGGATGGCAAAAGCAAGTTTGTTCATTTGTTGTACCATTGTTGGCCAAAGCTAAGGAGCTATGCCTTTCAGATCGAAGAGAACTTGAGTGCTGTTTGCCAAGAACTGGGGATCACCGACCATCGTGCTTTACAAATGGCAATAAATATGCCATGTTTTTTGCTGTGGAATATTGAAAAATCAGACGAACAGTTCCGTCTCATTCATCGAGACCAAGGCTTGCCTTTTGGTTATAATCTGGATCTCCACACTGCAGCTATCTTCCCACCGATGCTGAACCCGTCCTTCAAGCTTGACTACAGTTTGTTGACAAACAAACCAGATAATGGACGAGTCGATTCACTGGAACTTTTCACATTATCCAACATCCTGGACTACAAATTTTCACGTCAGAACGGACGAGGCAAACCAGAAGACTTGTCTATGTTCTTGATTGAGAATTCCAGAGCTGAGGGTGTGAATGAAAACTCTGAGTTATAGCTGGGTTAATGTCTGTTTTTCACTAAATTATATACTTTTACACTGAATATTATGGATAGTAACAGTTCTATCTTTTTGTGACAAGAACATTGATAAATTTAATGTTCCATGACCACCTTTCAGGGTTCTATCTAGGATTTTTCGGTTGGGGGAGAAGCAAGGACGTAACCCGGATTCAGAAAGGGGGGCATGCGCCCGTGGAACATTTTTAAATCTACAGTTTCTGAAATGCCACGACCTGAATGATCACAACTTTTTTGGGGGAGAAGCTGGACTGTTTGGGGGGAAGTTTCCACCCCTCAAACCCCCTAGATAGAACCCTGCCCTTCCATGATTCAGATTGATGTTGGATGGCCTTAACACTTATAACACTACTTTATAGCTAGATTTTTAATGTCATTACCAAGTCTAAGTACATAACAAGTACTGTATTGTTATATACCAAGTGTCAAAGTTCAGTGGTCAGAGTACTGAATGAAAACTCTGAGTTATAGTTATGCCACCTGGATGTTGCAATTATTCCACTTGGGAAATTCGACCAAATATTACCCCTCAAGATGATATACTTCTCTGGATTATATCGTCCCGAGGGATAATCGTTGAACTGCCCACTGTTGAAATTTGGTTATTCTCTAGGTACAAAACTAACCCTTACCCAAACCTAACCCTTATCCTAACCGTCATCCTAACCCTAACCCTAACCTTATTTCAGTTTAAAGTCGAACAATTCGAGGTGGTATTTTAACGTCACGACATGAACTGCTTTAAGGTAATTCCAGTGGCAGACACTAGGGGGGCGATCGCGCCCCCAATAATTTTAGCTGAAGCTTTCATTTTGAAAAGTGGAAGCACAAGAAAGTTTTCATTTCAAGAAGTGGAAGCACTACCAAGCGTGCCGTCTAATGTGTTAGCTAAGTAATCACGTGGGTGTTATACCTTGTCATCTCAAAGACACCGATAGCCACTAAGTATTCTTATCCAAACCATAGTAAACTTTGAACAATGCTGCGGGTTATATTAGCGAAGGTCCTGTCCTGTCCTGTATCTTCCTCCAACAATGAACGTTGTCATCACAGAGGCGAATTGAAACGCTTCCGTATCAACTCGGCGAACTCATCCCGTGACTGGGTCATCCTCTTAGCTTGATCACTTGATATTCCAAGCAACTTAGAGACTTTTCCCAGGGATCACGGTAGTATTTTCTTTCTGGCTTAGCAAACAGTAAAATTTTTGTAATTGCAGTGTTCTGCGCACGACATATGTGACCAATATACTTGAGGTATAGACGACTTTCACGATCATGCGCAGTAGCAACAAATATTCAAATTTTCATTGTAGGTAAAAACAACTGTTTCAGCTGGAAAGAGCATATTGAAAATAGTAGAAGTGCAAAGTTTGAAAGGAATTGTGTAAAAAAGGAAGAAGTTACACAAGCAGAAAGTTGGCCATTTCAAAAGGGATTTATTAGTGATTTAAGGTGGCTCCCACAGTTCGAGGGCTTTTAAGCTGCACCTACAAATATGCCTTATATATGCAAGCAGGTTTGATGGAAGCACCCATTGACATTATTTTATACTAATATGAGTATAACCAAACATGGCACAAAAGAGTAACAAAAGCATGTGTTACCATGGCAACCGTTGGGCTTTATAATTTTCAAAAATATCACATTTATATACCATTTTGACTTATATTTCGGTAATAAGCCTGGTGACCCCCAAATTTTTTGTGCTAATGTTAGATTATTTATGGTTTGGAAACCCCATGTGAAAAATAAAAAAATTCTGTAGAGGTTCTCGCTGTATAAAAAATCGCTGTTTTCTTTATTTTGGTTCTACAGAATTTTCTTAAATCTCTTCAACAAAACCTCCGTGCATTAATCTATTGCTGTGCCAAATTTTAGGATATGTTACCAGGCGTTTTGGCGAATGCCGTTGCAATTAACATATGGGAAAGCTACGCGGCCAGAATACTTTGGAGACCCCACAAGATCAATGGTTTGTCATGCGCGTGCATAAAATTGCAGGCGCATTTTGGAAAACACGCGTATTCCACGCAATTGAAGTTGTTTAGCCGTTAGCCATCTAGAAATTACTTTACAAAGACAAAAGAAGAGGCTTATCTATCTTTTCTTCATGAATTACGTAGTTTGATTTAAGATATTGAACGATATTTCCTAGTATCTTTTATTCTTTTTGCTCTTCGTGACTCGTGCTCGGCTTTCATATTGGCTTGTTGTTGGCACGATAACTCCTGGTTCTCCAAATTTCTTGTACAAAGTCAACAGATCGTTGTACGAAAGACCACTAGCAGCAAGTTTTTGATCCATACCCTGAGTTAGAGGACTATTACTATCCTTTGGATGATAAAGATTACCAACAAATGTTTGAAGTAAATTATGGCGCTTGTCGAGATAGTTCATGTCAGCTGTAGCTTTTTGTATCGAGTGTACCTGGATGCCTGTGTACCATTCACCGTCTCCAGCCGTGTTAAGCTTATTTCCCAAAATAACTCCGAATAAACGAGCCACAAATCCCAGAAAATGAGGTGTTTTTGATGCCGAGTTTTCGCCGTCGCTGACCAATGGTTCTTTCCGCCCGTAGGATTCGCAGTTTGAGAGTTGTCTCACAAACGAACTTGTGTCATAATTGAATTTTAACCCATTGTTTATTTTAGTAATTTTTTTAAAAGAAATGAAACCGCGAAAAGTTGTTTTTATAAAGCGAAATAAACTTGCAAATGTAGCCATTTTTGAATGCTTTATAGTCTGTTTACTTTTTGCGTGGACGTTACACGCAAATTTCTCGCGTTCGTAATTTTATACACGAATCACGCACGTTGCGAGATTAGATACCAGACCCCTATGATTTAAAGGGTACGGAGCCACCTTAATAAGGATTTTGGCTTGGCGGGCGGGCGTTGCACGCCAAGCCAAAATCCCTATTAAATCTATAGTGAAGAGCAAAACTTCCAAAGTGTGTAGCTTTCGCACTATTTGCCCGATTAGTTTCAAACTTTGCACTTTTACTATTTTTAATATGATCTTTCTAGCTAAAACAGTTGTTTTTACCTCATATGAACATTTGAAATAAAATTGCTACTGCGCATGACCCTGAAACTCGTCTATTGACTGTATATGAAATTTCGTAGAGGTGTTATTTTGAGGATGTTTCCAATCTGCTCATTTGTGTAAATGAAGGCATAATCTGCTTCTTCCTCCCCATCTTCATGTTCCGGAACATGTCTCCGTTTCCATCCGCCTTTCACCATGTCCCGTAGGCATTGGTTCCAGCAGCCTTCTAGTTTTTTTTAGCTCTTGTTCATTTGGAAACCAAGCAGCTGTTCCATATGTAAGCCTTGATCTAACACATGATTCTAGGATCTTACGCCTCGTACGCAGGTTGACATTCGTATCGCATAAGACAGATTTAAGCTCGTAAAACTTCCCTATAGCTCTCTCTTTTCTATGTTGTGTAAAACAGACATTGGCATCATTTGTTATCACTTGTCCAAGATATGTGAAAGATTGTACATTCTCTATCTTCTCTGATCCAATAGTGAACAGAGTATCCTGCTTCGCTAGATCTGCGTTATTGAAAACTTGTGTTTTGGTTTTCTTAACAGAGATTGTCAAACCAAATCTGTTACAAGCATCATTCAGAATGTTAAGTATCTTTTCTGCATCTTTGACTGTTCTACAGAATAAAACAACATCATCTGCATATAGAATCCATCCAATTATTTCCAGTCCACTTATTTTTACACTCTTCCTTTGGTTTCGATTTGTACAATAGTGTGAAATATTGTACTGGAATGGAATTCCCCAGCCATCTGGAAATGCCTTGTCGATTTCCTGTGCTGCAACTTTAAGAACATAGTCAAAAAAATAATTGAAAATGCATGGAGATTCCTGTCCTCCTTGACGGCAACCAGTACATCAAAATTGGTTTTCATTCCTTTTATCGATGCTGCTGTTCCCTCATACATCTTCTTCAATATGGCTATGAGATGAGTTGCTCCAGTACGCATGGTTAGGATCTTGAAAAGAAGGTCACGTGGAACATAGTCATATGCTGCAGTTAGGTCTATATAAACAGCCACCATGAGTGTTCCTTGGCATTTTCTGATTATCATCCTAGTTATAAATATTGCATCAGATGTTGATTTATTCTGCCGAAATCCAAATTGTTCCTTTCCAACGTGTGCTTCATATGCCATTCTCAGTCTGTCCATGATAAGCTTAGCCAGGATCCGACTCATATTTGCTCCAATGGAGATGCCTCGATAGTTGACAGCAAGACTCATGAGACCTTTCTTGAAAAGACATGTGATGCTACAATGTAACTACTAACCAAACATATGGAACCTTCACAAACGTCCAGATTAGTGTCATAAGGGTTAGAATTGCCATGATCAAGTTGTTACTATCATTATACTTTAGGAAAAGGAAAGCCGTGTGTTTGAAGGTAAAGTAAGATGGCACGTTGTTTTGCCAGTTGGCAATGTCCTATGTTTTGAAGATTCAAAACGAAAAAGCAGGGCCGTTATATCGAATATTGAAACCTAACGTAACAAATAATATCGAGCAATCATTTGTTAATGAGAAACGATTTCGGAAACTAAAAATAAATTTTACATTGTCATTGGCGTGTTAATTAAACCACCTTGCAATTCCATTCACAAATGTAGATAATCATCTAGAATATTTTCTCTGAAATGTTGTTTTTTATGCTTAGCATGTGATTTATAACAAAATGAAATAGTGTTTTGAAAACCTAAAATTGTTTACAAAATGTGTTCTCAGAATGCTGCAAATGCCATTTCAGATATCCAAATTTTCCGGAGGGGGGTGCCCCGCACCCCCCTAGAAGGTTCGTGACTTCGGCACTCGCCCCTAAACCGCATTGCACAACTTTTTATTGAACCTTTTGACAAAGATATTTTTTCATTTTTCGCAACTAATAATTTTATACAAGAAAATATGGTATTTTAGGGAAAAAGAAACAACTAACAGGGTTTATTATGATAAAGAAAGGTCGTTTCCCATATTCTTTGACATGTTATTTGAAGAAACATTCATCAAAAATGTAAAATATTGTAAGTTGTAGAAATGATTTTTCTGTTATAACACGTAAAAGTGGTAGAAGAAAAGAATTATTAAGGAAAAAATTATGGTCACCGACCTTCTTTAAGAACTATGGCGTTAAACCGGCATTATCAAGTAGTTTACAAACCTACTTGCACCGGGAGCCGTAGCTAGACTTGTGAAACTGTTCTCAGAAAAAAATGATTTCGTCCCTTAATAACTCTTTCCTACTAGTACATAAGCAGCCATTGTTAGATTTGGCACTAAATTGTCCTAAAAAGGTCTACCCAAACTCAGATGGACAGCGGAGGTTACAACGATGTACTGGTTCGATAGATGTATGTACTACCGTCTATGCGGTAGTCACTATTTATAATTAGTATAAATTGACAAGTTTATATCACAAATCCTCACTTTTGATTGGCTATCGCAGGAGTTACTATCCGCTGATATAAACCTCTGGGGAAAAAGTCGCCTGATTTCGAAAGAATATTTACTTTTTTTCCATGAAAAATGCGAAATAAAAGTTATTTCTTGGGTTAGAAAGTTGTAAATTTATACTAAAACAATTAGACAACTCGCCCTTGTTTTCTATGAGCGATAGTCAACTCGGCTCCGCCTCGTTGACTATCTGCTCATAGAAAACGCGGGCTCGTTGTCTAATTGTTAATTATAAAATAAGTCGTGTCTTACGCACGCTGTGATTGGTCAGTTACCGTGTTTATATCAGGCTTTAGTATAAATTGACAAGTTTATATCACAAATCCTCAATTTTGATTGGCTATCGCAGGAGTTACTATCCGCTGATATAAACCTCTGGGGAAAAAGTCGCCTGATTTCGAAAGAATATTTACTTTTTTCCCATGAAAAATGCGAAATAAAAGTTATTTCTTGGGTTAGAAAGTTGTAAATTTATACTAAAACAATTAGACAACTCGCCCTTGTTTTCTATGAGCGATAGTCAACTCGGCTCCGCCTCGTTGACTATCTGCTCATAGAAAACGCGGGCTCGTTGTCTAATTGTTAAATATAACATGGATGGATTACGCCATCGCGATTACGCCATCAATTAGGCATGATACGCCATCAATTAGCCATGATACGCCATCAATTAGCCATCATACGCCATCAATCAGCCATCATACGCCATCAATCAGCCATCATACGCCATCAATTAGACATCACGGCGCCATCATACGCAGTAAGGAGAATTTACGTGTTGATAAAAAAGATATTTGTACATTTTATTTGCTTTCTACGGGTTATTTTATAAAAGAAATAGAAAAAATTTTTATCCGTGTTCCCATACGTTATATAAACACTCGTGGAAGTTTGGGAGAACTCGAAATCGCGTGGAAACACTCGCCCTACGGGCTCGTGTTCCCACTATGATTTCTCGTTCTCCCAAACTTCCACTCGTGTTTATATAACGGTATGTAAACACGGAAAATGTTTTCTATTTCTTAAATAATGCTTTATTTTAGAAATAACAGCTCATTTTAATTTCGAATTTTATATACCACCGATAGTCTGTTCTTAATCTGTCCTATCATATGTTATCAGTGTATTAGTCCTTGTCTTTAATTTATGTCTATTCCGTAATTTTTAATTTGTCAGGTTGGTCTTCACATGCATGGGACACATGTCACGTCGACCATATACCTTCAACCATGTTCAAGACTGCTCCGTTTTTGTCTGTTTTTTTATTTTTAACCGTTGTATAATTATTTTGCATTCTTGCTTGGTTGTAAAGTTAATAAATAATAAATAAATAAACATGTGGCGTCTTTTCTGGGGTTCAATATGAAACTTCACGGCCCCATTTTCTCAACGAGTAATACCCATGATTCTCAACTGAGAAATGCGCGCGGGTCAATTACCAATGCCACCAATGTCAGATTATCAAGATGACAATGCGATTAGAATTTGCATTTGCCACGTCCGCAGCACGAGATGGCGAACTCAAGCAATTGTTGCGAAGAATGCCGACAAATCTCATAGTCAAATTAATGTAAGCTCGATAATTCTAGAAATAAGAATATTGAAAAACGCTTACAATAATTTAAAAATTCACAGAAACGTCGGTAACTGATTTTGTGCACCCCTCTACTCCTGCATGAAGATAACAATATACACCTCAGACTCCTCAGTCTCAAGTTGTAGAAGAGAATGCTGATGGCATATTTCACCAAAAATCAAAACGTCAGTCTGCATAAATTGCCATAAAATTCAGTAACACGTAGAGAAAATAAGCTAGAGACACGCAATGTATTAGCCTACGTCATAGTCTGTGAAATTTGAAAACCGCCTTTTTGCGCCCGCGAGCGTCTGTACGCAGGCTAGCAATGTATAGTGGTTATATATATTGACGTAGTCTATTGGAATCTTTAATTGATAAAAAGGAATCAAAAGGAATCATTACGCAAAAGAATAAAGCATTCCTTCAATGAAAACTTGAAATTCTTTACTGTCTTACTACCTAAAATTTAACCCAAAACGTTTTTGGTCAGTTTTCAAGTTTTCCTCGAAAAAGAACAGTCTACCCATGGCGATGTCTACGGCAAATTCTCCAAGCGACGGTTGCAGATCGATTACATCTAACCCTAAACACCATCGCAGAGCTCTTTGACAATTACTTCACCTCCGTTTTTCACTGTGAAACAATGCTGTCGACAAGCATGACTCCCAAGGATCATCCTTCCAATCAAATGCGCTAAGCGACATTCACCTCACTCCCGAAGAAATTCATAATTTTCGCAAAGTGTTGGACGTTCACAAAGCACCAGGCCCAAACGGCATATCTAACAAAATTTTGAAAGAAAAGCGCCATCACTATGCACGCTCTTCAATCTTTCTCTACAATCTGCCACCTTCCCTGCATGTTGAGTGGAAAATCGCTAATATCGTTCCGGTGTTTAAAATAAGGTGAAAAGGAGTGTGTAGAAAACTACAGACCTATTTCCCTTCAGACCTTCCAATCCTAACATCTCCAAGTTGCTGAAACGTTGTGTTCTGACCAAGATTATAGAGACTACTGGAGTTTATTAACCCAAACCAAAACGGATTTATCCATGGAAAATCTTGGCCAACAACTTGACAACGGTATAAACAAACGGACATTATCCACTTATAGATATGACAAACTCTAGAAACTGCGAGAAATCAACATCCAAGGCAATCTCCACTCTTGGTTTGGCTCGTATGAACGTGTAATCATATCCATGAGCTACATCATCTCCTCTACCCGTAACATCAGGAGTACCACAAGGATCGATCCTAGGACCATTGCTCTTCCTCTTATATGTAAACGACCTAACAATCTCTATACTGTCTTCAAATGTCGCATGTTTCGCTGATGACACGAAATTGTTCAAAACGATCGATCGTCATGACGCTGAGCTTAGTCCTACAAAACGATATCAACAGTCTTGGTAAATGGTCATCTTGTTCTGGTCTCAACTTGAATGAGTTAAAAACAAAATCCCAATCCATCACCCGTAAAAAGGTTCCAGTCAAATACTCATATACCTGCATCTTAGGCTGCGTTTACACTAGAGCAAAAGTATCCGGATTCATATTGTTTTGCATCCTCATGGGAATAAAAAACAATACGAATCCGATAACTTTTGCTCTAGTGTAAACGCAGTCGTAAAGATAAACTGATTGCATGAAAAGCATGAAGCAGAACGAGATCTTGGTGTTTGGATAACAAGTGATTTGACTTGGTCAAAACAAGTTGAATATGCTACACAGATATGGTTTACCACAGCGGCCCTATTAAACTGATCAGGCGTGTCGAACAAGTCCAACGTCGAGCAACCAAAGTTATCTTAAACCTTCCATTCTACTCCTCGACATCCAATAAACATCGTCTGCTATCTCTAAACTTACTTCCAATCACTTACTGGCATGAATATTTGGACATGATCTTCTTTTTCAAAGCTATTAACAAACTTACGAAAATCAACCCCGAAACTTTACCTGTTCCCTGACCTAAACGATTAACAAGAACTTCCTTGACAGCAAACCTTCTACATTTCCGCCCGCGAAGATGTAAAACACTAACTTTTCAGCGGTCCTAAACAATTCAAGGTGGAGGCTATTTCAGATACGGCATGAGAGCACCCAGTCACCAGGACTTTGGTGATTGTTTATATAACATATATGCTTCGTTCTTTAAAAACCCCGCTTTAAATTTCTGTTTCAATTCAGAAAAGCAGGGTTGTTAAAAGCAGGGTTATTACTGAATCGAAACAGAAATTTAAAGCGGGTTTTTTAAAGAACGAAGTATATATGTTATATAAACAATCACCAAAGTCCTGATGACTAGGTGCTCTACCGTATATGAACAGCGTATCCTCCTACCTAGAATTACCGATAATCAGTAAGTGTACAATGGCCTAGAGTTACCGATAATTGGTAATGGTAGGGCTAGAACCCAACCCCAACACAACACCAATCCTAACACTAACCCCCGCCTAATGAGTTTTTTAACTCTAACCCCCCGCCAAATGAGTTTTTTAACCCTAACCCCCCGCCTAATGAGTTTTCTAACCCCGCCTAGCTAGTTTACTAACCCTAACCCCGGCCGTATTTTTTATATACACCGCATTAATATATTCAAGATGGCGCTGTCAAATCGCATTCTGGCGTGTTCCTTGAATAGTTCTAAAACGTAGACGCATAATAATAATAATAATAATGGTAAAGACGTATTAGGAGCATTATACAATAGTCTCAATGCTCTTACAACTATATATATATTCTTAAATTTACTTATAAAACTTATTACAGTTTCATTATAAGATAAAGCCTACTACATATATTACCACTATAAACAAAAAACTATTAATTTAAAAAAAGAAAAGTCTTAACTGCTGACTTAAAATTACCCAACATATCAAAGCTTCTAATTTCCTGTGGTAATGAATTCCACAGTTTTGGTGCCGAAACCGAGAACGCTCTGTCTCCATGAGTCACCGTTTTGGATTTTGACTCAAGTAGAGGTTTATATTTATTTAGCAAATCAGTAATATAAACAGGCGCCTGGCCATGCAAAGCCTTGAAAGTAATTATTAAATATAATCATTGATCTCACCGTAATATAAGACGAAAGAAATAATAATAATAAGTATTATTATATGGCACAAGCTACTTCCGGTGAAATTGCGTGCTCTGATTCGCTGAGACACGCCCCGGTCCGGATTACGGATTTTGTCAGTCATTTTGTTTACAACGATAGGAAACTTTGAAAAGCAGCAAAAATTGAACGAATTTAGTAAATTAAGCACTAAATCATGTACGAGTCGGACGATGAACAATCTAAAAGAGAGTCTTACTATAATGAAAGCAATAGAAGAACAAGAACAAGATTGAAAATGACGATTCTGTCACTCAAAACGTATGTAAAGTATGCTGTTTAAAAAAGCCATGCCATATAATAAACCTCTTATTAACCTCGACCGCTTGGTCATTACGGTACAATATCAGACCTCGGTCTTTTATGTACGAACCTCGCCCTACGGGCTCGGTCCGTACTGTCAAGACCTCGGTTTGATATTTTCCCGTAATGACCGCGCTCTCGGTTAATAAGAAGTTAATAAGAATTATAATAACAATAATTATAATAATAAGTATAGACGCATGCACGCATTACGTACCTATTTTTGTAATAGCGTGCAGAACGTGGAACGTCCTACCGATCGAGATGCGGTTAATTGGTGTCACCCCGGTGAAATTCAAAAAGGGCACCTGCTGCTGATTACTACATAGCAACAGTGGAGGGACCCTATGACGCAGCGGACGACCCCAGGACATGGAGAACAGTTTGCCCAAAGTGTGACTCAGCCTGGAGTTTGGCTGGTGCCCTCTGCTGCTGTGGTTGACCACCGGAAGATCTTTTAGTCTTTTAATTTTTACTTTATTTTTCTTCTTACCGACCTGGGACTGTTATAATTGGCGTATGCTGTTGCGGCCACCCTGCCAGTATACGTTTCTACATTTTGACGTTGTTTTTTTTGTTATCACTCTTGTTGTAATTTACCAGTGGCAAATCCAATAAAATAAAAATAAATAAATAATTAAACTGGCTATTATCATTCAACTGAAGCTCTATTCAAACAATACAATACAATACATGCAATTAATATTGCGCCTAATTGCTAGAAAAACTTGTTCAAAATAACTGATCTATTATCAGCTCACTTGGCATATCACGAACGACTAGTATTTATGGGAAGTATGCACCTAGGCCAACAACGCGGAAACACTTATAATATATTGGTTTTCGTGTCTTATTTCGCCGTTTTCCTCAATATTGATGAGTTCTATCTTGATATAACTATACGAAGTGGGCAGAACCGGATGACTGTATACAATCTGCAATACCGGCCTATAATAGCACTTGTTGCTTTTAAACACGCTTTGTTTTCTGTATAGGCCGCTGCCATGGTATTGACCCCACGTTAGGGGTGAATGTATGAAAGAAAGTGTTTATGTACGTTTGTCCTTGTGCCATTAATACTTGGGAAGTTTGTCATCGATCGTATTAGAGCAGTATTGGCTTGAGTCGAGTAGTCGAGCTTTGAAGAATTTTGGGAAATATACCGAGTGAAATAAGGTGAGACTGTTTGGTATATGTATGCTTAATTAAGGAAGAATATTCCCCCTCTTATACTGGCACACAAAAACAGCTGTATCTTTCTTTGTTTTCTTTATGAGGCGAGCCAGCTCGGTACCCGAGTTGGCCCGCTTTTGCGAATTCGTAATTTCTTCTTAAATTATACCTTAATTGTGTTTATATGAAAGCCTGGCCAGCCAACCGAGATCACGGCGCTATAGCGGGAACCGAGAGCTATTCTACCCGGGCTGGTTTTTTTGTCATATAAACACAATTGACCGGGCTGGAAAGTCAAAGCTGCGTACAGGCGACAAAGTTTATGTTTACAAAGTTTTTTATTACTTATCAATTGTATATAAGTTATAAATTGAAAACTTGTTCACAAAAGTGGGATTCTGGGTTTCGTGCATGGGAAATACATATACAAGCCGTAGCCACTCAGCCTAGGTATAACTTCGGCCTTCGGGCATAAGAAGGCTATAGCAGCTGGTCCGACCGGTCGTTTGAAAGAGATAAAATCTGCTTGGTATGGTACGGTAAACTGACTTTATTTTGACAGGATAGCCCATTCAGCCGATGCTCGTATCCAAAGGGGCCCTGAACAAGATATCATACACAATTACAAAAATATATATTAACTAATTAATAAGGTCCTTATACTTGAAAACCATGTTCTTTAATAAGGCTCTTAAAAGATAACAATGAAGTATGGATGTTTTAATTTTTGACGGTAGAGAGTTAATAATGTTCTAAGAGTATCTAAACTAGTACATTTCCAAAGACGTAACTTACTAGGTTTGGGGAGATGGATATTGCATTTCTCCTTCTACCATAATATGAGTGGTTGGCTACTGTTTCTAATAAAATATTCACGAAGATATTTAGGAACCATGTCATGCAAATACTTAAAGACAAGAACACATTTATTCCTTCCTCTGTTTGTCTTTAATTATCAGACCATCCCAAAATGCTTAAAGCCTCACGTGAACTGTCACGTGCAAACTCTCCATTAAGAATTGACGGCATTGAACTTAATTTTTAATTCTGATAATCTAGATATACTTAATTCTTGACGTGCCGTCGACGTTTTTACGGAAACACAAACGATATTTGCATGACGGTCATCCTGCATGCATGGAAGTTCGATTCCCGGCGACACTACAATTACTCAGGTGTATAGAGTAAACAAAAAAGACAATTAACAATGTACTTTACAAACTGAAATATTCTAGTCTTGTCAACCGGATGAGGAAAATATCAGGAGTGGGTTTGGTTCTCTGTTCTGAATTATTTAAAAAACAAAAAACAAAATAAAGAATCGGAGTTTCTTTCAGTGGTGTATGGGGGAGGCGGATTGGGAAAGGGGTGGTTACCCCAAGCGGCATCTTTTTTGCGGGGGAAGGGGCGTTGGCGGTAATGTTGGTGGGGGCGACCCATCGTACTTTAATTTAGTGAAATATACAAATATAATACAAAAATAGTACTAACTAAGTAAATACTTCAGTTTGGCTCACGAGAGCGAACAATTTTGCCAGTTATACCACACGCACGGCTTATATATACAGCATGCATGGCTAAGTGAACAGTCAATAATAGACTTGTTGCATGTTTGTTATTTATTTAAGACAATAATCAATTGTAAAAATATTCAAGGTAACAAAGAAAAGTATCAGTTTAAATTGGATTGACAATCTCTAAGTTTTTGTTGACATTCATGCATTCTCTGCAGTCAGACTCTTAACTTGCTCAGGATGTAGTTTATTTCAGGATACTGACGTATGTAACTCACCATTCTACACTTTATAAGTGAAACTTTGCGTGAAATAATTAGAAATTGGAGAAGTTAATCTTTGTCATAGGCGTAGGAGGTAATAGCCCCGCCCCCCAATGATTTTTTAAATTTTAAAAATTCTGGCACTTTTGGCTGGCTATTTCGGGCATATTATTTTGAGCATGATCGCCGTGAAATGTTTCAGCAAAATCCATATGTTGAACTATTTTTACCATAAACGATTGTTTTATTCCTGCGACACAATGCTCTACTGTAGAGTGTTCACTCGCTTAAGAGGAAGCTAAGATTTATGAAGCAGGGCCGTCGGAAACAAATTCATATTGGGGGGGCTGAAAAGGGAGGTAGGTACGGGGGTATGCTTCCCCGGAATGTTTTGAAATATAGAACCTCGGAAACACCATTTCCTGAAATTTGAGCGAATGTTTCAGCGCCAGTTTTGCGGTATGCATAGTTCAAATTTTACATAAAAATGAAGAATCACATCAACATAATTTACTAACCTGGAGGATTTAATGCTAATTTTTTTTCAATTTCCCTTAGTTACATGTCCTTTCTACAGTTATTTTGTGCTCTAGAACCCGGATTACACGGAGCTTAATTATCGGGATCGAGAGCTCACGCAGTCGCAATATTATCTTGATAATTTTGTTCTTTTAATTGGTTTAAACACTAGATAGATTTCTTTCATAAATAAATAAATAAATAAATAAATAAGTTAATGAAATCGAGTGTTTTTACAACGGAAATTATCAGGGTTGCAAGCGCGATAGTTCGGCTCGATCTAAATCATGTTCAAATCCAGGGCAATGTTTAACAGATTTTTGTATCTTAGAAATGTTGCAAAAATTTTTTGCAAATTATTGGGGGGCTGCAGCCTGCCCAGAACCCCCCCCCCCCCGTTTCCGACGTGCCTGTGAAGTACGATGAGACAAGACATGTTGTATAACCTCCGCATATTACACACACATAAATGAAGTGCAGGTATTGACGGCGAAATGAAGCGAATATTTGAGGTATTTAGTAAGCGCAAAAGCCACCATACAGAACCTGGTTGCAGCTAAAGTAGTAAAAAAGTAGAGTGCTGCGTAGACAGTGTTTTGGATATATAGCAAAGTGAAAAGGTGGTGAAATACTAACGTTTCGAGTAAGACCATGAAGGGCCCGCTCGAAACGTCAGTATTTCGTTACAGGGGCCGCGCAGCACTTTTTAGAGTGTGTGTGTGGGAGGGGGGGGGGGGCGGGGCAATTTCAAGTGGCGAAGATTGGGGGTGCAGAAAAAGATGTTGAATGTCGTACTATTTTTATTTTATTTTACAACCCAATTTAAGAAAATTAATATCAGGGGGGGGGGCAATTGCTCCCCTGTCCCCTGCGTTACTAAAAACCTTTTTCATATATGGCACATTCATATATGACCAATTTTATCTTCGTGTTGCTGCTCTGTCTGTTTAGAAGTAAGGAGAATAAACTGTATTTGTTTAATTCCTTCAAAGCTGCCACACAATATTCTAGTGAATATTTCCTCTTGATTTAATAATACATGTATTTGCTCGGCCGACTATATTGCCAATTTGTCTTATTTTGTCTTATTTTGTCTGGCTTATGAGGAATACGACATAAAAATCAATATTCGGCTCTTGATTTTTCGAGCAAACATGCGTTGCCTCCCCGAACAGAATTGGACTGCTTGGCCTATGCCTATGAGCTTAGTAACTGCTGGGTTTATATATATATATATATATATATATATATATATATATATATATGGTCTAGGTCAATCAGCAATTGCGGAGATACAAAGATATTTCCTATATTTACTGCAAGTGTTTTTCTATACCAATCGTAACAAATCAGTAGTAATTTTTCCCACCATATGCTATATGCCAATATTCCTTGAACTCATATAGCATATCTTATACATAACACGAACTTATCCAAAGTTTCACCAACGTTTATTATACTATAAAATTAAACAACATTATAGGCTGCCCAAGTATTGATCAGAATTAACGGAGTCCCACTTAGTTAGCTTAGCCGATTCTCTCGTTTTCAGACAAGTGTCTAGCGCAGTCGGATACGAAAAATCCTGTCAGTGCAGAATTCGGGAAAGCATTCTTGAAATTTCCCGATCAATATAGTTGGTAAAGAGTATCAGTAATATTGCAAGTTGTGCTCATAGTCCAAATAACAACAACAATATCAATAATTTCAGATTCTCAGTCATATATACTATAGCTTAGTCAAGTCATGCCAACGGCATGAAAAAGTAAATTATCTTTAGAGGACATTGGCAACAAAAAAGTACCTTTTATATTGCAAATTGTGTGACTTAAATAGCCGGAATATTGTAGTTTGAGGTTGTAAAAATGCTCATAACGCGTACTAAAGGTGAATGAATCATTCAAAAATTACCTTTTAAGAAGCCATTTTGAAATGTCTTCTGCCAAATGACTTATGACATCATGTGTTGGGTAAAGCAGCAGGGGTGGCGCCAGAGGGGGCAGCCCCCTTGTCGGGGAAAATTAACAATTCGTCGGGGAACGAACTGGAAGAAAATTGAAGAAAAAGAGAAGAAAAAATGAAAAAAAGAAGAAAAAACAAAAAAAGTTCGTCTTGTTTTCTTAGAATCTTAAAAGTTTTTTTACGCATTAACAAACGTTTCGCTAAACAACGTCAAAGGTTATCAACTTTCATCTCCGCACAAATCTATCACCTCTGTGTTGTTTAGCGCGCTCACTGTCGTCTAGTTTTTGTGTGAATATTATTGTTAGAGTTAGTTTCGTATACAGTAAGGAAATACTGACTATAAAATCATGATTTTCACTGTTTTTTATTTTAATTTTTTTGTTAAAACTGCCCCCAAAATGCAGCTAGGAAATAGCGTTTCAGAGGCTTAGAAAATCAAAAATTCCTCGGGGGAGCATGCCCCCGGACACCCCTAGAGGAATTACCACTACCTGTTAGCCCCTGTCGGAGAATTCCTGCATGGCGCCACCCCTGCAGCAGTCAGTTGAAGCAGTCAGTTGAAGCAGTCAGTGTTGGAGAAAATGCAAAGAAATTAAGTTTCTTCACAGCGTTATTCAGTTAATTGTGATCGCTATTACAACCAGAAACTGGGCTCCACGATAGCATAACAGTAACGGAAATACAACGCTTAGAAATTAACATATTCAAAATGGCGACCCAAGTGCTGTCTTTAGATGGTTTATTGTTTATTCAACTTTTAAAATGGGTAATTACAAGCGGTTTTGTTAGCGCCAAACATATATTCCGACTGGATAGATCATTGTGTTACCACACATGTCTATATGAGCTGGGAGACACAGGTTCAAATCCTGGGTCGGACCTCCACTCAGGGTCTTAAAAATAATTGAGGAGAAAGTGCTGCCTTTGCAATAATATCAGCAAATGGTAAGACTTTCGGGTCTTCTCGGATAATGACCTTAAATCGTAGGCCATCGGAACCCCTATCAATTGGGCTTATAGCCTGTTGGGTATTCCGTTCACCTAAGAGTGATAAGATCTAATAACAAACTAAACATATACCGTACATCGATATCAAAAGTAGTAAAAGAGTGTTGCGTAGACAGTGTTTTGAATATATAGCAACTTGAAAAGGTGGTAAACTGCCACGAATTTAGTGACGACAGTATTTAGACAGTATTTCGTCACTAAATTCTTGGCAGTTTACCACCTTTTCAATTTTCCTGATATCAAAAGTAGTTTTTTGTTGCTAATGTCCTTTAACTCTTCAGGAGGCGCGTATATGCATGTGCAGCTGACATGGTGTGAACGTTTCCATGTTTCTCTAGGTGAAGGCTATTTCAGATACAGTGGAGCACCTCGCCGCATAAACACTACATAATATTAACACTAACCCTAACAAAGCAAAGTAAAAAAGAAACAACGAAAAATTATAAATATTCGCTAGACGGGAATCGAACAAAGTCCCGCATCCCAATCATGACACACTATCTATAACCACCTACACATTTATTTACTTTATTTGTTTACACAATTCGCGAAAGGCAGGGACTGTCCACAGAATTACAGAAAAAGTTGCGATCACCTGTTCAGCAATCAAGAGTATCGGGCCGTTGTGAAAACCCGGAACGGCGGAGTATGCCGGAATATCACGGAATATGCCGGAGTGTCACGGAATATGCCGGAATATCACGGAATATCACGGAATACTACGGAATTGGGAATCTGATCAAAATCCAGTTTGGCAAATCTGCGGTCATAGTAATTTTCTTTTACACTAAGTGCGTGGACAAAATAGGGAAAAATGTGGTAACACAGGACGAAGTTTGAAGAGAACACTGACTCCCCTTGGAAAACCCTCTTTAAAATTGATTACTCTAAGTTCTGGCTCGTACCCTGCCGTCTCTGTATCGTCTAAACTTCAAATCCTCCTAGATACGCATCAGATACGCATTAGAGCCTTGCCACTGTCCAAAAGAACCGCAGGCTCTGGGGAACAAGTTGTTTGTATTTAACCAAATTAGTTCAAAAGGCATTAAAATTACGTTGCAGGTACTTGAAATAAACCAGCAACTTACAAATATTTCGCAAAACCTACTCAAGCATGCATAAACATTTAAATCTAATTATCTAGAACGTGTCATATTTATACAAGACGAAGAAAGGTTTGTTTTGTGCTTTTCTTCACTTACCATGATTAGAATTGTCCATATTACAGTCACGAGGCAAGAATTAGCCAAAAGCAATGAACGAGAATACTGCTTGTCAAGGATTTCATTATATATTCCGTGATTAGTATCGGAACACGTCGTTATTAGGAAATTTAAGAATAGATTAGCCTGCCCGCAGTACAAGTTGTTAAATACAGCATCGCATCTACATTGGCTGAAAAATATAATGTAAAAACGTGGCTATCATAGCTGAACTTAATTAATAATAAAAATAAATATTAAAGCCCAGCAAATGACTTTTAGACATGACATGACAGGAATTAGCCAACGTTTCGTTGCGACATGCAACATCTTCACAGCGATTTAAATTATTTGATACAAGTAGATATACATATATACACAGTTCATTCAGTATTAGCATGGATAGTAAATAGACTGGATAGGAAACTAAGATCACGTGCGACGTTTCCAGCATGCTGATTGGTTTAGGCACCAGTTGGTCGCGTGAAAACCAAGTTGCAAATCGTGATGTCACAAAATCACCATAAATCGCAACGTTTAGCAATAATACAGCTAAAAATGATAGTCAAACTACCAAAAAATATCACAATGCCACTTTACGATGGAATATCCGACTACCATTACTCATTTTAGGCGAAAAGATCCAACTTTAGACGGTGAAAAACGCGTCCCAAATTTCAACTAAAACAACGGTAGTTTTGCGACGCCAGTTTCTTCACCACAAAACGAAAACAGCTGAAACAAAGACGAACAACATTTACCTCGATCATTTGGTCGTGGCTTAGGCAGGTTTGTAAGACGATGAAACATTTTGGAATCTCAATATAGCTACTTGAATACGAAAATATGGAGAAGTCGAAGAGAAACTCAGCAAAATCTGTGTACTCGTGACATCTTCGTGACATCACGAATTTCAACTAGGTTTTCACGCTGACGTCAACCAGTTTCCTATCCAGTCTATTTACTATCCATGGTATTAGGTTACAAAACGGTCAAAAAAATTTTAAAAAACGATTGCAAACGGTCAAATATATATGATAACGATTTTTGGGGTTAGCAGTTCCATGATGATTGTATTTCATCATACAGGCATGTCCGATCGTAACAATCTCTCATTTCGCGTCCAACCTCTCGCGGATACTAAAAAAGATTGTCCAGTAGACGACTCAGACCCGAGTAACAGCCTGAATATACACCTGTGATTCAGTCTGTGAAAACTCGCACTCGCACGATAGCTTGTCGACCCCCCGCTGAGCTACTCAGATCTGAGTAGTAGATTTTGAGTGGTTTAATACTCATATGATTCATAATTGTTTATTTGATTGGATTATTTGATCCCAGCCAAGTGTGACAGCCCGATTCTGTTGTAGCGCATGCGTGTAATACTCATTATAAAATAACATGTACACAACAAGCGCTCTGATTGGCCAACACACCCGTGTTTGGATCTTGTACACACAAAAATCAAATCATGCCGACCCATCATCGTTTTTAAACATTTATTAACATTCTATACATATATGCACAATAACTATAAATAAAATATAGCAATCTTTCCTGTTAATTTTCACAAGATTTTACAAAAATAGGCCGAAATTATAAGTATTTAAAGTGGACAAAGCAACGCTAAAAGTGAACGAGAATTTCCATTTAATTTGTGAGGGCGACGTTTACCTTATTGAAAGTTTCAATAAAACCCAAAAACACAACACTTTTATAGATATAGTGGCACCAAGAGAACATGGAAAAGGTGTAAAATGTTTATTTTACCTCTCGTCGGGCAGGATATTCACGAAGAAACCATTCATTTTGTTCTTGTAGCCAACAAAAAATCACCGAACAACACTTCGACAGTGAGAGAAAATCACAAAACAGATTCTGTGATGTAGAATACGAAGGATAGGCAAACAACATCACTTTACATCTGCAGCAATCCAACATAAAGTTAAACGGTATATATATTTTCGCGATTAAATCCATTTGGAAATATCTTTTTCATCTTTCTAAGCATGTTTTTCTGATGTTTTTACCACTTCAAACTTATTTTTCGCTGTTGCTATCGTCAGCATCATAAATCATAATAGAAAACCATCCATGATTGGCCGATTAGCGTAAAAGACCTCCCCTGATTGGTAGTTGACGGTTTTTGGGAGAATTGCAATGTTGATCTAATTATATTAATCTAATTATAATCTAATTATTGCTGCCTCCCCTCAGGGAGGCAGCACACTATTCTTGACGTAACTCGTGCTCAGTCTCTTTGCCGAACTATGTATAGCCGACGAATATCTCGATTTGTTCGAATTTAGTCTGTCCGGACGCAGTTTCCGGGGGGGCACGGGGGGGCACTTACTAGGGAAAAGTTCTATTTGCACGCTGTCTTCCCAAACTACAGAAAGATTGCTTCTCAACGCTTTTAACGCAATCGCTGTATGTTTCTTATTTGAATCGTTCGAGAGAATTTGATAGCATGTGGACAAGAATCCAGATATTTCGATAAACGCAATCGCTGTATGTTTCTTACTTGAATCGTTCGAGTGTATTTGATAGCCTGTGGACAAGAATCCAGATATTTCGATAAACGCAATCGCTGTATGTTTCTTATTTGTATCGTTCGAGAGTATTTGATAGCCTGTGGACAAGAATCCAGATATTTCGATAACAAACGCAATCGCTGTATGTGTTCGAGAGAATTTGATAGCCTGTGGACAAGAATCCAGATATTTCGATAAACGCAATCGCTGTATGTTTCTTATTTGTATCGTTCGAGAGTATTTGATAGCCTCATGTGGACAAGAATCCAGATATTTCGATAACAAACGCAATCGCTGTATGTTTCTTATTTGTATCGTTCGAGAGTATTTGATAGCCTATCAAGAAGCATGATTTATAGTGGCAGTGATTTATCATAAATTAGTTCACTAAACATCAACTACATAGTCATAATGTATGTAGTTTAAGCCTTGCCAAATGTATTCAGATAAGTGATAGTTATTTGTAATTTAAGTCTGTTGTATTTGAATGTAATTAAAATAATTGAAAAAATGTGTACATGCTACAGTATGTCTTTTACAATGTATATAATCATCCCCAGGATTTATTCTCGAAATTTTATCAAAAATTAGCCTACCCATGTCCCATGCCTTCTGAGGCAGCACTTCACTTGCGATAGTAATTCCTAGTATAATAATAAGTCCAACAAGCTTGGGGATTATAATCGGTATATAAAAATGTTTCAAAAACGCATAACAGGGTAAGCTACGTTGGCACTTTATCACTCAAGATTTCTCTTGAAAAAGTGCAAGAATTACAGTAATAAATAATTACTAAGTCAGCGACTCTCGACTGATATGTTTATATTTTCTTTCTAACCATAGTTTCTAAAGGTGCTGTTACACGATGCGATTTTTCTTGAAACTTGCAACAAATCATTGAAGTTGCAAGTTGCAAGTGAAAATTCGCATCGTGTAACACGCCGTACCAACTTGCGATTTTGTTATTTTTGCCGTGTTGCAAGTTGCAAGAAAAGTACAAAGTTCGCAAGTTTCTGAACGTGTAACACCCGTCCTGCAACTTGCGACACAATTATTTTCAATATGCTAACCAATCAGGTGTAAGAACGTTAGGATACCGCGTGCACTAGAGACTGGAGCCAAACGATTCGGAATAAACAACATGGCGGACCAGTTTTGCAATGACAATCATGACATATCCGAAGAAATTTAGTAATTTACGACGTTTCTAAAACTAGGAAAACACCCAACAAAGAGCATCGACTAAAGGATGAAGAAAAGATTCAAATAATTAATGAGCTAAAAGAACATCCCTGGTCTGATCCATATTGTCCTATTTCTTTTACGTTTTTCTTTTTCATCCATGTCCAGTAGCATTAGAATTGCTAGGGCTTTTCTCTTTCTATCCTGGTAGCCATTTTGAAAAGTTAGTGCTGCTGACCAGTTGTCTACGTGTAACACCTTTTCAGCAACTTGCGATCTTTTTCCATGGGTAAATTTGTTGCAAGTTGCAAGAAAAATCGCATCGTCTAACAGCACCTTAAGTTAGGCGATGTTATGATCAGAGGAATTTATTATTTATAGACACTTCCATACAATATAAATAACAATTATTGTTCAAAAATAGAATTAGAAATATGCGGTACACACGTAAAAATCTCACAGGCGGTAACAAGGTTGTTGGTTCAACATGCCTGTAACAGTATTGTCAACATGATAGAACATGACTGTTGAAATAACATGTTCAAGCATGCATGTTTCAACATGTTGTGACAGGCTTGTTGAATCGACATCAGTTGTTCGCCAAGTCTGATAGAACAACCAAGTTCATGGCTGTTGTAACAACGCTGTTCAAACTTGTTATTTCATCGTGCTCTGACAACATGTTGTATCATGCATGAACAATGTTGTTCAATGCTGTTCAAGCCTGTTCGATCATCAGCCATGAACAATACTGTTTCAACATCCATGAACAGGGCTGTTGACAACCCTGTTCAAGCTGGCCAGCTCAACCCTGCTCAAGCCTGTCAATATCAACCATGGCTGTTAACAGGTAAAAACAGACTGTGCGTTTTTACGTGTGTAATTTTCAACATGATAGAACAGCCGGACTGTTAAAATAACAAGACTGTTAAGCATGTTTCAACATGTTGTGACAGGCTTGTTGAATCGACAGCAGTTGTTCATGCATGTGAGAACATGCAAAACCGCCAGTCTCATCACTCTCATAATAGAACAACCAAGTTCATGGCTGTTGTAACAACGCTGTTCAACCAGCTTGTTATTTCATCATTCTCTGACAACATGTTGTAATGTTGTATCATGCATGAACAATGTTGTTCACTGAATACCAGTCAAGCCTGTTCGATCATCAGCCATGAACATACGGTTTCAACATCCATGAACAGGGCTGTTGACAACCCTGTTCAAGCTGGCCAGCTCAACCTTGTTCAAGCCTGTCGATACCAACCATGTTTACTGTTAACATGAGGTAAAAACAGACTGTGCTTTTTACGTGTGTAGTATGATTGCTTTTCTGTTAAGAAAATCATATACGATTACAATTCATGCTTGGAACTTTTTTGCTTTTTGCAACTGCTAATTCTATTCTGTGGGATTGCATGAGAGTGGGTGCGTGTTACGTAGAAGAGCAAACGATTTTGTGACACAATATGTACTCACGATCCCATCCAATTATTGTTCTGCTGTCTTCCATAACAGTCACACCAGCAACACATATAAGTTATTTTAAGGCTCCCAGGCGATATGTGTTTATTCACCTCGGGCGTAAGGTACTTATATGTTTCACATGAGCGACGTTGACAGGAGTCACAATGGCAAATAAATGCTTTTTTCATTCGATGATTTGTAATCACGTCGGCACTACACGAAGAACAAAGTACGAACGTACTCAGTGGGATTCTCAAGTGTTAAATTTGAATTCTAAATCGTTGTGTTCGTTCTGTTCAATATGCTAGAACTTGGTAATACAGGGGAATACTATACACACGTAAAAACGCACAGTCTGTTTCTACCTGTATGCCTACCGCCTAAAACATGGTTTATATCGACAGGCTTGAACAGGGTTGAGCAGTGGCCAGTTTGAACAGGGTTGTCAACAGGCCTGTTCATGGATGTTGGAACACTAAGTATTGTTCATGGCTGATCGAACAGGCTTGAACAGTGTTGAACAACATTGTTCGTACATGATACAACATGTTGTCAGAGCATGATGAAATAACAAGGTTGAACAGCGTTGTTACAACAGCCATGAACTTGGTTGTTCTATCAAGCTGGTTTTTGCATGTTCTCATGCATGCATGAACAACTGCTGTCGATTCAACAAGCCTGTCACGACATGTTGAAACATGCTTGAACAGTGCGGCTGTTATTTTAACCGGTCTTGATCTATCATGTTGACAATGCTGTTACAGGCATGTTGAACCAACAACCTTGTTACAACCTGTGAGATTTTTACGTGTGTAAATATAATCTATTCTTTTGCCATTGTTTTCAGACCCACACTTCCCTGTTACAATACAAAACCGCCACCAGCTTTTCAGACGGTTCATGTGCAGGGGCTATTGTCGCGCAACCTGTTTGCGTTCGCAGATTACGCTCGTGCCGGCCCGTTGATTCAAGACAACTTGGGACTGTATACTTTCAATGCGTTTATTCCTTCAACATCTACGATCTACAACATTCTCACTCACTTGATCACTATGCCAATAGCGATGGCAATAACACTCTCCTCACTTTATGTTTACAGCTTGTTTTAATACCGTAGAACACGGGAAGACATTCTCTAGCTATAACGTATTTCCTTAACGTAGTTCCTATGGAATTATATTTGTTTCCATTAGTCATGAGTTCCCTTTCCTGTTTTTGTTCATATCCTAATTTTATGGTTTCCTTAGTTGCTATATTTCCCGTTCTAATTACAGAGTTATCTAACTAATTGACGTTTCACAACAGCTATTGAATATATTCCCCGAAAAGAACAACGGAAACGAGCCATGTGAAAAATAAATTATGGAAACTTCAAACTTAAGACTGCCCCTCACGTGACGTGTGATAACAAATTCGAAAGTATTACTAAGTAGGTCTTCCCAGATATTTGAGACATTACAATTAATTAAGCAAAAGTGCAATTAAACAAACAAAATGCCAATCTACAACAAACAAAATGTTTTCAAACACAACCGAACCGAACCAGTACAGGAAAAGGTTAAGCGTTCAACACAAATGTGACCAGGCAACAGCCTTCAAAACTGGTTAAACGACAGGGCCAAAACACCAAGGAGCTGCGTGAAGGCTGAGGTGAGCACACCAGGTATTTAATATAGACTTGCTAGGCTTGCGGGCTGGTTAAGTCGCTAACTATAGTAAGTATATGATGACTGGGTGTTTTCTCGGTATATGAACAACTGAATTACTCTTAGTTCTCACTAGCGACAATAGCATAAAGCATAACGTGACATACGCAAGCGCAGTTCGCACTTCATGGTCAATTTAACAATTTGTTCTTCCCAAGTACAAAGGGAACAATGAAGTGCTAACTGCGCTTGCGTATATGTCGTTATGCTAGTATCTTTATGTCGCTAGTACCGTGGTTTTGAACGAGGGATATGTTACGATACCTGTATTATAAAGTAATTTAGATCGAAATTTCGGTTGGATATAGAATTAAACTGATCAAATTGTAATTTGAAGCAATCATAATTGTGTTGTGCATGACTCGGCATATATATGCACGTGCCTATATATATATATATATGCACGTGCACAAGTCCCAGTCACATGACTCAGATCATATGTCTATGTGCATACGTAAATATCTCATTTTTCACTGACATATACGTCTCTCCAATCACAGTTAATCCGATCAAATCACCACTCCATACTATGGATGAACATTTATCTTATAGCTTTTACGAGTTATAAATGCTAATTTTAAATATTACGGTTCTGTTTATATGTATGTATATATGTATATATGTATATATGTATGCATGTATATATATCATGTATATATATCATGTATATATATATATATATATATATATATACCAAGAATGGAACGTAACAAAAGAGTCACGATATTGGCGTATGGTTTGAGAGCGCTAAAGATTTATTATCCGCTAGATACACGTCGCCGACACTTGTAGCTTTTTAAAAGCTTTTCACACATATTTATTTCGTCATAATACCATTCTTCGTAAACTTTGTAAAACTCTGACTATTAGCTTTCAAGTGAACAGGCAGTCGATTAAGACACTAAACACCTTTTGTTTACGCCGCAGCAAGAACATAGTCAAAACAATATTCTTCGTTAATTTCGTGAAGTTCTAGGCTAAACTTTTCAAAATATTATAAGCTTTATTTAGCAACACATTTCATTGGTCCATGTGAGCAGGTCAAACGTCGAACTTTTCATGAGTCGAACTCAATGCAAATGAACTTAAACAAAAGAGTTTCCTAATTTACATTGAGTGCGACTCATGAAAAGTTCGACATTTGACCCGGGCCTAAGCGAGCCGTTAGAACGTCTGCGAAGGAGGCTAGATCAAACCGGGACCAGTTGCGAAAAATGCAACTTCCATGCGATGCCCTCGCTTATGGCGACCTCACGCGCGAAGCAATTAATTGGTGAGAGATGGAACCCTGACTAATGCGACGATCTTGCACTAATATTCTGGAGTACACTTCCCGAGTTTGCTGCACAACGGAATTGAACTGCAAAACTGGGTGAATGCATTACGATGTCATTGCCATTGTCAACCTGGGGATGCAGTTAGCGATATCTAAAATCTTGCGTTCATATGACAGTTTAATCCCGCCTCCTGGGATGAAATTGGCAAAGGGTCAGCCGAATGACTTTATTTTTTTTGGCATGCGCACTTCATCAATAATTTGCATCCCTATCTATTAGTCGGGTTTCATAATTCTGTGCGCTCGTGAACGGCTTCATGTTGGCTCGCGAATATGAACTGACAACAGACAGAATCAACAAAAATTATTGTGAAAGCAAATTGTATCGCGCGATTGCTTGTTTTTCACACAGGAAATTAACCGTCCACCTCCTAACTGTGGGGCGCCACAGGCGTGCTACGTCTTTTGGGAGCCTACTTTTCGCCAAAAGCACGAGTTAATATCGACGATTAGAAATCAAGCGGTGACTTGGAGATATATCTAGTTCATTCTGCCGACGTTGGGTATATTTGCCTTGAAAAGTGTGCAATATCACCAGATGGAATATGTCATTACCGAGTCAGCATTGCATACCACCCTGTAGATTTCTCAGCGTAGGCGGAGCGCGTTTTCCGGATTTTGTATATTTTGTTCAAAAGCCCAACACAATTATCACTCGCTACCTTGTCATTTCTGTCAGGTCATTTCGCAAAGGTTATAACACGTTCAATGTCCGAGAGCATGCACAGATGCGCTGAACATGGTTTTGCAAGGAAGTATACGTTGATATTGTTGACTTGGTTTTCGCGCAGGAAATCCTGGCTTTGCTGATTGTGAATATCAAGTGTGTTTGGTGAAGCAAAAAATAAATGTATGCAAATGACTTGGTTATAATTACGTGTGCATGTTCGTGCCGTTGGTGCCGTAAATAAATGAACCGCCTTTTCGGATTTTCTTACAGATCTTTGGACGATTTGTGGTGGTGAGAAGCTTAGGAAATGACAGCTGGGGTTACAGTGGCCGTGGTTTGCCTATTCCTGGCAAGTATTAGTCAAAGTTCGTCAGGTACGTCGGATCATAGTTTCTATGCTTGATGATGTAGCAAAGTGGCAATTTGCCTTTCTCAAATGTTGACAGATGTTGCTTTCTTATGGTCAATTTACGGCAAAATGATTCAATTTACGGCAAATCAAGTTCCAACAAGAATCTATAGGCTACTTCCCAATTCGGCTGAAGAGACATATACATAAAACGGTTTTTAAAATGTGAACTTGTGATTGCTACTATTAAATTATGTACACAAATTCTGAGACAGTACTAGTTAATTAACCGCGCTTTGAATTGCAGTTATAACTTATACTATATATATATATATATACCAAGCTACACTGATGAAACACGTGTCTGTAGATTGTACTATATAATATATATATATATATATATATATATATATATATATATATATATATATATATATATATATATATATATATATATATAATATGTCTTAAAATGTATATATTCTGGCACTCGAAATTTTCCTTCACCATAAATCCTGAGAATATGTAGTTTGATCGAGTGAATGCCAAATATTACTTGTAATATATATATATATATATATATATATATATATCAAGTGAAACATACGTATATCAAGTGAAATCGGTTTCAATTTCGAAATCAGATTCACACTACAGTGTGAACAAGCAATTGCTAACACAAACAACGAACTTCATTAAATCCTTGAATCGTAATCACAATAGGCTAATCCATCTCATTTCTTGCTCATTGGTGCCGTTTTAAATAATAGTTACGTACATATATATGATATATATTAAAGAGAGGCTTCCAAGGAAGTCAATCAGTCAGGTGAACGAATGTTTCAACAAAGAGCTCGGGCCTGGTGGTTGGTGCCAGAGCAATATAATTGTTTAGAAATCAAAACAAATTCAAAAAAACATCTTTCACGACAAGTGCAACAGTGCTAAAATGATTGTCTCTTGAGAGACGCGACGTAATATAGATCGAACTATAATATGTATTTTGATGTTATATCTCAAGTATATATCTGGATAAATTCATTTGATTGATTTGTGAGTCGTCGTATAGATTGATGGCAATTAGTGGTATTTGTTTAAAAGGAAAACACGTGTCGGATGTGGCACTCAGCACCGTCATGTCATTGCCAAGCTATATAATAGTTCTTTCTTGGCATGCAGTCGAACAAGCTAGCGAGAAGTACGTAAACAGCGGTTAATAATTTATCAACACTGAGAACAATATGGGGAGTTTATTTACGAATTTACGAGGAGATGAAGCGTGAAGTCGACGCCTTAAACTATGAGATTAAAATTGAAAGTGAAATTGAAGGCTGGATTTAATTATTACGAGTATCAAGAGTAAGACGGAATAAGACGGAACACTGAGAGTGTTTTCTCGTTTAGTAGAACTCGAGACGGCGATGAAGTGGTCTCGCAGCCAGGCTGATTCTGTAATAAGCGTCGCAGTTGCTCGAGAAAGACATACTGAGTGTTACACTAGGTGGTGTTTGTGCTTGCAACTTATCTTGCAACACAGACAACTGGAGAGGTTTAGACTACGATGGTTTGTAACAGATCCAGTACCGTGGTGTCTTTAAAATTTCATGGGTGGCCAGTGTTCAATTAGCGCCCCGCCCCTCCCCTCCCCTCTGGCTTCATAAAGCCTGGTTTATATATAGTTGTAATTGTTGTAATTCAGTCGGCTACTATCGCCGATCAAGTCTTACAACAATTACAACTATATGGAAACGTATGTAATTCAATCGGCGATCGATCGGCGACTGTTGTACTTGTAGAAGTTAAATCAGGTTCAACTTCTACAACAATTACAACAGTCGCCGATGCGACAATTAACAGTTAATGGCAACATCAATCGACAGAAAGTATCACATGATGGCAAATAACCAATCAGCGTCAAGCGTTGCGTTGCCAGGCAGGCACATTGCTCCAATGCGAACACGTGAAGTGACTTCACGTGTTCGCAAGTCACTTCGTATTGGATATATATCCAAGCCAAGTGAAATGGGCAGTTTAATAGCTGACGAGCGGTTCATGGATGTCGTTCGCGATTATCCAGCTATCTACCAAAGATCGTCGGTTGAATTTCGCGACAAAAACAACAGGTCTACGTTTTAACCAAACTGCCCGCATGCGCAGTTTCAACATAAATCGACGATTACTAAACCGCGACGTCCTGAGCACTAGGGAGAAATCGCCGTCTGAAAATTACAACAATTACAACTATATGGAAACCAGGCTTAAGGAAGGAAGGAAAATCGGGAGTGTGCAGGCTAGGTGGGGCGCGGGCTAGCATAGCCTTTACTAAATTCACTTTTAGTTATTTACAGATATCACACTGGGGGGTCTTTCCTGAAAAATACTGACATAAGGAATGACTAAAAAGGATCAACTTTCCATTTTCAAGAACTAGTGATGAGTGTCCAGCTAATGCTTTGTGCGCTCACAAGCTTGCTCGCGGCCATTTTTTGGGCCACGAAATTGAACAAGTAAACCAATCCTTCGATATCTGAGCAATCCTTGCAGTAAATTACTCAAATTGTGTTTTTCGTAAGAGCAGAGATAATACAATAAGTTATTATTGTCATATTTTTGATAGTATTTGATTACACTCGGTTTCCGTCGCTCGTTGTTTGCCGTTTGATGCGTGAATTTCAAAGTTTCCTTCAAGACGTGGAGTTTCCTGGCAAAGCCAATATTATAAGATCCTTATATTCCATATATTCTATGAGTAGAGGAACAGATATTACGCTAGAAACGAACGGTCACTGCTGTAAATCATTGCCATTGTATTGGACAAGGTAGTCTGCGAAAGCGACAGAGTCTGCTTTCGCAGACTATGGACAAGGCCGTTGTAATCGAAGCCGTTGAGAATAGAACACGCTGACAGACGACGGCACGAAGAGTGCGGTTCACAATATTCGACAAACTCTGAGTCAGACATCACTAAAAACTGATTTAAACGACTTTATAACCAAACAACAAGAAAACGTAATAAACCGAGTTAGTTTCCCAAATCAAAACAATAACACAAGCGCGCAAAGCATTAGCTGGACACTCATCGATAACGACCAGGTCCTTTTGAGTGATCCCTTTTAGCCATTTCCGACATTTTGACATCTAGATTGCAATTTTGAGCCATTCTCGTGAATTTAGAAAATATTCTCGTAGAAAAAAATATTGCTAAAAAGATAATGAATGGATTTTTTTATTTTAATGGCTTGGCTCACCGGGAAATCATATTTTGACTTAAAATAAAATTTTGACTTATATATAATATATATATATATATATTATTCACTTCGGTGTTGTTGAGCACTCTGTGAAGTTGGTGTAGGTGTCCTTTAGCGATAATGCAACGCCCACTACCCTTGTGGTAGTTTGAGCACTCTGGCCCTACACCGCTTCACGCTCTCTGGATGTGCGCATGACCGCTGTTTGTCCCACAAGCGGTTGTCACTGGCAATCGTTTGTGTATAATTAGTTCTCATGCCCATATCTGGGATAGCACCGGCGATCAGACCATCCAGATAGCGTGAAGTGCGCATGGGGACAGAGTGCTCAAATTACCACAATGGTATAACGCTACTACATAGTCAACAACACCGAAGTATATCAAATGTGACTTGCAGTTTGGTTATTTTAACATGGTAAATTGTTTGCTACTCAAGCTTTTAACGCAAACTCAGAAAATGTTTCTGAGCCGTAGACGGGAATCGAACCCGCAACTTTAATGATCTGCTTCTAACCATTGAGCTACAAGAACTCAGATGGCAGAACGAAGGCTACGTTGTGTAGTGGTTCGTACGTGCGTCCGAAGTGAAAGAGCTATATATATATATATATATATATATATATTATAAAGAAACCCCGAACTGACTAACTGTTTGGCTATATATAATAAAACAATTATACCATTCGCTCTCGTCGTATATGCTCTAAAAATTAATTATGCAATGTCTCGCAGCGCTTTATTACATGTAGAATAACACAAACGCAATATCTGTGACGAAACCATCACGGCACAGCGATTAACAATAGTAGAACTAAAATAATAGCAATGTCACGAATTTTGTGGTGACTTGACAGATATATCTTTAGATAGAAAGCAAACTTCCAACGCAGTCAAACTTCCAACGCAACATATTATATATATATATTTATATATATATATATATATATATATATATATATATATATATATATATATATATATATATATATATATATATATATATATATATATATATATATATATATATATATATATATATATACATACATATATATATATACATACATATATATATATACATACATATATATATATATACATATATATATATATATACATATATATATATATATATACATATATATATATATATATATGTATACATATATATATATATACATATATATATATATATACATATATATATATATATATATATATATATATATATATATATATATATATATATATATATATATATATAAATAAATAAATATATAAATATATAATAAATATATATATTCTTATAACATGTTACTTTGTAGGACAAATGTGTTTATCGATCACTCCAAACGATGCAGTCGCTTGTGGGTCAAGGAATATTTCCAAGGCTCTGTGTCAAATTAACGGATGTTGCTGGAACGAAACCTTGGCCAAGACAATGGAAAACGTCGAAAGCCTAAGATGTTACAGGTAGATGCAGGACCCAACCAACCAACCCACCCACCCACAAACACACCAACCCACCACTCAACCAACCAACCAACCAACCAACAACCAACCCTCAACCCACCCACCAACACACCAACCCACCACTCAACCAACCAACCAACCCTGCACCAACCCACCCACAAACCCACCACTCAACTAACCAACCAACCAACCCTGCACCAACCCACCCACCCACCCACCTACCCACAAACACACCAACCCACAACTCAACCAACCAACCAACCCTGCACCAACCCACCCACAAACCCACCACTCAACTAACCAACCAACGAACCAACCAACCAACCAACCCTGCAACAACCAACCCACCCACCCACCCACAAACACACCAACCCACCCACCCACAAACACACCAACCCACCACTCAACCAACCCACCCACAAACCCACCACTCAACCAACCAATCAACCAACCAAACAACCAACCAACCAACCAACAAACCACCACTCAACCAATCAACAAATCAACCCGTCCGTACGCTCCAATTATTTTTCATCTTTAGATCAAGACGTCTAAATGGCACTTGCATACAGTACCCTAAAGATGGGATATGTTTTCCATATCTCAACTCTTCCGTACCTCAATACAGAGACGCTCCACGTTTCATTGACTACAACATCGGTCTGAATCAAACCAACAATTATCTTAAAGTATTCCATAATCTTGTCGACATCGTAGCCAAGGACGAGTTCTCAGACATTTGCCTTGCTAAAATTCGAATAATATTATGCCAATATATTCTCACCCCGTGTGAGGACGGCATACCAGTTCAAATTTGCCGAAGAGATTGTGATCGATTTGAGGAAGAATGCCCTAAAACGCTTCAGAAGCTAATTGGAGGAGCCCGCTTCGCTCTGAGCAAGTTAAAAGCGGACTTTGTTCACATACAACTGCCAGATTGTAAAAATCTTCGTTACGAAGAAGACTTGGCGAAAGTTGGAAGGAAATGTTATAATACGGGATTGTTTAACGGTATGTACACAACCATAGTTATATACCTATAGCTAACTATAAATTTATCCCAAGCGAGAGTGATAATCTCGCCGCGGCAGGGATCCATTTCTATATTTAAGCGGAGCATACATGTATATATATTTAAGCGGAGCATGGTAGGATCAACTCCTTATAAGGAAGTAAAAAGTCGTTTTGGGTGATCCGTTTGAATCGGACAATATTTTGCAACGCGAAGGGCGGCCATTGGTCATCTGACGAACTATATATAATGAGGTTTTTACGAAGGGATACACGTTCTCGTAATATAATAGGTACGTGTGTTATGTATTTAGACTCGCTAATTCAAAATCTGTTTTCAGAATTGAAATCGAGTAAATATTGGCCGAGATAACGTTCAAAATCTTATCGACAGAGACTACGGTCTGGGCACCGGGGACCATGGGGTTTAGTGGTAGAAAAGGCGAGCGAAGGGATTATTGCGGATTCGTATTTCTAGTTTATATGGGTCAATTCTCAGCTGAAAGACCTTATAGTTGCATTTTTTGCAACTATAGTCCCGGTTGTATCTTAAGAATATACTTTCAGCAGAACCAATCAACCGACTAATCGCTTCCCTGTGTGCATAATTAATATTAAAAAAAACAACAGAAGTCTTGTAACAGTATAAAAGGCCTTATCAGTAGTCAGACAACACTTTTGGTCTGGGATAAATTTAAGCATTGAATATTTTAGTATCTATTTATACTGACAATTAGACAATAAGAACATGCAGATTACAGTACATATTACAGTAGGATACATGTATGCACATTATGCCAGCATTGTGAATATTCATAGGTTATGCAGTATCATGAATACAACTGTACTTTGAGTAAAATTATGAGTAACCACTGTTAAACATGCATGTTGATTATTTATTATGAAAACCATAACCGACATAAATAATTTTAATGAAATTAATATTATATAATTAATATAATAATATAATTAATTATTAACTTCAATAATCAAGAGTTACACAATCGGTTTTAGAAACCCTGTCTGCGCGATAAGTTAGTGTTGGCAGACTTTCCCAATCATGTTCTGTTCAGTACACACAAATTGCACCCATGCACAAACTGCACCCATGCAAAAATTAGGCAGTTTGAAAATCTGTTCAGATTGGCAAATGAATGATTTACTTATTTTTAAGTAATAACTGAGCACTACACTACTAAAGCCTTTCATCTTTGACAACTGGCGAGAGCGTTAATATTTGAAAGTTACGAAGTATTATAACATCCCGGACTATGTATCGTCGCCAAAGATGGCGGCTTTTGCTGACGATACAAAAATCTACAAAACTATAAACAATGAAGCGACGTGGCTTACCTACAAAACGATATTGAAAATCTTCACACTTGGTCCTCATCATTTGGCATACCTTCAACAACAAAAAGAGTAAAGTTGAAATCATATCGCGGAAAAAGAGCCCAATTGTTTGGCCATATTCTGTTAATAACATGCAAATCAGCAACTGCGATGCTCAACGAGACTTGGGAAATATGGATTTCTAGTGACCTTGCATGGTGGAAAACACAAGTTGTAGCTCAGTGTACAAAAGCTAATAGATTATTGGGTTGTGTCAGGAGATCGACACTGGATATAAAGAGTTTTTCTGCTCGCCGCACGCTATATCTTGCCCTTGTAAGATTCCACCTTGGTTACGGATCACAAATATGGTCACCGCAAACAATTCTACTTAATAAACGAATAGAGAGGGTACAAAGACGTGCAACTAAATTCATCCTGCAATTACCCTTCCGTTGCGATATATCCTATAAAAACAGATTAATCAAATGTAATCTGCTACCAATCTCCTATTGGCACGAGCTCTTAGATTTGGTTCAGCTTTTCAAAGCTATGACAGGCACGGCACCAATCCTAAAATTACCTGGTCACATAGCTTCTCCATTTGATGAATATGCGAACAATTTGGAAGGACGAAAAGCTCTCGGTTTGGTATTTCCCTGATCTAAATGACAGGGTTCTATCTAGGATTTTTCGTTTGGCGGAGAAGCAAGGACGTAGCCAGGATTCGGAAACAGTGTGAACGAGCGTCAAAGGCGCGAGCATCTAGGGGGGTCCGGGAAAATTTTTGAAATCTAGAGTCTCTGAAATGCCATTTCCTGCATTTTGGGGGAAGATTTTACACAATACTGAAGGTTTGGAAAAGTCATAAAACACAAAAAAACAACACTTTCCAGGATTTTAAGTACATTTTATATTGTTTATTAAAATTTATAATGTATTTCATATTGAATCAGTTAAGTTGAATTAAATGCATGCGACACATCACCTTACGTCCAATAATAATACTTCAGTTGTGAATGATGAGAACTTTTTTGGGGGGAAGCTCGGCTGTTTGGGGGGGGGGGGAAGCTTTCACCCCTCAAACCCCCTAGATAGAACCCTGAATGATGCGACTTAATTTTTTTAAACACATAAATTTTTGGCAGTATTATTGCCCCCCTCTTCCGCCGCCCTGTATAACCGGTCTTGTTGTCATCAATCCCGAAGTGTTCCCGAAAATTAAACAACCCACTAGAGTAACTCGTTCATCAGTTCCTGTTGACATGATAACCTTTGAACAACCATTATGTCGAACTAAAACATAGCAAGATTCATTTATGATTCGAGCTCGTAGAATCTCGAACATTATTCCTATTACTTTACGTAAAAAATCAACTCCGTTATCTTTTTTAAAATCTAGTTTATTGGAACACTATAATACTACTTTGATTAAATTATGATGCTGAAGACTCCCGGACATGGAAATCATGTCTAAAATGTAATATTGCGCGTAGCTTATTACCATTATCTTTTGTTGTTCTTAGTTTTGTATTTTTACTGTATATTTTTATATTTTTTACTTTGGGTCCGCAGTAATTGGCTCACATGCACTGTTGCGGATCCCCTTCCACCATTACTTTTTTAACTTTTTTTCTTCTCTCATCTATTGTAATTTATGGCAAAGATAATAAAATATAGCGTATACGTATATAGCGTACACGTATTTCTAGTACTGTATGTTTATGTGAATGTAGCTCTGCATTTTTCATGTAAGAAGTAAAGTTCAGTTGCTAATTACGTGAGGTATATCTCTTTTATTAGTTGATTACTCTACTAATTCTTCAAGCAATAACGAAGACAAAATCCCGCTCATAGCAGCTGGAGTAGTGGTAGCAGCTCTTCTGGTTATTTCTTTGATCTTTTTCCTGTTGTATCGACTAAGAAGAAAAAGAGATGAACATGCTAAACTAGAAGCTGGTACACCATCAATGAGTCTGCAAGGTCTTGGTGAGTTTCCATCTATTTCAGTGAAAGATCACATCAATAATCTTTGTGCAGATGATCTTCTGAAGTCCAAAATAGCCATCAACGATCCAAAGCAGATAAAACAGTATCCTGTTGGTTCGATTGCTTACGATAAAGATTTGGGAGAAGGACAGTTTGGACAAGTTTTTCAAGGTACGAAGGAAGAATTGAACGAATATATTATTCATTCTGTCCATGCATGCATGCATGCATGCACGCTATGTATAAAAATAATATTTACAATGAGAAATTAACTACCGTATAGAGGACTTCATATGAAAGATCTTACTGACTGTAGTTTATTTCCAAAGTTTCGGTATTCAAATCAATTTTAACATTATTACTATTGCTAAAATTATACTTATAATTAAGTATATAATTAAGTATATAATTATACTTAATTATACTGTTTCTTGAAAGGTGACAAAAATGCAAATTTCAATCTCGAAAAGTGCACATGCATATTTCGGAAAAGATTGAAACTAAAGCTGTGCATATAATAACTTTCAGGGCATCAAATACTATTAATGGCTAAAGTGTTTCATCTGTTGCTATGACAACAGTGACGTTTCAAAATGGCCGAAAATGAACATTTAATTAACAATTATTGGATGAGGTTTTCGTGATATCCTGATTTATCAAGGTCTCGGTAAGTGTTATCAGTCTCAGCCATCACGAAAACCGAATTCAATAATTGTTTTATTATATATTTTAGGGGAAAAAATATAGTACTCATGTATGAAAAACTTTATTTTTGAACCTCGAAAAATTACAACAACAAGCGTCACAACAATAACATGAAAGTATCATAACTGGCAACTTTATATGTTCTTTTTGCGTTTTTGGAGTCCTTGTCGTCGAGTAGTTTTTGAATTTCGTCCTCTGTCGCAGTTGAAAAACGAGCAGCCATATTTTTTGGCTTTTGTTTTGCTTTTTGAAATTGCTTCGCTCGCTGTAATATTACTCATCGCGGGCGCAACTTGCACATAACTTAGTTATCTGCTAGCAGATAACAGAGTTATCTGTTGGTTGCGTGATTCTTGCGTGATTGCGATATTTAACCGTAAGCTCTTAGCCAATCAAAATGCACGTAGTAACTACAATATATAATAATCTAATTTATTTCGCAAACGAGTCGGTGACCCCAATTTTTTTTGCATTTAAACATTTCTTTTAGTTTAATTAATGAATAGGCAAATTTAAAAATTAAACTAAAAGAAATTAATTAAACTAAATTAATAAAGTTATTAATTAAACTAAAAGAAATGTTTAAATGCAAAAAAAATCGAGGGTCACCGACTCGTTTGCGAAATAAATTAGATTAAATGTTCATTTTCGACCATTTTGAAACGTCACTGTTGTCATAGCAACAGATGAAACACTTTAGCCATTAATATTATTTCATGCCCTGAAAGTTATTCTATGCATAGCTTTAGTTTCAATCTTTTTTGAAATATCCATGGGCCCTTTTCGAGATTGAAATTTACATTTTTGCCACCTTTCAAGAAACAGTAGGGAGCCACCTTAAGAAGATTTAGTTTTAGATTTTGCACCTATCAATGTTAAGCCCGAGGGGGGAGGCCGGGCAGATGTGTGGGATTTGATTTTTCAGAAGAAAAAATCCCACCCTGGAGCCCAGAATATGGGTCAAACAAGACCAAATCCCCCACTGCCTTGGGCACAGTATATCCTTTTTAAGCATATCTCATGGTTGGATATTTATGAATCATTTCACGGACAAAGTCCTGTAATTTCTTGACAAATGCTTTTTGTATTCTGAGATAAATAAAAATATATGACACTACAAGTTTCAGCAAACTGCGATAATATAATAGTAGTTTCTAAGCTAGGACAAACTCACGCCACAACAAAATAATATTGCGCGCGCAGCCACATTTATATACACTTTTTCCAACCATCACACAAACAAACTTCACTTTAATAGGTGCATCTGACAAAGGCCATTTTTATTTGCTTGCCTTGCAACAAAAATTTCAATATACAACTGGTCGCTAAAACTTGACAGTATGAAAAAGTTTTTTTCAGATCGGGTCTCCTCGTGTTACGTTTGTTTTAATATCCAAGATGGCCACCAATTTGTCCCCGCAAGGACTAGTTCTTAGTCCTCCTCGCCAAAAATTCAAATGTTCCCACTCCAGTGTCTGGACTTTTTATAAAATTCCCGAATGTGGGGATGGCAACGGAGTTCAAATCCCCCACATCTGCCCGGCCTCCCCCCCCCCCCCCCCTCGGGCTTAACATTGATTAGAAAGTTAGAGTTGGAGAGTTGAACTGTTGAGTGCTTCTATCTCGTATTTTGCCCTAAGAATCTCCTCTACTTTCCCACATGAGGAACCAAAATAGTTAGTTATTTTTTCATCAAAAGAGCACTCACAACAGCTATCACTATGTGATAGATATTCGAACAAACACTCAGTAACTCTCAGTGATATTTTAAAAACAAATACAAAATTGTAATCCTCAAATATTCAACTTCAACTAGCCATATCTTCGTAACTAAATTGGTAGGAATAATGAAACTTTAGGGATAAACTAAAGTCAGTAAGATCTTTCACATGAGCTTCATTTGTGTATTTTGGCTAGATTACGAGTTTTACCAGCTGTTGTGATTACCAGCTGTTGTGGTCTAGTGGTTACCACAAATATCTATGAGCTGGGAGACACAGGTTCAAATCCTGGGTCGGACCACCACTCAGGGTCTTAAAGATAATTGAGGAGAAAGTGCTGCCTTTGCAATAATATCAGCAAATGGTAAGACTTTCGGGTCTTCTCGGATAACGACCTTAAATCGTAGGCCCTCGGAACCCCTATAATTGGGCTTCTAGCCTGTTGGGGGTATTCCCTTCACCTAAAAGAGTGATCAATTTAATAAACTGAACCAAATTAATGCAACTTCGCAGTAAATTCATGAGATACGAGCTTGACGATTGAGGATACGAGCTTGGCGATCGTCCATGTATCGTCTGTCTACTCCAATGCAAGCTCTCCCACATTCACTACATCAGTGTATATATAAACACTTCGCAGTATTTGTTTTTCACATTCTTCTTTGATTTCTATTTCTACCTTGTATCGTGAGTAGGTCGTGCCGTTGGCTTAGATGTCGACTATCCCGAGGTCGAAGTCATAGTTGCTGTAAAAACATTGAAGAAAGGCTCTTCAAGTGAGGCTAAGGAAGAATTCGATCAAGAAGCATGTCTCATGAATTTCCTCTCGCATCCGAACATCGTTCTACTTCTGGCTGTGTCCGCCATGGAAGAACCTTACTGTATGATTTTTGAGTTTATGAGTAAAGGCGATCTCAGTGAATATTTACGTAAATCGGAACCTTTGGTTGAGAATATGACGGAGAAAGTTGACAGCAATAAAAGTGAGTAACGTTACTTGTTTTAAAACTGTTATTGAAACCACATTGTCCGGCCAGTGTTTGGACTCTTGCTGGTCACAAAAATATAAACACATGTCTGAAAAAACTTTACTTATTGCCCTTATCATACTGACACGAACTAAATGATCTTGTTTTTTATTTTAAATGTCGTACTGGTCACTAGCTACAATATTTCTATTAACAGATTTGTAGAACCTAAAATTCCAGTAAGACTAATCACCAGAAATAGTTCTGAATTAGATGTGTTAGTTCCTAAGTGTCGTACTAAACTCTTTCAAACTAGTTACTTTAACCGTTTACCTAAACTATGGAATAATCTACCAAGCTTCATACGAAATTCTAATTCAGTTAAACATTTTAAAAGTCAACTTTATAATCACTATGCTAATGGTCTAAATAATAATTACAACGTAGATAACTATTGCACTTGGAAGTCTACTTGCTTAAAATGTCACGCTTCACGTAACGTGCTCTCTTCTAACCCTTGCTGTTACTAATACTATTGTATCTTATTATATTGCTTTTATATAATTATGTACATATCTAAACTTCCTTCTATACCTAATATATATTTATACATATACACTCTATGTACTGCAGTTGTTGTTTGGAGCCTAGCGCTGTTGTACTGTCCCGAATCTTCTTGTATCAATTAGGTGGAAGTGTAATAAATAAAACAAAATATAAACACATGTTGCGCAGCAGGGGCTTATGTAAGTTTAAGTTTGGGTAGCACAATCTTTCTGCAGGGGCACAAATATATACTATTTGTCTATATATTCTCTGTTCAAAAAACCCAAACGGGAAAGATGTGAACGGGTCTTAATAGCCCATGCGAAGCACCCTTTTATATACAAATATACATAAAAACAATGACATAAGAAAAACTAACTAATATCTGTGACAAGGGCAGTCACGAACAAGAGCCCAAGTACATGGCATGTCTACATGAAAAACTGAAATAAGGACGAGTAAGTGCTACGAAGAAAGTTCTTGTCAGGAATCAAGTAGGTGAAGCTGTTTTGCACACGGAGTTCCATAAATGAACAGTCCGGTTGAAGTACGAGTCCTCGAATGTAAGACTAGGATTTAAAGTATAGTCGTGCAGGGTCGTGATTAATAAAACTAACATAGTTGCATATGTTAAAGTCTATATATATGTGACTATAGAGTGCCTTGTAAAAAAAGACCAAGACTGGAACCGTAAAAGGGAGTAACATAACGAAGTGTCGTAATGTGCAAAGTTTCAACTTTCAAGTGATTTTGTGGAATAATCTGAAAGATATACCTGATTTTCTAAAAACATGTAAAAACCTAGTGACATGGGTGGTTATATCATTTGCATATCACAAACATTTAAATATCTTAAGAACGACATTACAATTCTTCGCCGTTATTTTAGAAGTTCGTTTAAATAATTAAAACTTATAATTTTTGTTTCATAAACACTGTAACTTGATGGTGACATATACGAACCAACCTCGTTCCATTCTATAACGCGATTGGTTTGTCATAAAACGCAATTAATTCAGCCGAGTATAATTTATTCATCTAAATCTGAATGCTGTCTTCAAATTTTACAGCAAATTATAAGTGATAGCTTTCGCTAAATTGGATATATGCTTCTTCATACCTTTTGTAAGAGATAACCATGGATGTATGGTGGATTATTAAGTTTGTTAGCTGCCGACGAATGCTGACATGAACAACTCTGAAGAGCATTGAATATTTCTCAATTATTCAGGTCAACAAAGCAGACAATTAAGGCAATGGAACAAAGACCACAAAAATTATCATATCTAAACACCCAGAAATTCGATAGGGTATCTAGTACGTATTCCTTATAAGGAAGCGCAAATAGAAGGCATTGACGAGCAAATAGAGTGAATTAACGAGCAAATAGCTGACACGTTCAACCCTCGTACCAGCCTCCTTGTTAATTGGATTGTAACCGACCCCAAAACAACAAAGGTCCTAACCCTTTGGCAAACGTTTTCTTGAGAAATAAACCACCCCCAAAGCTATAGAATATATCAAAGGAAAGTTAAATGATCTATTTACAACATACGTACAGCTTTATCCCGGTAGCTAACTTAGTTCTCTTTAAAAGCGCGGATAATCGAACATGCCCAAAATATAATTTTCCTAATACGGATACCATTGTAAACAAAAACACGGCTGTCTTCGACGAACGTTTTCTTGAGAAATAATCAACTCCCAAAGCTACAATATATATTAAAACAAAGATAAATTATCTGTTTACAATATGCGTACAGCTTATCCTGCTAGCGAACGTAGTTTTCTTAAAAAGAGCGGATAATCGAACATATCGTAACGTGTTAACAATCACACATCCAGTGGGCTGGTACGAGTGCCTGATGTATTTGTTCGTCAATGCCTTCTATTTGCTCGTCGGTCACTTCCTTATATGGAATACGTACTAGAAGTACATATGAGAAATTCTGGGTGTCATGTGACCAGCCGATCCCAGGGCCATTTTCGCCGACCGTGGAGGCAAAATGCCCTGGAAACGAGGTTGCTATACGAACCAGACTAAACTAATGTCGTCTCTTAAATTCGTTTTGGTTCAAATATATCAGTTCAATAAATCGTTCAAATATATCAGTCACGTAATCAGCCCCTACGTTGACCAAACTAATTTCCGAATATGTTTTAGATTACTTGTCGCAAGAAACATTGATAGAGATGTGTGTGGATGTCGCCAACGGGTTGCAATATCTGGCGAGCCATCGTCTTATACACAGAGATGTTGCCACGAGGAACTGTTTAGTTGCGGACGATTTAACAATCAAGATTGCAGACTTCGGGATGTCAAGAGATATTTATGCCAACAATTATTATAAAGTAAGTCAGTATTGCACTGCAAATTATTCTACTCTCTCATCTGCTTCATACTGTTCTCCACTCCTCTATTGCACTGCACTGCATGACCAAACCTTCTTATAACTGGAATATTCCTATCTTGACCAATCAGAAGCTTCGACATATTCACGCTACAAGCAAAACCTGAAATCTAGGCCAAACATGGCGTCCGCTAAAATTTATATACGAGTGATGAAATCATGAAAACATTGGCTCGAAAGTAATGGAAAATTGTTCAGTTTGACATTTTCGAATAAGAAAACGAATTCGCTTATGCCTATGGAGTTAATTATCTATACCAAATATGAAGCAAAGTAATTACAATCTCGTTTTATGTGAGCGATTGTTTATCATGTGTATCATATACTCTACATTTTGAATGGGGAGATTTCTACAAACAAAAAGGTGAAACTATCTGAAAATTTGGAACAATGTTTGATAAGACTTTTTTACGTTAAAGATAGGTTGTTTATCGTTGATACTAAAACAATTAGATAACTCGTCCTCGTTGTTTATGAGTGCAGATAGTCAACGAGGGCGAGTTGTCTAATTGTTAAATATACGACCAGGGCGAATGGTGTAGCCAAACACTTTGTCAGTTCGGGGTTTCTTTATAAAACCCCGTCGATTTCAGCTTTTTTCGGCCTAAAAACATGCCGCGCCATCTTGTTTTTTCTCCACTGCTAAGATACGAGGTGATAGCTAGTAGTAGAGGAGCCAATCAATCAATATATATATATATATAATTTATATATATATATATTATATACTTCACTGTTCTGCACTATTCTCGACTTTACTCCACTCTTGTAATACTTAATGTTGTTATTTGTTATAGATTGAAAGAGAGACCGTGCTACCTATTCGATGGTTGTCTCCTGAAGCTGTAATGTTTGGTAAATTCACCGTCGAATCCGATGTCTATTCGTATGGCGTTCTCTTGTGGGAGATATTCACGTTTAGTATGCAACCTTATTATGGTTATACTAACAAAGAAGTTCTTGAATTTATTGCAAAGGTAAAAGTTATGTTTCAACAATAACCTAACATATATTAATTAATCTTCACTGAAATTATAAAATTTGATAAAATTGGTGAAATTGATAAAAATATTCTCCAAAGTCTTCAATCATGTTGGTAATCGATATATTGTAAGTTAATATTTAGCATTTGCACTAGATGTCATAAGACGAAAGTATAGATAAGGCAAGGGAAATAACGAATATGAGAATATATACCTTTGCGTTTCACAGATTTATATATATTCTCGCACTCGAAATTTACCTTGCCTTATTTATACTTTGGTAATCTTATCGTCATACTCATTGTCATCATCAATATCATTATCGTCATCATTAATTTCATTCCATTCTCATCATCGTCGTCAGTATCATCAACATCACCGTAACCATCATTGTCACCATAACCATTGCCGTCGTCATCATCATCATCATCATCATTATCATCATCATGATCATCATCGTAGTCGTCATCGTGATCATCATGGTCATCATCATCATCTGCATAGCGTCATCGTCATCACCGTAGTCGTCATCATGATCATCACCATTATCATCGTCATCATCATTATCATCATTATTATTATCATCATCATCGTAGTTGTCATCATCATCGTTGTCGTCATCCTCATCGTAGTCATCATCATCATCATCATCATCATCATCGTCATCATCATCATCATCATCATCATCATCATCATCGTAGTCGTCATCATCATCGTAGTCGTCATCATCATTGTAGTCGTCATCATCATTGTAGTCGTCATCATCATCGTAGTCGTCATCATCATCATAGTCGTCATTATCATCGTAGTCGTCATCATCATCGTAGTCGTCATCATCATCGTAGTCGTCATCATCATCATCATAGTCGTCATCATCATCATCATCATAGTCGTCATCATCATAGTCGTCATCATCATCATCATAGTCGTCATCATCATCATCATCATGTTAGTCGTCATCATCATCATAGTCGTCATCATCATCATCATAGTCGTCATCATCATCGTAGTCGTCATGATCATCATAGTCATCATCATCATAGTAGTCGTCATCATCATCATAGTCGTCATCATCATCATCATCATCATAGTCGTCATCATCATCATCATCATGGTAGTCGTCATCATCATCATCATCATAGTCGTCATCATCATCATCATCATGGTAGTCGTCATCATCATCATCATCATAGTCGTCATCATCATCATCATCATGGTAGTCGTCATCATCATCATCATCATAGTCGTCATCATCATCATCATCATGGTAGTCGTCATCATCATCATCATCATAGTCGTCATCATCATCATCATCATGGTAGTCGTCATCATCATCATCATCATAGTCGTCATCATCATCGTAGTCGTCATCATCATCATAGTCATCATCATCATCATAGACGTCATCATCATCATCATAGTCGTCATCATCATCGTAGTCGTCATAATCATCGTAGTCGTCATCATCATCATCATAGTCGTCATCATCATCATCGTAGTCGTCATCAACATCGTAGTCGTCATCATCATCATAGTCGTCATCATCATCATAGTCGTCATCATCATCATAGTCGTCATCATCATCGTAGTCGTCATCATCATCATAGTCGTCATCATCATCATCGTAGTCATCATCATCATAGTCGTCATCATCATCATCATAGTCGTCATCATCATCGTAGTCGTCATAATCATCGTAGTCATCATCATCATCATAGTCGTCATCATCATCGTAGTCGTCATCATCATTGTAGTTGTCATCATCATCGTAGTCGTCATCATCATCATAGTCGTCATCATCATCATCATAGTCGTCATAATCATCATCATAGTCGTCATCATCATCATTATCATAGTCGTCATCATCATCATCATAGTCGTCATCATCATCATCATCATGGTAGTCGTCGTCATCATCATCATCATCATGGTAGTCGTCGTCATCATCATAGTCGTCATCATCATCATCTTAGTCGTCATCATCATCGTAGTCGTCATCATCATCATAGTCGTCATCATCATCGTAGTCATCATCAACATCGTAGTCGTCATCATCATCATAGTCGTCATCATCATCATCATAGTCGTCATCATCATCATAGTCGTCATCATCATCGTAGTCGTCATCATCATCGTAATCGTCATCATCATCATCATAGTCGTCATCATCAACGTAGTCGTCATCATCAACGTAGTCATCATCATCATCGTAATCATCATCATAGTCGTCATCATCATCATCATCATCATCATCGTAGTCGTCATCATCATCATAGTCGTCATCATCATCGTAGTCGTCATCATCATCATAGTCGTTATCATCATCATTATCGTCATCATCATCGTAGTCATCATCATCGTAATCATTATCATAGTCGTCATCATCATCGTAGTCGTCATCATCATCGTAGTCGTCATCATCATTGTAGTCGTCATCATCATCGTAGTCGTCATCATCATCATAGTCGTCATCATCATCATAGTCGTCATCATCATCATAGTCGTCATCATCATCGTAGTCGTCATCATCATCGTAGTCGTCATCATCATCATCATATTCGTCATCATCATCATCATCATAGTCGTCGTCATCATCATCATAGTCATCATCATCATCGTAGTCGTCATAATCATCGTAGTCGTCATCATCATCATAGTCGTCATCATCATCGTAGTCGTCATCATCATCATAGTCGTCATCATCATCATCATAGTCGTCATCATCATCGTAGTCGTCATCATCATCGTAGTCGTCATAATCATCGTAGTCGTCATCATCATCGTAGTCGTCATCATCATCGTAGTCGTCATCAACATCGTAGTCGTCATCATCATCGTAGTCGTCATCATCATCATCATAGTCGTCATCATCATCATAGTCGTCATCATCATATTCGTCATCATCATCATCATAGTCGTCATCATCATCATAGTCGTCATCATCATCGTAGTCATCATCCTCATCGTAGTCGTCATCATCATCGTAGTCGTCATCATCATCCTCATCATGGTCGTCATCATCATCGTAGTTGTCATCATCATCATCCTCATCGTAGTCGTCATCATCATCGTAGTTGTCATCATCATCATCATCATCATAGTCGTCGTCATCATCATTGTAGTCGTCATCATCATCGTAGTCGTCATCATCATCATAGTCGTCATCATCATCATAGTCGTCATCATCATCGTAGTCGTCATCATCATCGTAGTCGTCATCATCATCGTAGTCGTCATCATCATGGTAGTCATCATCATCATCGTAATCATCATCATAGTCGTCATCATCATCATCATCATCATCATCATCATCGTAGTCGTCATCATCATCATTGTCGTCATCATCATCGTAGTCGTCATCATCATTATAGTCGTTATCATCATCATTATCGTCATCATCATCGTAGTCATCATCATCATCGTAATCATCATCATAGTCGTCATCATCATCGTAGTCGTCATCATCATCGTTCATCATCGTAGTCGTCATCATCATCGTAGTCGTCATCATCATCATCATATTCGTCATCATCATCATCATCATAGTCGTCATCATCATCATCATAGTCATCATCATCATCGTAGTCGTCATAATCATCGTAGTCGTCATCATCATCATAGTCGTCATCATCATCGTAGTCGTCATCATCATCGTAGTCGTCATCATCATCATAGTCGTCATCATCATCATCATAGTCGTCATCATCATCGTAGTCGTCATCATCATCGTAGTCGTCATAATCATCGTAGTCGTCATCATCATCGTAGTCATCATCATCGTAGTCGTCATCAACATCGTAGTCGTCATCATCATCATAGTCGTTATCATCAACGTAGTCGTCATCATCATCGTTGTTGTCATCATCATCGTAGTCGTCATCATCATGGTAGTCGTCATCATCATCATAGTCTTAATCATCATCATCATAGTCGTCATCATCATCATAGTCGTCATCATCATCGTAGGCCTCATCATCGTAGTCGTCGTCATCATCATCATAGTCATCATCATCATGGTAGTCGTCATCATCATGGTAGTCGTCATCATCATCATAGTCTTAATCATCATCATCATAGTCGTCATCATCATCATAGTCGTCATCATCATCGTAGTCGTCATCATCATCATCATATTCGTCATCATCATCATCATCATAGTCGTCATCATCATCATCATAGTCATCATCATCATCGTAGTCGTCATAATCATCGTAGTCGTCATCATCATCATAGTCGTCATCATCATCGTAGTCGTCATCATCATCGTAGTCGTCATCATCATCATAGTCGTCATCATCATCATCATAGTCGTCATCATCATCATAGTCGTCATCATCATCGTAGTCATGATCATCATCGTAGTCGTCATCATCGTAGTCATCATCATCGTAGTCGTCATCAACATCGTAGTCGTCATCATCATCATAGTCGTTATCATCAACGTAGTCGTCATCATCATCGTTGTTGTCATCATCATCGTAGTCGTCATCATCATGGTAGTCGTCATCATCATCATAGTCTTAATCATCATCATCATAGTCGTCATCATCATCATAGTCGTCATCATCATCGTAGGCCTCATCATCGTAGTCGTCGTCATCATCATCATAGTCATCATCATCATGGTAGTCGTCATCATCATGGTAGTCGTCATCATCATCGTAGTCATCATCATCATGGTAGTCGTCATCATCATCATAGTCGTCATCATCATCATCGTAGTCGTCATCATCATCGTAGTCGTCATCATCATCGTAGTCGACATCATCATCATCATAGTCGTCATCATCATCGTAGTCGTCATCATGGTAGTCGTCATCATCATAGTCGTCATCATCATCGTAGGCCTCATCATCGTAGTCGTCGTGATCATCATCATAGTCATCATCATCATGGTAGTCGTCATCATCATGGTAGTCGTCATCATCATCGTAGTCATCATCATCATGGTAGTCGTCATCATCATCATAGTCGTCATCATCATCATCGTAGTCGTCATCATCATCGTAGTCGTCATCATCATCGTAGTCGACATCATCATCATCATAGTCGTCATCATCATCGTAGTCGTCATCATGGTAGTCGTCATCATCATAGTCGTCATCATCATCGTAGTCGTCATAGTCGTCATCATCATCGTAGTTGTCATCATCATCATAGTCGTCATCATCATCATCATAGTAGTCATCATCATAGTAGTCATCATCATCATCATCATCATCGTAGTTGTCATCATCATCATAGTCGTCATCATCATCATCATAGTCGTCATCATCATCATAGTCGTCATCATCATCATAGTCGTCATCATCATCATCATAGTAGTCATCATCATCATCATCATCATCATCATCGTAGTCGTCATCATCATCATAGTTGTCATCATCATCATAGTCGTCATCATCATAGTAGTCATCATCATCGTAGTCGTCACCACCATCGTCATCATCGTCATTATTATTATTGTTATTATTGAAACTTATTCATACACACGGTATCTTTCGTCATCATCGTCGTCGTCATACTCTCCCTATTCTCCTTGCTCACCCTCGTACCTTTTATCACCTTCAACATGATTAACGTTGTGTTTTCTACAAATAAGATTTCAGATATCTCTACCACCGTGCAATTGTTTAAAAATATTCAACGCTAATAACCGCTGGCTTTCGTGCTCATTTCTTGCACCAGATAGTTTATTACTGTATGACATGACAACGACTTTGCAATGTGGAAAAATTTCACTTTTATTTTTTCAGGGAATTCATCTTGCCAAACCTGACTTCTGTCCTGATTTCGTCTATGCGTTGATGAAGGGCTGCTGGATAAAGGAAATTGAATTAAGACCCCAGTACTATTCCATCATTGACAGACTGAACGGTAAAGAAGCAACTTACGACCATCCAAGAACTCACAACGAACAACCTGACCCTGCAGCTCTTTACCAAAATGTCGCTTTTCCTCACAATGGTACGGTAATGTAAATCACATCATTAGTTCAAGCAACGGTCTTATAGATAGTGTGATGTGCGACAGTATAGAGGTGTGCAAACTCCGGTTTTTCAGCTCCGACTCCGGATCCGGCCGCTTTACAGCTCTGATATCCGGCTCCGGCTTGCTGGGGGATAAAGTCCAAGCGGATATTATTCGCCTCTAATTTGTCCCTAGGGTCTTCTCCCGGTGAAAGTCGTAAAACTGTCAAGCGACTCAAGCAAATGCAATGCTACAACTAGGATTGCCAGAAATGTTATGCTACTACAAAATACAAATAACGAAATACAAGTGTAAATTGCCAAGGGTTTTTGAAAATTCTTATAATTAAATTTAACTCTTTCCTGACAGGCTGAAAAACATCCAAGATTGAACCACCTCTTTGTTCTATTGATATCTCTTGAAATAACCAAAACTGTTGCGAAAGCTATACATTTTCCGAAAGCGCAATAAACCGGCTTTTACTTGTGCTTTTAAATTTCCCGAACAAAACACATTATGTTAATATAAATTAGCATTAATTATCATTAATCAGGTTGAAAAATTTACATTTTTCTAGAAAAGGTCATCTTGCACGCCCGCGTAGCATCTTGAAAACTCAAAATGCCACCAATCGCATAGTTGTTTATGAAATCAAATCAAACTTGGCGTGTGCGTGGATCTCATGTTCCTGGCATGAATTTCAATTTTTAATCTTGCCTTACCGTGTGCCGTGTTTTTCGATTGACGACTTTGCGGGTCTTCTAAGACCCGTTTTGACTGGGCCGGTAAGGAAAGAGTTAATGAACGCTAAGCGACCGATGTTGCCTGGAAGGAGTGCGCAACGATTCTTTGAGACGATGTTCCCCGTCAACGAAAGGATCGCTAGAAGTGACAGAGGACGGTGGACAAGAAAGATACGAGAGAGCTAGACGCGCGTCAAAGCAGGCCATTCGTTTTTGTGGTGATCTCAATAGTCCTGAGTATTAACTTTGCCGTCTGTTAATTTGGCTGTTTGTGGTAGCTGAAATGGTTTGACTCAACAGACAAGAGTAAAGACTTCAGATCATATGCACATTCTGCAAATTCAGTGTTGCCATTAATTGTGAACAAAGCTTCGTTGAAATTGTCATATTTTTTGTCAATCTGATTTTCCAGCCGGAGCGGGAAGAAAACAACCCAAATGACAATTCAAAGCTTTAACCAGAAATTTACCAAATAATCTTGTCGAGCTATTCGCTAAAAGTACAAATGAAAATTACAATTTACGCAGTAATATTGTTATGTACCAAGTGTCAAAGTCCAATTTTCTAGCTTTTTGATTGGACAAAAAGTCGTCGCGGCGGTCCGAAAATCGTTCTGTTTCCCGCGTAACCCATGGCAACGGGTAACAATGGTTTTATTTTCCCTAGGGAATTACCCTTTGCCAGTAAAATGCTCTTGTATTAATTACCGGTGACTTTAATCCTACATCAACTGGATTGAAATCAAAAGATCTTACTCAAGCAAATCATCTCAAACAACTTGTATCCTTTAAAACAAGGGATTCTGGTATCCTGGATTGGTTTCTGACAAACAGGCCCAAGTTATTCGAACTGTCCCAGCTACCGAAAATTGCCCTTTCCGATCATTATACGATATTGGCGAAGCCACTTCTAGGACCTGAAAAGAAGCAAGTAACTAAGAGAAATTATAACTCGTGATATGAGGGAAAGCGCCTGGCGAGCCTTTGGTCGTTGGATAACCCAGAAAGACTGGAACCCAGTTCTTAATACTTCCTCTTGTGAAGATAAATTCCAACTGTTCATTACAGAGCTAAAGCAAGGCATTGATCGCTACCTACCACAAAGGACAGTAAAAGTCCGCCAAACAGACCGCCCTTGGATGACAAAGAAATGGATCAGAAAACGCCAAACCGCATTCCTGAGACATGGTAAAAGTTCTTCCATGTATAAACACTGGAGGAATAAGATCCAACGTGAAATTAAATCAGCAAAGTCTTATTATTATACACATAAAGTTGCTGATTTAGGACATACTAATCCCAGAAAATGGTGGAAACAAATAAAAAGCCTTATGGGCCACGACATTCAACAGTAGTGGTACTACCAATTCCTCGGTGACAATAGAAATGCAAAAGTACTTGCAGACAAAATCAACGACTTTTTCCTAAGCATAACTGAGAATTTTCCATCGCTATCGCCTTCTAGTCCAATTCAACATGTGCCCCACGAGTTCCTTGTTTCTGAAGCAGAGGTTTGTCGATCATTATCATCTATACAGGTGGCTAAATCTGTTGGACCAGATGAAATTCCAAATAGACTGCTAAAGGAATTTGCTGCTGAGATTTCATTGGTCATACAGGATATTTACAACCAGTCCATGAGAGAAGGATATATCCCAGAATTACTCAAGTCCTCAATTGTATCGCCTATACCGAAAGTGACGCCACCACAGTCAATTGAAAGTGACCTACGTCCAATATCCCTTACCTGCACCTTGGCTAAAATTATGGAGGGATTGTTCTGTAAGAGACTTCTATCACAGCTGACAGGACAAATTGATCCCCGCCAGTTTGCGTGCAAGGGCCACTCCACAACAGATGTACTAATATATATGCTTCAACCCATTTATGAGGCCCTTGATAGTGGAAATGATGGAGCCCGTATCTTTTTTGAAGATTTTACCAAAGGTTTTGACCTTATTAATCATAATATCCTTGTGCAGGAACTGATAAAATTGAACATTCACCCTGTTTTACTCAATTGGATTACCGCTTTTCTCGCCAATAGAAAACAGGCTGTAAGAATAGGGGGAACTTTATCAGATTGGAAATCTCCGAATGCTGGTATACCTCAAGGAACTAAACTTGCATGTTGTTCTTTTCTCGGTTATGACAAATAATCTGATATCTGATTGGCATTTGAGAACAAAATACGTCGACGATACATCTGCACTGGAGATTATTCCCAGGAACTCAATTAGCTATTTGAGCACTACGGTAGATGAAATACACCAATTTTCTATTAATCATAACATGAAGCTCAATCCACTTAAATGTAAGGAGATGGTAATTAATTCATGCATAATGACAATTTTATATTAAGACCTATTGTAGTAGGCAGCAACGTAATATAAAGGGTAAATAACTACAAATTACTAGGAGTACAATTGAGTGAGGACCTTAAGTGGAATAAACATGTTGAGTATATTTACAAGAAAGCATGTAAGAAGCTATACTCCCTACGCGTCTTTCGCAGAGCTGGTGTTTAGCAAAAGAACATACTGAAAGTATATTTAACAACTATCAGACCTGTACTAGAATATGCGGTACCAATATGGCAAGCGATCCCTGACTATTTGTCTAAAAAGATAGAATCAATTCAGAGAAGGGCATTTCGCATCATTTTCCCATTTACAGAAAGTTATGACGAGGCGCTCATCGTGGCACAGATACCAACATTAGAGAGCAGACGCGAATATTTATGCAAAGAATATATGTCAAAAATGAAGAAGAAGGAACACCCTCTACATTTTATGCTCCCAAAACCTAAGATGAACGAACGCAGGTATAGCCTACGAAGTGGATATAACAATACTGTCCTTTTCCGAAATACTATTAAATGTAGAACGATAAGATCAGAACAATTTTTTACTTTGAAATATTATTAATGTTTTTAATATATACATGTATATAAATTTAACAGTTGTATTAATTTATAAATTGATGTAAAGATAGTTTTAGATATTTTAGTATGATAATCTAGGTAGTTGTCTATCTATAGACTCGTTAATTCAGTGTATATACTGCAAGAGAGTTTCAATAAACATTATTATTAATATTATTATTATTATATTATTATTATAAAAATCATTTTCGCAAATGTTTTTCAATACTTTTAACTGTTACGTTTTCTTCAACATTTTTTGTTGTTGTTTGACACTAGTGCCCTGGTGCTATCCTAAGTGCCCCAATTACTAGTGATATAGTTGATGGTCTGCACGTTTCACGTTTTCTTATTAACTCTCTTGCCATGTCACAATACCTCTCCGTTTTATATATTCATTGTTATTTTTGTCCGCTGCAAATTCTCTGCATCCGCTCATAGTTAGTAGAGGAGGATGGTTTGGAAGCTCCATTGTCTTTCAAGATGACGCAATGGCCATGTTATTGTATTGGAGAAAGTGTTTGTTATTAGTTGGAGAAAGGAAATTCTATGGACATGTAACGATGAAGGACTACACTGCTTCATTATACAGAAAATACAATACGTTCAGTGACCGTGAACAACAACATAGAACAATAACTTTTGCGAACCTTCCAAACCATCCTTTCTACTATGATTCGCTTGAGGTATATGTAATAGATAAACACCGAGAACGAGGGATGTATGCTATATACAACCCCGAGTATGCGCAGCGTCCGAGGGCTGTATATTGCATACATCCCGACGTTCGAGGTGTTTATCTGACTTATTACATGATTAAGGAGGTTTTCTAACGAAGTTTTGTCCATTTTTCCACCTTGGACAAAGATTTTCCTATTTTTTTCTTCGTTTATTATCTAATTAGTATTCATAGGGATGTATGCTATATACATCCCGCGGTACATCAAAGAAAACCGACTCAATCATGTAATAAGGTTGGTTAACAGTCTCGATCTCAACTATATTGCACATTTTGTTGTAATTACAGTAGTTCTACAATTTGCTTGTTAATATACATTTTTATCAAAATTCATAATTGTTGTTAGTATAAATTGACAAGTTTATATCACAAATCCTCAATTTTGATTGGCTATCGCAGGAGTTACTATCCGCTGATATAAACCTCTGGGGAAAAAGTCGCCTGATTTCGAAAGAATATTTACTTTTTTGCCCTGAAAAATGCGAAATAAAAGTTATTTCTTGGGTTAGAAAGTTGTAAATTTATACTAAAACAATTAGACAACTCGCCCTTGTTTTCTATGAGCGATAGTCAACTCGGCTACGCCTCGTTGACTATCCGCTCATAGAAAACGCGGGCTCGTTGTCTAATTGTTAATTATTAAATCATAATTGTCGTTTTCATGATTATAATCATTATTACATTATCACCACAACCACGATCACCACAATACTACCATCGCCACCACCACCACTTCCATCACCACCACCACTATTATCACAATACTATACGATCTCCACCACCTCACCATCTCTATCACCACCATACCTATACCACCTCCATAATCACTACCACCACCATCACTCCTATCTGCACCATCACCGCCACATTATCATCAAATTATTAACACTATTTTCACTATTATTACTAGTGCCAGATGAAGATCCCGAATCCATCGATGGAAATGAAGCACCTCTTATCGCCACACCAACTTTAAATGACAACAGTGATGAGAAAAATGGCGAATTATGTATTGGGAGAAATCCTCTATACAAGCCAAAGGAAAACAATGATTCGGAAAATGAAGGTTCACAAAGTCGTGGCAGCGTAAATAGTGCAATGGAATCAGACACTGAAGCCGATGATCAGAACACAATGAAAACGAAATCAAGTGACCAGCGAAACATTGATCTCCACAATACAACAAGCAAAACGTATGTCTAAAAATGGCTTCGTTTTGGGGCGATCACTTTTCGAGACTTGAACATGCATTTGCATCAACATTGCATGCTTGAAGGGAAATGACAACAGAATTATAGGCAAAAAGATGAACTGGTTTTAGACAAGACTCCTTAAATGCGATGGGTTTCCAGTTAATGATTTCTGTTCTATATGTTTGGTGAATTTGCTTCGTCGATATTCACCAAGGATTATACATAAGCTGGTTACATACATCGTTACATACATACGTCGAAATATAGGCTATTATATATCTCGTAAAACCTGGTGTATAGCTCCCAGAAAAAACAAATTGCAATTTAGAAGCTTAAAGTGCTTATAACGTCTGTGGGGATTTAACATATTTGTAATCTATGGATTCTCCTGAGATAAATTGTAATATATCTTGTCAGCTGAAAATGTCATTTTATAGCCTTTTTTGCTGTTAAAGTTGATGGAAATGACGTCGAATCGGGCATCTGTAAAGAGGTTTTCATGTAGACAGATTCCCGATTTGACGTCATTTCCATCAACTTTAACAGCAAAAAAGTCTATGAAGACATTTTCAGCTGACAAGATACATTACAATTTATCTCAGGAGAATCCATAGATTACAAATATGTTAAATCCCCACAGACGTTATAGGCACTTTAAGGTAGCTGATAGTCTGATTCTGTGTAAAAATAATATTGCGATAAAAAGATATTCAATGTTGATCTTATTCGCATATAGCTTTAGTGTTGGCGTTCATCACAGGCCAAAGCTTTATACTCTCGACATTTCCTTCGAAGAGAAGAGAAACTGTACCCAAAAATAAAAAAACAAAAGGCCTTCAAGTATGTTTCGAAATGTCAATAGTTTTACGGTATCTGCACTGACATGTACTCGAGAAATAACGTTTTCATTCTCGTATTTTATGCTTCTGGACTCCGCCATGTAATTAGAATTTGTTCGACGGCTCAAAGTTGATGTACAGCGATGGTTTTCGTTTCAATTTTCACGTCGTCGTTATTAAAGTTATGTGTTTGTCTTCCGTTTCTTGCATTCAAGACGTCAAAATTGAAAAGAAACCCCCGCTGGACATCGATGCTGAGCCGTCGAGCAAACTCCAGAATGACACAAAATGGCGGCGTACAGAAGAATAAAATACGAAAACGAAAACGTTATTTCTCGAGTACAAGAGCAGGCACCGTAAAACTATTAACATAACGGGCCTCACAAAAATTGTTTTGAGATTTTTCAAGACATCTTTAATATCCTGAAGGGCCCACAATATTAACAAAAAGTGGATTTAGTTGTTCATTTGAAACTTTAAATGGGGTAGTAAGACCGAAAATCGTTTATCCTATTTTTGTTTTATCTATTAGTGCTCAAAAATTGAGGAAGAAAAGCGTTCTTACTTAGTCAACATCTTATGTTGTTCCAGAGATATTCAAGTTTTTGAAAGATGCAAATGACTTATGACGTCGTCTACTCCTTAATTTAAACTAAAGGAATCCTTAAAATAAAAAATGTATATAAAGCATTAAATATATACAGTGCAGTGTACCATTCTTAGTTGCATACATCTGGAACGTTTCAGGGCAATCTAGCCAATATCTCCAAATATATTCCTCATCTTTAGAATTTGAGTGAGTATATGACATCATCAGGTATCTCATTTTCAGCTTTTAAAAACGTAAATATCTCTGGAACAAGATAAGACATTGACAAAGTAAGACCGCTATTCTTGCTTATTTCGAATGCACTTTTGGATAATTGGGATAAATGATTTTTGCATCTTACTGAACCTTTAAAGTGTATCCATCAATCGTTTTTTCATATTGCTTTTCGTTCTTGAGATATTGCGGTTTGTTTGATATGTAAATAACACACTGCATACGTCACATTAAATAATGAGTTGTTGTAAAAGTAGAAATATCGTTGAAGTTATCAAACAAAGTCACACTAAACTGCGCATGTAAGGAGTATTTGTCTTATGACATCTAATAATGAAAGTTTCGATTGATTTAACAGAATAATTTCAATAATATACATGGTTTCTCAACAACTCATTATACAATGTGACTTATGCAGTGTGTTATTTACATATCAAACAAATCGCAATATCTCAAGAGTGATATATATGGAAAAAACTATAGATGGAGTTCCTTTATCATTTCAAGAGTTCTTTCAAATAAGACAAACCTTATTTTCATTTCATATAGAAATTCTATTTGAGACCAGATCAAACCGCAAAAATAACAAAATGAAACGATTTCAATCTGACAATAGAAAAATCTAAAGAGGGCCGGGGCCTCTACCCGACCATTTACCCCCAGGCCTACAGTCGTCTCGTCACGCCTAACAGCCAAAGGTATATACGATGAACCTACTGGAGCGAAGTTCAACACCATATAGTCATATAGATATTTATCGCAATATCATATTGTTACACACAATCAGACTATCAATATAGTGTATAATATAGTAATTCATCTATAGTTAAGTGTATTTATATCAAACTACACTGAAAAGTGAAAATCGTGTCATTGCCCATACTGACTACACTGCGGTACAACTGCTTTTAAAGTACATTGTAATAATATTGTTCGACTGTATCTCGTGTTATGTAATGTCAAGACGTGTTTAGTACGCAGCCTTTATTCTAACTTGGAACAAACGAACGATAGCTGTTTTGTATAGACTAGCTTTTAAAATTAAAAAGTAGTTTCTCGCGTCCTCCTTGGATGTTGCATACTTGCATCGCTAGTTATTACTGATCAACTTGTGGCATATGTCTAGCTGTGTTGGGACATTGGGAATAGTGCCAACCATTTTCGGGTTGGTACTGCATGGTTGAGCATATTTCCACTGACTTAATCAATTGGAAACTTAAGTTTGAAGTTGGTGCCAAACCTACTATGGCAGAAAAGGAAGGTTTTGATACAGGAACTTAGGGGTCTGAAAATCAATCTGTTACTATGGCGACCATAAAACTTGAATGATATGTTCTTCACTTTGGTGGTCTGTATCCACATGCAAATTTCAAGTGGTTTTATCGGTTAATTTCAAAGATATGTCCGACTTTAAGATTTTCTGCAATGCTGTTGGTCGGAATTACCTTATTACCACTACCTTATTTGAATATTACCAAAAGACCAAGCAATTGGATAAGCAAGGTCCCGCCGAGATTTGAACTCGGATTCTTGAAAATAACTCAATAACGAAAATCTTTATTGAAAAACGGTTAACGCCATCCTTTATCATTTGTATAATGCCCTTTTAAACAATAATATTAATAATAAAAGCTTTATTTAAGCAGGGAACACCCTCAGTAAAAACTGTTCTCCCGAGTGACTCTGACATCAATAAATATAAATAAATATACAACATGATAAAATAAATATACATAATTAAAAACTAATAATAATTAGCTATTAAAATAATAATTAATTAATTATAAAATAATATCTCTGATTTGGCCTTTAAAGCTTGATATAGAATCACAGTTTTGTATGGTTTTTGGAAATGTGCTCCATAAGGTAATACTAGATGTACTTAAAAGTACGTTTCAAGTATTCAGTCCTCGGTTTAGGTAAAATAAATTTATTCTTATTTTTGTAACGTGTATCTCTGAATGACGTAAATACTTTATATCAAGACCTTCAAGTTGATTATTCAAACATTTTACGTAAGGATTGCTTCATCATATTTTCTTCTCTGCTGTAATGTCGACCAATTAAGCTTGGCACGTACTAAGGTAGATGGTATAGCTATCATCTGAGACGATTATTCTTCGGGCGGCACGAATTAAGACCTATGTTTTTGGATTTCTACGTCCACCAGAGGACGCTAAATTCTGATTGGCTAACTCAACTTATTAGTATTCAGGAGTTTCCTGTCGGGAAATAAACTTTTAAAAATGGCGACTTTATAAAAACCGTGTTGGTAGATTATTTTCTTTCGAAAGCTTTAACCGATCTTCAGTTCGTTGCTGGTCGTAGCTTTAAATTAAAACAAGAACAAAAAGTTGCTACGAGGAAGCTGCTGGCAGGAAAATATGTTTTGATGGTATTACCAACGGGATTTAGCAAGAGTTTGATTATGGATTTGGTAAATTTACCAGACGTTCGTGCGAGAGCGTGATATATCAGTCGGCAGGGGAAGCAGCTATATTATTGTGATTTCTACCTTGTCCTTGTCTTCAGGTGTTTCAACAATGCTCTCTGGGCCTTCGGAGAATTCCTTCGACGTTTCAGAATAAAGAGACTTACGGCTAAACGTATATAAGTGATGGTTTCTACGTTGTCTTAGATATGAAATTTCTTGGCAAAATCCCATTCTGGAGTTACGGTGTTCGGTAGTCAGATGTCGCTTCATTCTATCAGGGCTATTAATGTTATCGGTTGGTGGAACATTGCTGTCTCCTTTCGCATGTGTTAATACTGATTTCGTAAAGTTATAAAGTTCAAAAGCATTTCTTATTTTTTCTGCCGCAAAACCTACAATTCCCGATTGATTCACAAGTCTCAGCCAGAATCAACTCTGTGGTTCTATGTCTACACGATAGCTTGAATACATTTTCAAAATAAATCTTGTTTACACCAGATGCAGTCAAGCTTTTTACGGAGTTTCAGACATGGATATTTCACGATTCGGCCCGAAGTGAAATGTTTTAATCATTAAGGAAAGCCCGCAAGTCGCTGATTGGTTGTTTTTGACAGTTTTCATGTGGGTGGAAATCCAAAAACATGGGTCTTTCGACTCTTTCGTGTAGGCGTTAACTCACCCCCACTTCGCCTTTCCGCTATCCCCCTCCCCCTAACGCCGCCACGCAGGCTAGTCGCAATGATGATGCCACACCACATAAGTCCGTCAAGTAGAGGTTGGATGGTTGTCTTGTACACTATTTGGGCTGATGGTATTGTAAGGCAAGGAATTATGCGTTTAAGGATACAGATTCTTGAGGAAACCTTTTTGCTCAGGTAATCGGCATGACTCGCCCAAGAGATGTTGCTGTCAATTACGATTCCAAGATATTTATAGGCCTCTACTCTCTTTATGGGAATCCCGTTTAGCATTAATGAGCCAAATGAAACAGATATACAAATACAGTCAGCTAGCTAGTATACATTTTACGTTTGTCCGACCACGGTTAATGGACTTGAAGAACCCAATATGTTAATCAAGCTTTCATTTTACAGTATATATATAAATGACTTTTAAAAAGCAGTAGCTCAAAAGATATCGTCATTGAAAGATGTCAATTAAGTTCGCATAGGCGTACGGGCAAAATTTTGTAGGGGGGGGAGGGGGGCTGAGCATAACTTGCCCAAATAAATTATGACGTCAATATTACTGAAAAACACGAATTGCCATCGTTTAGCCTAAGCATTATTACACATGCACGTTTTTCATTAATGTATATGAACATGCATGGGAGACATGTACATTTGGGGGGTCCGGGGGTATGCTCCCCCGAGAAAATGTTTGAATCTTTGATCCCCTGAAAGTGTATTTCCTGCAATTTGCCCTGAAAGTGTATTTCCTGCAATTTGCGGGAACTCGTTTTTGCAGCCGCGGCAGTGTGCGGGATTCGAAGTATTTAATTACCGTTAAAGTATAACACAGATTTTCCAAATTTAGACCGCGTGGTTATCTCTCTCGCAACGCGCATGGGGGATGCGTTGCACGACAGCAGAAGAGAAGGAAGGAAAAGCAATAATTAGCCACAAAACCAAATGTATTAGGTATATTCAAGTTGAATATACGAGATTACGTTTAGACAACGCCCGGACCAAGGTCTGGCTAAATGCCACTTTTAACCATTGCTAAATAATGAACAACAATGAATTCCCAGATTTCCCTCAATGAGAATCCGTTATAATATCATTAAGTTACATTCAGATATTAGAATAATTTAATACTGGACCCTTTTTGCCCGAATGACAAGACCATTTTTGCCCGAATAGAGCTACTTTTTCGGACAACTGGGGGAGCTGCAGCCCCCCAATGTAAGTTGGCGTCCGAAGGGAAACCCGTTTTCAATTTTTTACATGCAGCTCTTAGAAATCAGTTACAAAGATTGTTTCGTACTTATGTCAGAGTTAATCAAGCTTTTATTTGATATATAGAGTGAGTTCTTAGAGTTAGTAGTTTAAAAGATATCGTGGTCGGACGATTTTATATTTTCCCCATGTCGTAAATTCAAGATGGCGTCCTAAATCCAACATTTGTTTCGCTGATAACTTTTTAAATACTGTACTATAAATATGTACGATATATCAAAGAAACCTCTTGACAGGATATTTAATTTAATATATAACAGAAGTATTGTACAGCAAGTGAAAACTTCTTAGTGTATGAATTTCGTAAATCCAACATGGCGGCCAAAATCTAAGATGGCGTCTGTTTGTTTTGATATTATTTCAGGCCATACTTTTAAATAGGAGTCCTAAACATATCTTCTCCTAAAATTATGTACTATACATTGATAGACAGCTCTTGTCAAGAGCATTATTTTAACAGTAAATTTATTTTAGGATTAGGAATAGTGTTTGCCCAACAAACCGGTTTTACCAGTGCTTTTAAATTTCTTGAACAAGACACATTATGCTCATATAAATTAGCCATTAGGTTGAAAAACTTTCATTTTTCTAGAAAAGCCCATCTTGCATGCCTGCGTAGCATTCTGAAAATTCAAAATGCCACCAATCGCAGAGAATCTTCAGTGGATCTCATGTGCCTGGCGCTTGTCGGTTTCAGTCCAGAATTTTTAATCTTGCGTTATATATACCGTCATATGCACTAGTGTTTTTCGATTCACGACTTCGTCAGTCTTGTAGCACTGATTTGGACTTGGCCAGACAGGATTCAAAACACCATGTAACGAGCGAGCACTAGATTATATATAATAATCTTCTCACAAGCGAGGGTGATAATCTCGCCGGAGCAGGGATTCATTTCTCAGTTCTCGCGAATAGTTTGTTTTTGGAAGATCCGACGAATCGGACAATATTTTGGCAGCAACGCTAGCCGCAATTGGCGATTTGTGATATGACGAACTACATAAAGAGGTTTTTACGAAGGGTATACATGTTTGCGTAATATATTAGGTATGTGTATTATGTATTTAGACTCGCTAATTCCAAATCTGTTTTCAGAATTGAAAACCGTTAAATATTGATGGAGATAACGTTCAAAATAATATACGACGAAGTGGGTGCTTGATTGCCGACTAATTTCTAAGTACATAAACCATTTTTACGAAAGGTATGCATGTTCTCGTAATATAATAGACACATATGTTATGTGTTTAGACTCGGTAATTCCAAATCTGTTTTCAGAATTGAAATCGAGTAAATATTGGCCGAGATAACGTTCAAAATCTACGTACGATGAACCTGTCTTTTGGGATTTGTTATCGAGAGACGCGGTCTGGGATGGGAAAAGCATCTCTAGGGGTGGGGGAAATACCGAAGGTATTTCTAGTACGTTCACGTTTGAAGAGGACGACATGCAACCAACGGCGGGTCGTAGCGAAGTATAGTTGTAGTTCCGGCTACTTTACAATCTCGTCCAGATACGAGATTGGCGGCTACTTTAGTGAACTACAATTTGTATTCACACTCGCCCGGTGGACGAAGCTGTGGCAACGTTTTGGGAAAATTGCACAACAATCGCTTTTCTCTACTTTTCGAATTTCTCATGAGTCAAAATTCAGCAGTCTGCACAAGTTCACAACAGAGTTGGCTAGCAAGTGTGAACAAAAATATAATCATTAAATTATAATTCCACGGCTACCGGGGTCTTCCGCTTGCAGGGACGAATTCTTTGTTGCGTTCATATGGTATGGAGTTCGTGACTATTAGGTCCAGCAATAACAAGAACACGTTATTATAGAAAAACAAAATAACTACATACCCTGCGAGTCAGGTTACACACGTTTATACCAAGTCTTGGATTTAAAAAATCTCAACAACAGTACTGCTTTGTTCCTCAGAAGCTTTCTTAATTAATCTTGTTCCATGTCAGGCGCGGATTTAGAAGTTAGTCGCATAAATTAGACGCTTCATGAACAACCCTATTGGTTATGCTTTTCTTAAGAATAATTCAGAAAAAAACCTATCCAATAGGATTGTTATTCACAGGTATTTTGAATTGCAAATTCTAAATCTAATTTATGCGACTAACTTCTAAATCCGCGCCTGTTCCATGCCACTCTGAAAACATGTTCATTGACCATTGACGGGTTGACTTTGGTACGGCATTTTCTAACAGTTTCTTCTCTTAATTCTTCAGCACTTCTGGGCTTTCTAAATGTTTGCTTCGACACCATGACCTACGCCTAAATTCTTCTCACGAATTATGGTTTGAATAAACTCTTAACCCCAAACAACATGCAAATTTTCCTTACAAATGGCAATACAAAGATGCCGCAATGGGAATTATTCCATATTAACATAAATGAGCAAACTAATATCCACGCTCCCTAGAGGATTTCGTTTTTGAAGCCGTTTAATAAACTCGCAGCACGTGTTTAAACCTGATCAAATAAAGTCTGCATTCTGATTGGCTGAGCTACTGTCAATTGGTGATAGATATTCCAATCATGACCAATCAGAAACCACGACATATTCACGCTGCGAGCAAAACCTGAAATCTAGGTCAAACATGGCGCAGGTATTTCATGTATGCCTACAGCTGGTTACTTCATGTAAGCCTGTCCCCAACACAGCTATATGCTTATGTCTATGGAGTATATCTACAGCAAATTTGAAGCAAAGTAATTACAATCTCGTTTTTTGTGAGCGATTGTTTATCATGTGCCATCGAGCTACTCTATATTTTGAATGAGGAGACTTCTACAAACAAAAAAGATGAAACTATCTGAAAATTTGGAACAATGTTTGATAAGACTTTTTTACGTAAACGAATAGTAAAACAATTAGACAACCCCCCCTCGTTGTCTATGAACACTGAACAGATAGTCAACTCGGGCTTCGCCCTCTTTGACTAGTATCTCCTCATAGACAACTCGGGCTCGTTGTCTAATTGTTAAATATGTCACAGATTGCGAATTTGCTACTTAGAGAGACATGATAGGATTGTCAGAGATAGGATTGTCCCTGAGATTGAAGACGCAAAAGTAAGAGAAAGATTGTTAACAGAGATTGATGTAACGTTGGAGAAAGAAATAGCGATCTGTTGGGCAGCTGAAGCGATGAGGAAACAAGCAGAAGAAATGTAGACAACTAGATGTAATATATGAACAACGAGTTTGAGTGTTTAATCAGGGGACCCAAACACGAGAAAACATGATGAAAACACGAGCGCGAAGCGCGAGTGTTTTTATTGTTTTCGAGTGTTTGGATCCCCTGATGAAACACGATAAACGAGTTGTTTATATGGCTTCTCAATCGAACACGGATTTAATTGGATGTTTAGTTAAAACGCATTTGAGAACAAACCCTCATGGGACTGAACTCACGAGGGTGTGTAAAATTTATTCAGAAAAGTAATAGACTCTGTTCAGTTGAGGATGAGCGAAGGCAGGTCGTTTCGTTCTCAAAAAAATGAATTATTAATTAAGATCTCAGCAATTAGATCAAAACCGGGTTTGATCTGATAACTGTGGTGGTATATGATTTTTACGTGTTTTACTCGAGTATCCAGCCTCAGTCATGTGATAAAATAAAGTGATTTCATTGGCTAATTGGCTCATGAATTATTAATGAGTTTGAGAAGTCATAAACTTGATGCACATATACAAAATCAATGTAAATTATGAAATGCAAATTATGCACATATACAAAATCAAGTTTACTAAAAATATTCAATTTAATATACCTACTATATATTGCTAGCATGTGAGATAGAATAAGTGATATCTGTATAGAAGCATCATTCGACGAGTTAGTATGTTCTTTCCATCTTGCTTAACGTCGACTAACCCGCGGCAAACCTCGACTCCTGATTGTTTTGTGATACGTCGATTATTTAAAGGGATCACTCCACCACAAAAAACAAGTGTTGCTTAAAGTCAACTATACCTTTTGAGGTTCTTCCGAAAGAGATATCATCTAACTTTGTAAAAGTAAAGAAATTTATCGAGGAGTATTTCTTCGGATCTCTTGTTGCACGACCGCGTTTTGTGAAGAATGGCACTATTACCGGTATGACGTCATACTGGTAATAGGTTTATTGAACAAAATAATATTCCTGACTTCCAGTGCTTGATATTTGATTTGTCACAAATCACTCACCCAAGAGTAAACAGTATTCCAAACTTCGTTAAAATAAAACCGAAATATACAGTATTTTCTCGCCGTTTCATACCGGTATGACATCACATACCGGTATATAGTACCATGGATAGTAAATAGACTGGATAGGAAACTGGTTGACGTCAGCGTGAAAACCTAGTTGAAATTCGTGATGTCACGAAGATGTCACGAGTACACAGATTTTGCTGAGTTTCTCTTCGACTTCTCCATATTTTCGTATTCAAGTAGCTATATTGAGATTCCAAAATGTTTCATCGTCTTACAAACCTGCCTAAGCCACGACCAAATGATCGAGGTAAATGTTGTTCGTCTTTGTTTCAGCTGTTTTCGTTTTGTGGTGAAGAAACTGGCGTCGCAAAACTACCGTTGTTTTAGTTGAAATTTGGGACGCGTTTTTCACCGTCTAAAGTTGGATCTTTTCGCCTAAAATGAGTAATGGTAGTCGGATATTCCATCGTAAAGTGGCATTGTGATATTTTTTGGTAGTTTGACTATCATTTTTAGCTGTATTATTGCTAAACGTTGCGATTTATGGTGATTTTGTGACATCACGATTTGCAACTAGGTTTTCACGCGATCAACTGGTGCCTAAACCAATCAGCATGCTGGAAACGTCGCACGTGATCTTAGTTTCCTATCCAGTCTATTTACTATACATGATAGTACCAAGCTTTCTTTTGACGCGATCGTTGTTCAAATAAGTAATTAGCAATTAAAGTAGAACTGTACCCAAAAAATAAATTACTTTTAAATAAAAGGCCTTTAAGTATAATATTTAGAAATGTTAATAGTTTTACGGTATCTGGTAACGGTACTGGCGAAATAACGTTTTCATTCTCCTGTTTTTTTATGCTTCTGGACGCCGCCATTTTAGAGTTTGTTCGACGGCTCAAGATTGATGTACAGCGGTGGTTTGCACTCAAGTGACGTCAAATTGAAAAGAAACCCCCGCTGGACCTCGAGTCTGAGCCGTCGAGCAAACTCGAAAATGGCGGCGTCCAGAAGCATAAAATACGAGAATAAAAACGTCATTTCTCGAGTACAAGAGCGGATACCGTAAAACTATTAACATTTCTAAACATTATACTTAAAGGCCTTTTATTTAAAAGTAATTTATTTTTTGGGTACAGTTCCCCTTTAAAGGGCTGAAAACTCGATCTTTAACAGATCATAAAAGCGGAACCGAGTAACCAATTTCAATTATTTCTTCGGTTTTGAATTGAATTTTTCGAATTCCAACGAAAAATAGAATAACCTCAAAAGGTATAGTTGATCTTTAAATGAAAGTTCTTTGTCGCCTTACATGAGAATGGGTATTAGTTTTCTTCTAATCGTTTTAGTTTTAGAGAAATTTGGCTTTGTTTATCGTAATTTGAGGTATACAATTGTAACATAACCATGCAAATAACCATAGATAGCGCATGCGCTCAACAGTCAATTACTAGTCCCACATGCTTAGTCTCTCTCGGTTAATGACGTCAAAATTAATGGAGTGACCACTTTCGCCCGCAATCAGAACAAAAATGGCGGCCTTCAATTTACCAAAAATACGATAAACAAAGCCAAGTATCTCTCAAATTAAAACTATTAAAAGAAAACTAATACCCATTTAGGAATCTCTGTCGATCAGCGATAAAAGACGATAAAACATCGAATACAGTAAAAACCCGCGTATAAGAACCACCATTTTTCGAGTTAGCCTAAAAAGGTTCTTATACGTCGACTCCGTAAGGTCTATTTAGGTTCTTAAATAGGTTCTTATTTTTTTTCGTAGAAATGGTGCTGTTGGTCCAACAACTAGCTCAAAATGGGTGAGGTCACTTGCTTCTGTACTAATATGACCACATAATAAAAAATAACCTTACCCTGCTCTGATTATGTCCAGTTCCTTTAGGTAAAAATTAAACTGCAGTGACGCATGCAGAGAGATAACATTTGAACTGTGTTGCAGTGTTACTGGGAAATCTTTTAAAAATAATTTAACAAATGTCATTACCAAAAATATAAAATGTGCAAAAATGATAATATGAAAAGCTTTATCCGCAAACACAACAACCGAACCCTAACTAAAAACGCTAAACAAAACCACACAGCAAACAACGAACCCCATATCATGTGCAACTGCCGAGAAACCAACGAATGCGCAATCGCTGGAAATTGTTTGACAAAGAGTGTAGTTTACCAAGCCGAAGTAACGACAAAAGACAACGGAAATACAATGAATTACATTGGAGTAACGGCCAACGAGTTTAAACTAAGATACCCGAATCACACGAAGTCTTTCCGAAACGCGAGATATTCAAACGACACCGAGCTATCAAAACACATTTGGAAATTGAAAACGGAAAACAGAGACTTTAACATCAAATGGTCTATAATAATTACGCGAGTAGCGGCATATAAAGCACAATCAAAACGATGCAATTTATGCGTAGAAGAAAAACTGCTATTAATGAAAGCAAAGAAGAAACACTTTTTAAATAAACGATCCGAACTCTTTTCGAAGTGCCGACATGTAACGAAACACTGAAGATCGCATATAGCGTGAAACTCAGAGTAGCAACAGCATTCGACCTCAATTATATGATTCCGCTCTACCTACAATCATGGTATTGAGCGCTCTTAAACCTTACGCCTGCTTAATGATTTTATTTTTACAAACGATTTTTGGTAAATATATATATATATATATATTTATAAAATAACCGGAAGTAAATGAGCGAGTACACGCTATCTGATTGGTTACTGAGCTTAAAAATCGTGCATTATAACTCAATAAAGCACAAGCTGACGTGATTCCTCGCGTAGATTTTGACGTTTTTGACGGATTTTAATTAGTTTAAATCACAAAAGAAAGTCAAAGAATAGCATGGATACAAAGCTAATCAAGGTACTAACACAACAGAATGTTTTAACTGCAACGTTGAGTGCTTTTTCATCGCTAAAATCGCCAACGTGTTTTCATCATTGGCTCCCTAGCAACGCACATAGTACCGTCATTTATAACAGATAAATCTACATTTTTCATGGTTTTATTGTCAATTTAATGGCCGTTCTTTTATAAAAGAAATAAAAAACTTTGTCTTGTGTGATTATCGAGTTATAATGGCACTCGAGAAGCTAGTAAAACACTCGGCTATCGCCTCGTGTTTTACACGCATCTCTCGTGCCATTATAACTCGATAATCACACGCGACACGTTTTTTATTTCTTAAATATATATATATATATTTCAAAAACTCATTAATATTCATTAACCAAATTGTCCAATCACATTTCCGTATTTAGTCACGCGCAATGCTTTTATACCTGATAAAAGCCATGAATACTAATCAGCATGAAAATTATATAAAGTCTTACGAACTTTATATAAAATTCCTGCTAATTTGCATTTCATACATCAACCCAATTTACCTTTAATAGAAAATAAAAACCAGTACACTCCCTAGTGATTACAATCAATTGTTTTTGAAGCTATTTTAAACACTCGAACTCGCGTTTTATCATATCTAAAATGCTCGCGCTGCGCGCTCGCATTTTAAATATGATAAAACGCTCCTTCTCGTGTTTTAAATACTACATATACATATATATATATTTATACATATATACATATATATGCATATATATATACATATATATACATATATATACATATATATATATATATATATATATATATATATATATATATATATATATATATATATATATATATATATATATATATATATATATATATATATATATACATACATATACACACATATATATATATATATACATATATATACATATATATATACATATACATATACATATACATATACATATACATATACATATACATATACATATACATATACATATACATATACATATACATATACATATACAAATACATATATATATATATATATATATATATATATATATATATATATATATATATATATATATATATATATTTATATATATATATATATATATATATATATATATATATTCCAAAAATAGTATGTGACAGTAAAATCACAAAGTCGGCGTAAGGTTTAAGAGCGCTCAATACCATTGTAGGTAGAGCGCAATAATATAATTTAGGTCGAATGCTGTTGCTACTCTGATATCGATCGCATGCATATAGCGTGATGAAGATCGCATATAGCGTGAAACTCAGAGTAGCAACAGCATTCGATATATATATATATATATAATATAGCAAAGTGAAAAGGTGGTAAACTGCCAAGAATTACCTTACTTGTATTATATATATACAAGTAAGTGCTCAAACTACCACAAGTGTAGTGGGCGTTGCATCATTGCTAAAGGACGATGCATTTTTGGCAACTGGTCCCGGTTTGGTCTTAAAATGTATGTATTCCAACACTCGAAATTTTCCTTCACCATAAATCATTTCAACATGTGTAGTTTGATCGAGTGAAATGCCAAATATTACCTATAATATACCCAGAATCTTATCCCGGCATTACCACCATATATACAGAACTCGTGACTAGGCTCTCAGCAACGGCTTCCGTAGCTCAGTGGTCAGAGCACTGCACTAGCATCGCAGGGTCGCGGGTTCAATTCCAGTCGGAAGGCCATGAAGTTGCATTTTTCGCAACTGGTCCCGGTTTGGTCTTAAAATGTATGTATTCCAACACTCGAAATTTTCCTTCACCATAAATCCTTTCTATATATATATATATATATAACTACAGACGGTACCTATATATATAAAATTTCGAACTCGTTTTGGATATATACATTGGTTTTTATTTTTTGCAAGAGATGAATTAATCTTAGGCTCCATAGTTATATTCAATATTATTCATGGTTGTTAATATAATTTGAAACATTTCATTCTCTGACGAAGGGCCTTCGCTCGAAACGTTATATTACATACACGCTATTTCGGCAATATGACACCAACCTTTTTAGATATTTGAAAGTGACAATATAGTATGCTGTTTCCTTCGCTTTGTTGGTCCACAATCACTAACAATCATGGTTTTGCGAGAGTTATGGATTTGAACAAACAGTTGCAGTAACCCCGCGAGGTTGCTTTCTTCATGTAGACGATTAGCTCTATTGTTACGCATTCAGTTGTGACAAGATGGTTTATGTAAATCCGAAGGCAACATTTCAGTTTGGAAAGGAATTTAATTCAGCATAACAAGGTGTCTCCGAGATAAACCTAACATGGTATCGTTCTCGTGGAAAGCCGTTGCGTTGAGATGGATTTTTTTCTTTTTTTCGTCAAACACGGTAACCTTGCAAGAATATTTTGCATTGTATCTAAAGCAACTAGGCTTCACTGCCAAACAAATCGGGTTCACAACTCTCTCTGGAGTGCCCGCACTCTTTCTCCCTCTGATTGGAGTTTTCGCTGATCGATATCGAGCAAGGAAATTGGTTTTACTCGTTTGCATTCTTGCACTAATTTTACTGTCGTTGGCGCCGCTGGCACTGCATGCTGCCCAAGATCCTACACGCGAGTGCAGATAGAACACAAAGTGGTTATCTAAATAATGGGACGAACGATTTCTTGAAGGCAACCTTGTGCGTTACAAATATCTCCGATTTGTCACTCAAAACATCCACGAATACACCAAATTACCTATTCTTACCATCAGCCGAGCATTCCATCCTCCCAGTTTCAGATAATCAGTCTTTCCTCGTGAACCGAACGCGGAACCCATTGAAACGGAACGCTCATGTCTCTAGTTCTTCCTACATATTTTTGCTGATGGTGTTGATTAGAGTACTACACATCATCCTGGGTTTATCCACTCTGTTGCTGTGTAACGTGGCTGTCATGACCTACATCAAGAACGACAAGGAGAACTACGGTTCGTACCATAGTTGGGGACTCATTGGATGTAGTATTTCGTTGTTTGCCGACGGAATGATCGCTTCGTACGTAAAGAACACAGTTTGTGGTAGGGTCATGTATGGATACTACGTAGCGTTTCCATTCGTAGCCATTACTATGAGTTTGTCGCTTCTTGCTCTCCCATGGATCTCTTATGAATATCACGAATATCGAGTAATCAACTGGGCCGAAGTGAAAAACATCGTCTTTAGCAAACACTACATGTTCGTGCTATTCATTGCATTTTATCTTGGGTCTTGTTATTCATTTCAATATAACTGGGAGTATTGGTACATCGCCGAGCTTTCTGGTGGCCCGAAAGTCATGGCAGTTGCAGGCTTAATTCGTCGACCTTTTGCAGTACTCTGGTTTCTTTTGGCAGGGAAGATTATAATCAGATTTGGTGAGCTTCGAACCATGGCGATAGCCCTATTTATGTATGCAGTTAGCGACATTTCTTTATCGTTTGTTCAACTCTCGTGGCTTGTCCTGATTATCGATTTTTTCGAGTCGGCAGCATTTGCTTTGTCGTATTCGGCGATTATCGTCCATTTTTCAAAAGCAGGATCAAATGCCTGTTCTGGGTTGGTATTAGGTAAGGAATTCAAAATATTCGGATATATCAAATATCAAGTGCAATCATGATCATGCATGACCACATATTAATATATATATGAGAGCGCTCAATACCATTGCAGGTATAGAGCGAAATAATATAATTAGTTTGAATACAGCATGAGTCGCAACTCTGAGTTTCACGCTACATTCACGCTTCTTCAGGCAACTGAAGATCGCATGTAGCGTGAAACTCGGTGTTCATGCGACTCCTGTATTCAAAGTTCAAACTAATTATATATATATATATATATATATATATAAGCACAAGCGATTGTCACCGGCAATCACTTGTGTATAATTAGTTCTCATGCCCATATCTAGATTGTACCAAGCTACACTGCAGATGAGCTGTGGAACAGCGAAACACATGTCTTTAGATATTGTACTATATATATATATATATATATATATATATATATATATATATATATATATATATATATATATATATATATATATATATATATATATATATATATATATATATATATATATATATATATATATATATATATATATATATATATATATATATATATATCCCCTTATAACATGTAGTTCAATCCAGTGAAATGCCAAAATTGGTTGCATTATACGTATACAGTAAACCCCCACCACGAAGAACCTACATTTTTCCAAACCAAAAAAGGTAGGTTAGGTTCTTATAAATATACTGTAGTACTTTATCTCTTTAATGGTTTGTTTAATCCCTATAAGAAAACAGTAAGAAGAATCTGCAAACTTTATTGTTTTTGATCTCTTGCTTTTTTGTTTTTGTTTATTTTATAAGGACTGGCGGAGTTGGCTTTTGGCTTTGGAGAAGGAGTCGGTGCTACAGCTACAGGCTTATTTTTCAGCTTGATTGGTGCAAAAACCACGCTGTTTTATTACTCTATTGTTAGCACTGTCATTCTTGCATTATTAACTGCATACTTGATCATCGCAAGAAACAATCTGGATGAGTACGAGCATGTTGGCGATAGTGACTCCGAAAGTGAATAGTCGATGTTTTATCGTCTTTTATCGCTGATCGACATTGATTCCTAAAAGCGACCAAAAACTGGGTTTTTTAAAGGGAGAGTCCCCCCAAAAACAAATGTTCCTTAAATGAAAGTTCTTTGTCGCCTTACATGAGAATGGGTATTAGTTTTCTTCGAATCGTTTTAGTTTGAGAGATATTTGGCTTTGTTTATCGTATTTTTGGTAAATTGAAGGCCGCCATTTTTGTTCTGATTGCGGGCGAATGTGTTGGTCACTCCCATTAATTTTTGACTTCATTAGCCAACCTGGAAGCCCCACCCTACTTGAAGTGCTAAATTCAGCCGTTCCGCACGTTGTAACCAATAAATTATTGACATTATCTTAGCATTGTAACCAATAAGTTATTGGATTATAACCAACCCCAAAACAACAAAGATCCTAACCCCAGCTCGTCAAACTAGTTTTCTAACCCTAACCCCCCGTCCGTATTTTCTCCATCGCGAACCCCCAGTCATCCACTCCCCTACTTGGGGTTCTAAATTAGTAAACTAGTGAGAGAGATTAGTAATTGACTGTTACGCGCATGCGGTTACAATTGTACTATAATCCAATAACTTATTGGTTATAATGCTCGGATAATGCCAATAATTTATTGCTTACAACGTGCGGAATGCTAAATTAGTAGACTGTTGATCGCATGCGCTATCTATGGTTATTTGCAGGGTTCAGTGACAAAATTCTGAAAATTATATACCTCAAATTACGATAAAGCCAAATTTCTTTAAAACTAAAACGATTCGAAGAAAACTAATACCCATTCTCATGTAAGGCGACAAAGAATTTTCATTTAAGGAACACTTGTTTTTGGGGTGGAGTGACCCTTTAAATAATATAGAAAGAACTGCATGCTCAGTCGTCGAATGATGCTTCTATACAGAAATCACTTATTCTATCTCACAAGCTAGATATTTTTATTAAATTGATTTTGTATATGTGCATAATTTGCATTTTATAATTTACATTGATTTTGTACATGTGCATTATAATTTACGACATCTAGTTGTCTGCATTTCTTCTGCTCGTTTCCTTATCGCTTCAGTTGCGCCAATGTGCGGAAGTTCGACACGCATATGCGCGACACGCATATGTGCGACACGCACATGTGCGGATGTACGACACGCACATGTGCGGCACGAACATGTGCGGATCCGCGGCAAACCTCTATGTTATTTGTTCTGAGGCTCGTTAAAAGTGTTGGCGGAATGAGAAAACTAGTACATAGTACATCACACACCATCCATTGAATTCATCATGCCAGATTCCGGTGCAATGTGCAAAAATGATAACATGAAAAGCTTTATCCGCAAACACAACAACCGAACCCTAACTAAAAACGCTAAACAAAACCACACAGCAAACAACGAACCCCATATCATGCGCAACTGCCGAGAAACCAACGAATGCGCAATCGCTGGAAATTGTTTGACAAAGAGTGTAGTTTACCAAGTAGAAGTAACGACAAAAGACAACGGAAATACAAGTTGGAGTAACGACCAACGAGTTTAAACTAAGATACCGCAATCACACGAAGTCTTTCCGAAACGCGAGATATTCAAACGACACCGAGCTATCAAAACACATTTGGAAATTGAAGACCGAAAACAGAGACTTTAACATCAAATGGTCTATAATAATTAAGCGAGTGGCGGCATATAAAGCACAATCAAAACGATGCAATTTATGCCTAGAAGAAAAACTGCTATTAATGAAAGCAAAGAAGAAACACTTTTTAAATAAACGATCCGAACTCTTTTCGAAGTGCCGACATGTAACGAAACACTGAAGATCGCATATAGCGTGAAACTCAGAGTAGCAACAGCATTCGACCTCAATTATATGATTCCGCTCTACCTACAATCATGGTATTGAGCGCTCTTAAACCTTACGCCTGCTTAGTGATTTTATTTTCACATACGATTTTTGGTAAATATATATATATATATATATTTATAAAATAACCGGAAGTAAATGAGCGAGTACACGCTATCTGATTGGTTACTGAGCTTAAAAATCGTGCATTATAACTCAATAAAGCACAAGCTGACGTGATTCCTCGCGTAGATTTTGACGTTTTTGACGGATTTTAATTAGTTTAAATCACAAAAGAAAGTCAAAGAATAGCATGGATACAAAGCTAATCAAGGTACTAACACAACAGAATGTTTTAACTGCAACGTTGAGTGCATTTTCATCGCTAAAATCGCCAATGTGTTTTCATCATTGGCACCGTCATTTATAACAGATAAATCTACATTTTTCATGGTTTTATTGTCAATTTAATGGCCGTTCTCGAGAAGCTAGTAAAACACTCGGCTATCGCCTCGTGTTTTACACGCATCTCTCGTGCCATTATAACTCGATAATCACACGCGACACGTTTTTTATTTCTTAATATAATATATATATATATTTCAAAAACTCATTAATATTCATTAACCAAATTGTCCAATCACATTTCCGTATTTAGTCACGCGCAAGGCTTTTATACCTGATAAAATCCATGAATACTAATCAGCATGAAAATTATATAAAGTCTATACGAACTTTATATAAAATTCCTGCTAATTTGCATTTCATACATCAACCCAATTTACCTCTAATAGAAAATAAAAACCAGTACACTCCCTAGTGATTACAATCAATTGTTTTTGAAACTATTTTAAACACTCGAACTCGCGTTTTATCATAATCTAAAATGCTCGCGCTGCGCGCTCGCATTTTAAAAATGATAAAACGCTCCTTCTCGTGTTTTTAATACTACATATACATATATATATATATATATATATATATATACATATATATATATATACATACATATATATATATACATACATATATATATATACATACATATATATATACATATACATATATATATATATATATATATACATATATACATATATACATATATACATATATACATATATATATATATATATATATATATATATATATACATATAGAAAGGATTTATGTTGAAGGAAAATTTCGAGTGTTGGAATACATACATTTTAAGACCAAACCGGGACCAGTTGCGAAAAATGCAACTTAGCGGCCTTCCGGTAGGAATTGAACCCGCGACCCTGCGATTGCTAGTGCAGCGCTCTGACCACTGAGCTACGGAAGCCGTTGCCGAGAGCCTAGTCACGAGTTCTGTATATATGGTGGTAATGCCGGGATAAGATTCTGGGTATATTATAGGTAATATTTGGCATTTCACTCGATCAAACTACATGTTGAAAGGATTTATGGTGAAGGAAAATTTCGAGTGTTGGAATACATACATTTTAAGACCAAACCGGGACCAGTTGCGAAAAATGCAACTTAGCGGCCTTCCGGTAGGAATTGAACCCGCGACCCTGCGATTGCTTAGTGCAGCGTTCTGACCACTGAGCTACGGAAGCCGTTGCCGAGAGCCTAGTCACGAGTTCTGTATATATTGGTGGTAATGCCGGGATAAGATTCTGGGTATATTATAGGTAATATTTGGCATTTCACTCGATCAAACTACATGTTGAAAGGATTTATGGTGAAGGAAAATTTCGAGTGTTGGAATACATACATTTTAAGACCAAACCGGGACCAGTTGCGAAAAATGCAACTTAGCGGCCTTCCGGTAGGAATTGAACCCGCGACCCTGCGATTGCTAGTGCAGCGCTCTGACCACTGAGCTACGGAAGCCGTTGCCGAGAGCCTAGTCACGAGTTCTGTATATATGGTGGTAATGCCGGGATAAGATTCTGGGTATATTATAGGTAATATTTGGCATTTCACTCGATCAAACTACATGTTGAAAGGATTTATGGTGAAGGAAAATTTCGAGTGTTGGAATACATACATTTTAAGACCAAACCGGGACCAGTTGCGAAAAATGCAACTTAGCGGCCTTCCGGTAGGAATTGAACCCGCGACCCTGCGATTGCTAGTGCAGCGCTCTGACCACTGAGCTACGGAAGCCGTTGCCGAGAGCCTAGTCACGAGTTCTGTATATATGGTGGTAATGCCGGGATAAGATTCTGGGTATATTATAGGTAATATTTGGCATTTCACTCGATCAAACTACATGTTGAAAGGATTTATGGTGAAGGAAAATTTCGAGTGTTGGAATACATACATTACCTATATATACATATATATATATATATACATATATATATATATATATTACTGTTTGCATTATGCATTGCTCACTGCTCGCAGTTTGAGCACTTTGGTGACTCCACAATGCAATCCTTCAATGTGTAGCCGTACATAGTGGGTCCCAAGTCCACAGTTACCATAAAGCCATTATGGTGATAGCCGGTAGGGCACATTGTATACTTTCATGTATATATTACGCTTACCGCTCATGTGGTTTGAGCACTCTCATGGATTGGGCGGAGAGTCTCTCTCAATGAGACTTTTACTGTTTGCATTATGCATTGCTCACTGCTCGCAGTTTTGAGCACTTTGGTGACTCCACAATGCAATCCTTCAATGTGTAGCCGTACATAGTGGGTCCCAAGTCCACAGTTACCATAAAGCCATTATGGTGATAGCCGGTAGGGCACATTGTATACTTTCATGTATATATATATATATATATATACATATATATATATATATATATATATATATATATACATATATATATATATATATATATATATACATATATATATATATATATATATATATATATATATATATATATATATATATATATATATACATATATATATACATATATATATATACATATAGATAAATGTAGTGATAGAAACTATCGTGAGGATAGAAACTATCGTGAGGATAGAAACTAGCGCATACAAAATCGTACGGATAGAGTGCTCAATGCGTACGCAGAGCGGTATAACACAAGATGAGAAACACAAGTTACTTCATCGAAATTTTATTTACTACAGAACTGTTTCGTATGGCAAGTGTTAAGCTTGCCACACTCATCAGGTAAATGATATAATATTTTGACAGCGCAACGGAATACATACAATAGATGCATAATTAATTTGATCATGTTACATGTAGTGGTGAGATTGTTATCGT